>CM051524.1:33740000-34122500 GCA_028017165.1 Herpetospermum pedunculosum | reverse complement strand
ACAAAATTTGAATCATAGCAGAAGTTAAACCTGCTGGTTTCAAACCTCAAAATGATGAAATGTCGAAGAAAAACGCTTTGTAGTCCAATTTGAGGCGCAAAACTGATGTTTTTAGGGATAAAAAGCTGTCGAGGGGATTGCTACGAAAATTTACTTTAATTGAGAAAAAAAATCATGCAATTTGGTTAAGGGAGCTGAAAGTTATGACCTCTCAAAATGATGAAAAGTCGAAGAAAAACGCGTTGTAATCCATTTTGAGGGCCAAAACGGACGTTTTAGGGGATAAAAATCTGCCTTTGGCAGCTTTCCAAGGGGATTGCTACGAAAATTTGCTTTAATTGAGAAAAAAAATCATCCAATTTGGTTAAGGGAGCTGAAAGTTATGACCTCTCAAAGTGATGAAGCGTCGAAGAAAAACGCTTTGTAATCCAATTTGAGGGCCAAAACGAACGTTTTTGGGGATGAAATACCGACAAGCTGCCTTCGGCAACTTGCCCAGGGGATTGCCCCGAATTTTTGCTTTAATTGAAAAAAAAATTCATCCAATTCGGTTAAGGGAGCTGAAAGTTATGACCATTCAAAGTTTCAACTTAGTTCCAACTGATTTTTGGGTGACATAAAAGTCTCGATCCGTTAAGATTTTGTTAACTAAAAACACATGGGTGTAAAGAACATGAAAAGTACTATGAAAACAAGTGGTCATTTACGAAAAACAAGTAAGTATAGAGGGAGATATGCTCCTGGGAAAATTCTATTCTGCTGTGCAGTTTTGATTTCGATAGAATCTGGGAATGGGTGATTAATATAAGATTTGGCGTTTATAATATTAAAGAATCGACAGTTTTTCAAATTTCCAATTTGGTCGAGTTGGTTATTTTATGACTTTTTAGCATATTGACGGGCCCGGTTCGAAACCTGTTAAAAACAATTTAATTTTTTTCCTTCGCTGCTCGTTTAACGCTCTTTAGGTTTTTGGTTCCGCGCGCAAAAGATAATACTCTCATCCAAGTCCTCGACCCACGAAAATTCCTCTCTCAGACTCTCAGTTGACTACCTTAAGAAGTGGAGTTGAGGATGAGGGTGGAGGCCAGGATTTGGTCGGATTTGTCACGGCTGCCGGTGGAGGAGAAGCAGCTCGATCTGATTTTGCTTCACGCCAAGTAGTAAAGTAATTAACACTCAACACACACACCTTTTTTTACTATCGATTCCTCTTCTCAACAACAGTGTCCTCACATGCTCTTCTACGGACCGCCTCGTACTGGAAAAACCACCACCGGTCTCGCGATTTCCAATAAACTATTCGGGTTCGTATCTGCTTCTTAGTTCAGAATCCCTTCTAAGAAATATTTTTTAGGAGGTTATATAATTTACTGAGGCTTTTTTATTGATTTTTAGGAGGTTATAGGATTATGTTGATTTTTTTTCCCGTAAGAACCCAATAAGCTGATTGAAACTATGGAAGCTTATGATGGGTATTTTAGAATTCAAGAAATATCTGGGATGAAATGCACCTGGTGACTTAGGTTTTTTTCCAGCTTGCATATTTATGAGATTTTTTAAGCTGTTTTTTTTTTCTTGGATTTTTTTGTATGCCTTTTATATATCTGGTGTTTGATTTCTTCTAGGGATTTTGTTTTTGGGGTTTTGGGTTTGTGGAGGTGATTGGATTTTTGGGATTTGGTTTGATTTTAAGATTGTTGGGTGAAATTGGGGGTGATGTTATGGAAGTTGAAAGCTGATTGATTTGTTATTGATGAGAATTCTTTTTCTTTTGGAAGTTGAAAGCTGATTGATCTGTTATTGATGAGAATTATTTTTGTTATGGAATTTGAAAGCTGATTGATCTGTTATTGATGATAATTCTTGTTGTGCTCTGTTTTTTTCTTATTTCTTTGGTTTCTTTTTTTCCCTTTTTCGGAAACTTTTTGGTTTTTTAGTTCTTTTGGTTCTGTGCTCAAAACTTAATAATCTACCCTTAAAACAAATCCATGACCCCCAAAATTGCTCTGTCAGTTTGACTACCTTAAGACGTGGAGAGCGGCGGAGGCCAGGATTTGGTGCTGAAGCGGAAATCGCTTCGTTTTCTCAAATGAAGGTATATCTTGTTCTCTTTTCTATTTAATGGCGGAAAACAACCTTCTGCATTCTTTTGCCGCCTTTTTCTGTTACTTTTTCCTTCTTCCGTTTCTTGTGGAATTTATTGAAACCTTGTAATATTCAGAGGATACTAGTTGATAGGGCAGTGATTTGAAGGTGCTTTAGTATCTATGAATTGGGACTGCAATTCATAATTCTTGGAAAGATAATGCTTATTGTCTCCTACTGATTTTAAGAAATGTAGCTATTCGGTTGCTATTCTACTATAATAGGATGAAATTTGCACTAATTTGAGAAGCCAATTACCGCCAAACTATGTTCACCTTCATAGATATAAGCTTCGTTGATTATCTTTATATATGGATTTTGGAGAATTGATGGATTTTGCCTACTCTCTATATTTATGAGACCATTCCTTCAACCCCATTTCAGGGAGTTAAACTAACTGACAAAACAAAAATATTACGGTTTCATTGTTCTATAAATTATTATTCCTAAATATATTTTGATTTTTAAATGAATTTGAGTTTCCTTCTTTACATTCAATCATCTGTATAATTTTAATTAATCGCCCTTTCTAGTTCCAGACTTCAAAGATAATTTTTTGCTACTAATTTCAATTTTTTGCTACTAATTAATCGCCCTTTATGTCCAGGTTGCTCTTGGGACTTTATGTCCAGGTTGCTCTTGGGAGTCATTTACCTGATATCAATTGCTAGTTTAGATCTTCTTTAACAACCAAATGAACAATAAGATTTAGATGATTAGATATTGAGTGAAAACTTGAAGTGATAATTACAGGTTGGAAACCTCTTGATACTTTGCTCAATTAATACATATGAAATCACTTTATTTAATTTATTGTCACTAGTTGTGAATTTTACTCTTGCATGATCTTAGATATCCAAATACAAAACTAGCTCATCCAAATTCAGACTGCACTTTTCTACTTTGTTTAGTGTTTCTCTGTTTTTCCACCATATGCCTATTGGGATAATGGTACTACATGGCGTACAATGTAAGCATTCTATATTTTAACCCTCCAATTTCTTTTTTAGATTTGGAAGCTTGTCTTTACTTTCCCAACTAATGCATAAACCATAACTCTATAGGTTCAAAGGACAGATTGGAGATCAAAGAAGGTCAGGCTAATTCGTAATTGCAAACTTAAGATTTGAAAATCTCTCTATTGGGTGATGTTTCTGATGTAAAGAAAAGATGTTTCTGCTGTAAAAGTTACGTTTTTTATTTGCATTTTTTCATCTGGCTGATTTGATATTTCTGCTGTAAAAGGGCAACTAAAAACGTCTTCACCTTCTCCCATATTTTTTTTAGGTAAAGATGAGAGAAAACATGATGAAGGCCTTCTGGTATAGCGTCATGATGAAGGCCCAACTATGATAGGGTGGTTCAACTTCTGACGCTTCAACATCTCTATTTTATTTCTATATCCTAACAGTAATTGAAATATTAAATATAATTTGAGTTTGTTTGATAATTTGATAGCTGGAAAAAAGGTTTTTCTTGAGCTGGAAGATGAAAGAAAACAAAGAGAAAATAAACTAAGACTAAAAAATGGAGCTTTTGGAAATTGAATCACTGGATTTAGTATAATGACTTTTCAAAAAAATAAATAAATAGTTAGACAAATTTGAAGTTTAATTCTATCAAGTTTATTGTGTTCTTTCAAATTCCGTGTTTCAAATAAAAAATGTACGAACTTATGTTTGAGATTAATGTTCTGGTTTATTTTAACTTAACCATGGACTACATTTTAAAGACAGTTTCTGCAAAAAATGTAAAGCAAGCAAGACTAACACATTTATTGCACTTATTTGATGTTTGAATGGATGTTTCAATTGAATTTACGTATTCAAATTGGAATAAGATGTGAAAGATGTTTCATTTCGTTTCATTTCTAGGTTTTTAAACCAAGTTTAAATAATTCTTTCTACGATGGTCACATTTAGATTCTGCTATGTAATTTTCATGATCATCTAATTGTATTTTTTATTTTATTTATATTTAAAATCACCATTAATGAAACTTTGTTGAACAAATACTTGAATATAATCAATGTCATTTCAATTATTATGTATTATCTATGTGTCAAGTAAGTTAAGTTGTCTTTTTACTATCCATTTTTCTTTTTTAAATCCTTTGGATTCATAGAGTTTATTACCTTGAAGGACATAATATTTTACAAATATTGAGTATCTAACATTTATTCATGGTAATGTATCAGGTGCAAATATGAAATTGGACTATAAAATTCATTTAAAGTTGGGTTTTTCATGGAGGATCTTTATCACATAAATCTACTGGAAGGCATTCTGATGAAAGTACTACTCTTCATGTAAGCAATATGTGTAATGCAATATTATTTTTTATTGCTTTTGATACTTATTGCTATAGGGCACTTCCACTTTCAGCACTAGGGTCATTAGATTTTAGATTTGGAAATCCTATTTTCTCAAGACATTGAATTCTAGGGTCAACTTTCAGCCTTTTAAAACATTGGCTATCTGAACCAAATAGGATGTTTATGTATTATTTTTGGTTACTATATTTTATTTGGGTCATCGTATATGGAATTTTAACATAACATTTGAAGTCTGGGACTAGAAGGCATGAGATAATAATTATTTAGGCATGCATTAAGCCATTAACTTCAATGGAGGATCTTTATCACATAAATCTATCTTCTAAAAAAGAAATAAAGTAGGAGACCTTATATTACAATTCCAAGTAAATTAACTTCACTTTTTAAGTTGCCTTTTTGACTATCCATTTGCATTTCTTAAATCCTTTCGATTCATAGAGTTTATTACCTAAGGACATAATATTTTACAAACAAGGGAAATATCGAGTATGTAATATTTTTTCATGGTAATGTATCAGGTGCAAATATGAAATTGGACTATAAAAATCATGGAAAGTTGGGTTTTTCATGGAGGATCTTTATCACATAAATCTACTACTGATGAAAGTACTACTCTTCATGTAAGCAATATACCTACTACGAATATTTGTAATGAGATGTTATTTTTTTATTGCTTTTGATGTTTGTTGCTATAGGGCACTTTCACTTTAGGCATCATGGTCATTAGATTTGGGAAATCCTATTTCCCCAAGACATTGAATTCTAGGGCAACTTTAAGGTACCGAATTATAAAGTTGGCCAATATTGCTCCAATGCTAAAAAAAACTGATTCTTGTATGCTCAAGATGTAGCCCTGATCTTAGCTATCACGAAGATGTTGAAAACTCTGAAAAAAGTTATCTTTTTGCTGCAAAAATCGTACTTGACAACCCATTCCTTCCTCTTTTGCCCACAAAACCAGCTCCACCTATCGAGAAAGTCCTTCACCTTGGCTGTCACATCCCTCAATATACTAACCAAACCACAAACCAAGCCCAAACTGAATCCTTTTCTCTCATCCAAATCCCTTCACAAGTCCCATCATCCCTTAAAATACAAAAATCAAGCATAAAACCAGTGATCATAAACCAGAAATTAACTCATTTAGTTACGGACACCAAATTTAACACCTCCCTTGACCAAACCTTATCCGAAACAGAAGAACTTCTCTCATCCACTTACAATAGACCCACCACTCCTCTGTCCCTTATTATCTCATCTCCCCAACAGCTACCCATTGCTTCTCTATTCAACGAGGACATGGAAAACAACCCTACTCTGATGGTCACCCCTATAGCCTCCGAAAGCCCCCATATAATCCCTAAAAGTCAGTACACACAAGAGCAACAAAAAGAGGCTACCGAGGAAGGGGAAAAAGAAGACTCCGAGTATCCAAATGATCCCACCTCTCTCCTTCCTATTTTATTTCAATGGCTTATGGCTTATGGATTATGGGATGTGTATCATGCCCATTCCTAAACAGAAGAATCAAAATACAACAAAAAAACAAATGAATTGAGAAAGAGAGATAATGAATCTACACTCCGACATCAACTACAACAAGGGCACTCCCAGCCGTAGCCAACAAAGGGAAGGGTCGTCTAGCCTTTCATGATTGTTCTCTCCTGGAATGTGAGGGGATTGGGCTCAAGCAAGAAGAGACCCTTCATAAAGGTTTTTCTCAAAAGTAAAAATCCATCTATAGTTATCCTACCCGAGACTAAGTGAATGAACATTGATAACAAGTTCATCAAGTCTATATGGAGCTCGAGATATGTTGGATGGTCCTCCCTAGACGCCATTGGTACTGCTGGAGGAATCTTAATTATGTGGAATGAGATGAATATAGAGATCACAGAGGTAACAAAATGTATGTATACTCTATCCATTAAAGTTATTTTATCTGATAGCTCCACGATACGGGTGCCAGGCATCTATGGCCCGAACTCGCCATCTGATCGGGATAAATTATGGCTCGACCTATATGAATTAGTCCTTAAATGCTTCCCGTTATGGATTCTTGGGGGAGATTTTAACATCACCAGATGGTCTTAGGAAAAGTCAAATCATGGCTCACCAACTTGTGGGATGAAGAATTTCAACTCCTTCATTGATGGACATTCCTCTATCTATTGGGACTTTTACTTGGTCTCAAAGTAGAGTTCATACTCTTATCGACCAGTTACTGATGGGATAATACAAAAATATGTATCTGCAAAAGTTAGCCGCCTCCCCCGAATTACCTCAGATCATTTTCCCATCTTATTGAACCTTGGAAAGGAAAAATGGGGTCCATCCCCATTTAAATTCATTAACAATTGGATGGCTCACTTTACATTTTGAAAAATTGTACACAAAATGGTGGAATGCATACACACCCACTGTCGGCATGGTTTAATTCAAAAATTAAAACGGCATGGTTTAATTCAAAAATTAAAACGACATGGTTTAATTCAAAAATTAAAAGGACTAAAGGCAGTTTTAAAGGCATGGAATTCCATAACTTTTGACAACACCGATCACCATAAATCAATATTGTTGAAGGAGTTGGAGGCTTTAGATGCCTTGGAAGAGCACAATACATTGAACGAAAAATCAGTTAAGAAAATAATTATTATCAAGGCTGACTTACTCACCATTGCCTCTCGTGACGAATCTTTGTGGAAACAGAAGTGTAAAGCCAAATGGCTAACGGAAGGGGATGAAAACACTAGTTTCTTCCATAGATGGGTGACGACTATGAAAAGAATGAATGCGATTGTCGAAATTGCATCAACATCGAGAATGAGCTTGGTTATTGAGGAAGATATTGAAGCATAATTTATAGACTTCTACAGTAAGCTTTATACAAAGAAGTCAGACGATAGAATTCTACCCAAGATCACTGATTGGAGTCCCATCTCTACTCAACAAAGCATACAACTTGAAGAACCCTTTACAAAAGAGGAAATATACAGAGCCATTAAAGACCTTGGCACCAACAAATCCCCGGGACCGGATGGCTTCACGATAGAATTCTATAAAAAATCATGGAACACTCTCAAGTTCGACATTAAGAGTGTTCAATGGTTTTTTTAGGAACGACCATATCAACGCAAGCACAAATGAAACGTATATATGCCTCATACTCAAGAAAACTGGGTTAAAGGGAGTGGGCGACTTTCGTCCTATTAGTCTCACTACGAGAATATATAAGATTATAGCCCGTGTTCTTTCTGAGAGGCTTAAAAGGGTGCTACCTATCATCATCACGGGCTTCCAATCAACATTCGTGGCAAACAGACAAATTCTTGATGCTTCCTTAATAGCAAATGAGCTTATCGACGAATACAAAAGGAAAAAAAAGAAAGGGGTTCTTATCAAACTTGACATTGAAAAATCCTTTGATATGGTGGATTGGAAATTCTTGGATGAGATCCTAAATGCCAAAGGTTTTTGGCATCAAATGGACGAGATGGATTCAAGGGTGGATCTCAACAACAAATTTTTCCATCATGATTAATGGGAAGCCACGAGGGAAAATATTAGCATCGAGAGGACTTAGACAAGGTGATCCCCTATCCTCTTTCCTCTTTATTATTGTTGTTGATTGCCTTAGTAGGATGTTGTTAAAGGCTGAAAATGAAGGAGCCATAAAAGGTTTTGAGCTGAAAAGAGATTCTCTTACATCGATTACCCACCTCCAATTCGCCGATGATACTCTTATATTTTCATCTTATAAAGATCATTACATCAAGAATGTTTTTCACAACATTGAGTTATTTGAAAAAGCATCAGGATTGAACATTAGTTGCAGAAAATCATAACTCTTGGGATTGAATTTGGAGGCTGATCTGATTGATAGACTTGCATCACTCACCAAGTGCAAGAAAGGTATTTGGCCTAACTCATACCTTGGGTTGCCTTTAAATGGTAAGCCTAACACAAAGCTTTTTTGGGCTCCAATCATTGAAAAGATAGACAAAAGATTATCATCATGGGGATCTAATTTATCGAAAGGGGGAAGATTAACATTCATTCAAGCCACATTGGCAAATATGCCCATATATTATCTCTCCCTTTTTAGAGCTCCAAAATCAGTGACAGACGACATAGAAAGGCTTTTCAGAAATTACCTTTCGAGGGGTTGTGCTGAATATAAGTGGATGCATTTGCTTAAATGGGATAAAGTCAAGAATCCTAGAGGAAGGTGGTCTTAGCATTCTTGATATGCAAATAAGGAACAAATCGCTTCTTTCGAAATGGATTTGGCATTTTGATGTTGAAAAAGAGGCCATATGGAGAAAAGTTATAGATACGAAATATGGCTCTATGCACTTTGATGCAAAACCAAATACTTTTTCCTTGCACTCGGCAAGAGGCCCATGGAAAGCCATCGATTCCCTAAATATCTATAAAGATAGGAAACGGGGCAAAGACATACTTCTGAAAAGATGTATGGTATGGGCACATGAGCTTACAAATGATTTTTCCAAATCTATATAATCTGTCCCAGAAGAAAGAAGCCTCCATTACTTGGAGCAAATTATCGTCTTCTTTTTGTAATTATGGTCTAACCACCCACTATAATCAATGGAGGATTTTTTTTGTAATTAAAGATGAGATTTTTTTTGTAACACTCTTTCATACTATCAATGAAATTGTTTTTGTTTCCTATAAAAAAAATCGAGTTCTTATATGAATTGGTAACTTGAGAAAAATGATGTGTTAGTTTCTTAATACTATAGCATTTATTTCAAGTTTTTGTGCTTTATAGTCATCGGCCAATGACTTAGGTCGTGAGGTTACTAATTTTCTTTTTGTATATTCAATTATTATTCATAACTCACTATAAGGTACCTCCTTACTATTTACTTAAGAACAATCGAAAAATAGCTCTAGGGCGTTACAATCTTCGATCAATTCAAGAGGATCGTTCTCTCTCAATCTCTCTAGAGATTTACTATCCAAATAAAAGCATAAGAAACAAATGAAATGGAAATAATAGACTTAATAGCCTCACATAGTGGTTCATCCTTCCTTGCACGATCCCATAATAGAAATTATACGTTCCTCTAATTAACTTTTCCTCCCCTTCTAGACATTCCCCTTTTTATCCCTACGAACATAGCATTTGGTTATCGGAGGATTTGGACTCAAAACTCTGCTCATATTCAAGCGATTTACAATAGATATGTTCATCAATATTTTGTGTATTGTGTTGTTGATATGAATTTAGATTTATGCACTTCATATGTTTAAGATTTATGCACTTATTTTATTTTAGCGGTGGCGCGTCCAGAGTCAACAATGCGTTTTCGATCGCGGTGGCCTAATCTGCAGAAACACCCAGCCATAATCCTTCCGCGACTCACCCACGAGCACACATTGGATTCAGAATTAGGAGTGTTTTAGCATAAATAATTTTTACTTGTGGGGTTACATAGTAATTGGCTATTGCTTGTTTTTTTGCATGTCGTGTTGTTACCATGTTATATGTTTGCAACTAGCTTATTGTTATAACTTCTTGAAAATGTATATGCGAGGTGAAATTGTTGGCATTGTTGTTTGCCTTGATTTCAGCTTCATTGATCGACTTAAACCGAGTTGATTGCATGTTGGAAATTGCGGTAGTTTTTATTTTAACTTAATTTGCGTTGTGACATTCAAATGATAGAGGTCCAATAAATTAGAGATAATGATGAGGAAAGTGGTGTTGAAGTCTTGAGTACAAAAGGTCAAGGATCGATCCAAGTTGTTCTGATGCCATGAGTACAAAAGTGGTCGAACAACCAAGGCAAGTAGATCTTAGGTGGAGATTGTTAGTATGCTTGGTTGGTTTACAATGTATGCTTGTATTTACTTATTATTGTTTCCACAATATCCATACATGTGCTATGAATTTGTAGATTGTTGATTCTAAATTTAGCAGGTTTTCGGGTGTCTAGGCATGGTTTATGCCTTGTTATACTCCTTATACAATTCTTTTTTCAACTTGGAGATATTGGAATCGATTCATAAGAATTCGTTCATTTTTAGAGCAGTCAAAGAATAAACCAAACTATTCATGGGGATTCCATAAATATTTTATGAATTATGGTCAACAAACAGTACGAGCTGCAAGGTACATTGTCTGGAAATTTATATAGAATCCTTGAAAAAGTTTCATCGAGATCAAATTTTAATTACGGTTTTGCTTGGTGGGCCAATAGAAAGACCTGCCAAAAAAAACAAAAAAAAACAGCATGTAGGATGTACGCTTAGTTGGATGTGTGTTGTTGTAGGGAGTCAAATCTATAATTGTGGGTCTATTGTGTAGTTGTTGGTGGGTTGATCCGTTGGTTGATTGTTGAATTTTAATTGACTCATTGAAAATTACTATTGAGTTAGAATATGAGATGTAGCTTGTTCCTGATGTTTGTGAAAGCAAATGTGTTGCAAGCGTCAATGACCCATGTGTGAGGAAAGAAATGAGTATAGGTGAATAACCTTGGGTAATATGGTCAAGGACATATATGTCACTTGTAGTGTATTGGCCTCAAGTATAAATGATCGAGGGTTGATACGAGGAATTTGGCATCGGGGATTTGGGTGCGGTTAGAGGCCAATGGAATGAGAAATGTGGTATCGGGGCCTTGAATATTAATCGTCAAGGGTTGATCAGGGTAGTTTTGAGGCCTAGGGTATAAATTGTCAAGGGTCGAACTACCTAGAAAAGGTGCATAGATTGGTAGTGAGGTCTTGGGTAAATGGTAAGGGTCACTATGTTGTGAAAAGATTACATAGATTGATTAACGACCAAGGATCAATATGCTTTGAAAGAGCAGTTGAAGTTTGATATAGTTGGAAATGTTGAGACGATGAGATTGCTAAAGGTGGATCTTGGAATCGATCGCCTTATGACATTTGAATCAGGAAAGTACGTTATGTTTAAGTTTGCGTACTAATTAGGAAAGTATGTTATGTCTGAGAAAGATATTGCTGATGCATGTTATGAGATATGGTGTTTGTGTTACGCAGTTGACTTATTACTTTTTAGAATGTAACCAGGTTGTGGTGATTTTGTACTTGGGGTAGTTTGATGTTGGTGCATGACTCCTCTTGTAGTAGGAGTCGGAGTATTTACGTATCGATAAAGGTTTCTATGAGCTTGGTGATGAAGGAGAGGAGACGTGATGAAATAAAGACCAATAGCTAGTTGATTTTCCTTTGACATTAGTTTTTGGACATGTCACTAAATTCTCTCATACATTATGTTCTTATTGGTTGAGTTGGAGTTTAGCATTGAAGTTATTTTCTCTTATTTTGAAGTTAAGTACCATGTTAATTCAATTTTAAGATATCATTATTTTGTGTAGGTGATATGTAACGACCTGACTTTTTATGACCTCACTCTATGTCCGTTACTACATGCATGACGTCACAATCCTCAATAAATAATTTTTTTTTTTTAGAATTAAAAGAATCAAGACAAATACATTTAATTTGGGATCTCGATAAAAACATAAAAATAATTAAATAAGTTCCTTCAAAATCAAATTTAAAACCAAACTAACTGTTCTAATCCTTAGCATAAAACGTTCAAACTAACTGAATGAAACGTTCAAACTGTTTTAATCCCGGTAGTATCTCATGTGCTAGTTTAGAGAACTATAAAAAATAATTAGTAGTGTGGAACAACTTAACTAATTAAACTGCTTCACAACTTCAGTCTTGAAATGAATAGGAATATTGGATTACAAGAAAGTGAATTAAGATTTGGAAATAAAGGATAAAACCAGTAAAAAAAGAAAGGGTTTTTATTTTTTTATTTTTAAAGAAGGAAAACAAACGAAAAATGTGATACTCACATACTCTCAGAATAATCTCTTAGACAATAAGAGATTGAGAATATATTTCCACATTTGAATAAAAGATTAGAAACTGGTTAGGAAAGATGAATGATATGACTCCATTCCCTTGGAAAAAAGTTTTGAGAACTAGAAACACTCTTTTAGAAAACATCTCACATATACACACTCTTTTTTCTTTGAGCCAACTCGAGGTTTTCCATCTTGACTTCGCTCACCTTTACAATAATGGGCAAAACCTTCACCTTTGCAAAACTGGGGCAAAGCCTACGTCTTTGCCACGTTTGATCAAAGGTGAAGGTTTTGCCCAGTATTGATGATATTTGATCTAGTGTGGCAAAGACATAGGCTTTGCCACAGTTTTGCAAATGTGAAGGTTTTGCCCAAGTATTAATGATACTTGATCCCGCGTGGCGAAGACGTAGGCTTTGCCCCAATATTGATGATGTGTTAAAGAGATATTTCAAGCTCTTTGGGATGTATCTTCTTGATCTACTGATTGCACCATTTTTTTATTTGTTTTTCAGCCAAGAGATAATGCAATCGAATGCTCCAACTTGTTGATAGTGAATTTGCTCTAGCGTGACAAAGATGAAGACTTTGCCCTAGTGTTTGCAAAGACGAAGACTTTGCCCCAGCGTAGCAAAAATTAATTAATATTTCAGTTTGTTGATGGTGGCCTTGCTCCTAGTATGGTAAAGACAAAGGTTTTGCTCCAATATTGCAATGACGAAGGCTTTGCCACAGTACTGCAAAGGTGAAGACTTTGCCCCAATATTGCTAAGGTGAAGGATTTGTCCCAGTATGATGACATGCAAAAGAGATTTTCCTTGTTGCGTCAGTTTTGCCTTAGTGTGACAAAGAAGAAGGCTTTGCCCCAGTGTTGCAAAGATGAAATATTTGTCCTATTTGGTTACCATATGCTCCAATGTGGCGAAGGTGGAGGTTTTGCCCCAATTTGATGACTATTTGATCCAGAGCGACAAATTCGAAGGCTTTGCCCCAGTGTCTCAAAGGTAGATTCAGTTTTTTATGATACCATCCTTGCATTGTTGTCGCAACATTTATTTTTTAAAAGGACATGGTGTAGTGTTGCGTGCTCAATGTGTAAATAAAAATGCAATGTGAGAGCACTCAGAACATGCAAGCATACATGGTCTTGTAGCAAGTAATAAGTATTTTTTCATTCGATTTCCCACAAAGATTTATTCTTAGTTACTTACGAAGTGAGATGCTAATTTAGAAAATGTGGTTTAGATGGGGTAGAATTGGGTTTAATGTGTCTAACTAATAAAGAGAGTGCAAGATATGCAAGCATAAACAAGAGCAAGTAAAGAGATTAACTTGAATGTAGGAGAAAAAGAATTGCGGAGAGAGCAATTATCTAGCAATAAAATCGCAAAGCAAAAGAAAGCTGGAAAAATTGCTAAGGCAAAAAGTGAAACTGGAAGAATTGCGCAGACAACAATTTTCTCGCAATTCTGCAGCAACGTTTTAAGGGTAAGTTGTGGAAACAAGGGCTACTAACGACTCCTCTATAGGCTTTTTCATACGATTCTTCAGCAGTAGATCAACTTAACATGCATCAATTTAACTCATACTCATGCATCTCTCGATTACATGCATTAGATCCTTTAGTTCACTCATGTCCAAGTAAGACTTAAGCATCTACTTATACAAGCAAGTTAATGGATTGTGCTAGGAAAACGCCTATTCCTAGGTCGTTTTCTGGCTACCATGAAAGGCTAGCATGAATGGACGACTCTGAACTCTTACTCCTTCCGGAGGTTAGGAGTTCTTTAGACAAAATGGATGGCCAATCGAAATTGCCCGTGGGATGAAGCACACATACATTCAATGCATTCGAAGCTATCCTACATGCTGAATTCACGTATTCCTACCTATAGATTCATCATTAGCAGACGCTTTTGTGGTTTAGTTACTCATGGATGATATGGAGTTGGACAGATTAGAAGGATAAAACATGATTCAAAGCAAACGGAAAGTAAAAGGGAAAACAGAAAGCGATAAAAAGCTTGCAACGTGGGTAAATGATTCCTCTATTACGTGAGATTCAAAGCTTAATGTGCAACGATTACAAAACAGGAAAGACTAAATGATTGAAGACGAATTGAAATGCAGTAGCAAATAGAAGTAAATGACAGAAGGCAGAAACGAAAACAGAAACAGAAAGTAGTAGAAAGCGAATAAAAGGGTGCGTGAACTCCTCGCCGCAAGTGCCTCGGATGAAGGGCGAAGGTGAGCTTTCCTTGGGGATGAATCCAATCAGAAGAGAAAATAGATCTTCCCTTCTTCTTCTCAGATTATCGGCGCCAAGAGCTTGTTCCTTCGATCCAACAAACGAAAGAGAAAACAGAGAGAAAACTGCGTTGAGATGAGAGTTCTACGCTTCCCAGCTTGTGTTTAACCTTCCCCCTTGACCTCCTTTTATAGTGTTTTGCAGGTAGTCTTCAGCCAAGGAGAACCATCCATTCTGAACGACTACCTTCCACGTGGCAGCAGGAGAAAGAATGGGCGGCTGAAAAATTCGCAACAAAATAGAAATCGGTTAGACAACTTAACAGAATTCACTTAAAACATTGCGGTTTCAACAATGTTTTCGCAATGCTTCCGCAATGTGCAAATTTCAAGTCTTTAACTTCGTTTTTGGTTCTTTTTCTTTCCTTTTACACATAAGTCCTAATTTAGCTTCATTCTACAAATTCTCATATATAAGCACATGTTTAAGCTAAATTCTACCAAAAACGCTTAAGAGTGTACATCTTTCTATAGCAAAATAAGTCCTAAACTAGTCACTTTTGGAGACGTAACATGTAGGCACATGTTTCAGTTCACTAATGTCAGTTTTTCCCTAGTATGACAAAGATGAGGTAATTGTCCATTGCAAGGATGGATGTTTTGTTTCAATTTGTAGATAATAATCCTATCTCTGCGTGGCAAAGGCTAAGACTTTGCCCCAGTTTAATAACAATTTGATTCAGAGCGACGAAGACGACGACTTTGCCCTAGTGTTGCAAAGGTGAAGGATTTGCCCCCGCTTATTAATTTGCAAAGGAGACATTTCAAGCGTCTTCAAGATGTAGCTTTTCATTGCATCAGCCTCGCGCATTAATATTTTTTATTATTTTTTTATTTTTTTTAAAACGGTGAAACCACATATGGAAGATCGACAACATATAATCTCTCTGATGAAGCTCTACCATACCTTCCATGTCATTTCTTTATCCACGCTCCTTGGAATCGTGATGATGTTAACCCCGAGCGAAAACTCATTTAAGACCTTGAGATAATTTTCAAAGTTACTAACTCTCTAGCTCTCAAAACCAACATCCTTAGTCCTGGAATCAACTTCTAATCTTGGAAAGAGATATATCAAAGGATAGAAAAAATGAAGATGAATTTATAATAGATGAAACTGGAAAAGAGAAGTATAAGAAATTACAAGTCTTAATTATGAAGCAGTAAATCACAAGTGTTTAACGCTATTTCATTACATTTGAAACTCTCCTGGTAAATTTCGGTGGATAATTTTGAGAGGTTTGTCACATAGTCGAGTGTGACATGCTTAGCAAAAGGCTTGGTGGATAGATAAATATAGAGATGCACCGTACGACTGTACATGGTGAATTTAATCAAAGATTTTACGGTGGACCTGATGCGTATCACGCTGCGGAAGCGATTTTGGATCGTTCATACTCTAATCTCATCAATCTAACAAAATAGAAAACATGCTCAAACAGACGGAAATAAGAAATTATGAATACATACCCTTGTAGTTCCAATTTCTTCAAGCTCCGCCCCACGTTCCTCGTCACGAACTCTTCTGGCCTCTTCTCACGAACGCCCCGAGGACCACCCTAGGTAATCCCGCTATCCTCGGCGCCGAGCTACGAAGTTGTGGGACTCTGAAAATAAAAGAAAAGAAAGGAAGAAGAAAAAAATGGAGGATGGTCTTAGGAAGGGTCTGAACTTCAAAAGTTCATTTATGAAGTTGAAGAAAACCAGAACTTCAAAAAATAAAAAATGAAGTTGAAGAAAAAGAGAAATTAAAAAGTTCAAAATGTTCTTAAAAATCAACGAACCCAAAACTCCAAGTTGTTTTCGAGTTTAATAGAACACATCATTCCCATCAGTAACTTTCCTTTAATACTGTAAGTCTTAATACGCAAGTTGTTTACGAGTTTAATAGAACACATCATTATACATCTTTTGCTGAATGAATTGTTCATTATAAAACCAAAAGATATAATATACATGTGTTCAGTTAAAACAAGAAATATAGACAATAACTACATATATAACAAATGTGATTATTTCTATACAACAACTACAAAAACTCCCACTAGTTCAGCTACAATGATATCTACATATCTCACGGCGAGAAACGGACTGTCAGGAACTAGTTTCCTGAAGAAAAACAAACATGATTAGTGGTTCCTGAAGACATCCAGGTATGACATTCATATTCCACTAAACTTGTTTAGACAAATAAATCACATTTATCTTGTCGTGCTTTCTCAGCCTGTTTCTCAGCAAAGTATTTGGGGCGGTTGCACTTGCAATGCCCATCTTCATTACAATGGAAACATTTTCCTTTGTCTGAAATCTTCATCTTGCGAACAGTAGGGGCTTTTCCCTTCCTCCTGTTTCTCTTCTTCTTCTGAATAATCTTATTACTCCCAGAAGTAGATGCAGACTTACTCCCTGACCCTGACCCTCTCTGGAATTCTACGAAGTGGCAACATTTGCCTCCTTCTCCTTTCCTTTAGAGGTACGTAGAGACTGGTAAATCTGAAATGACGATGGTAACAACGTTTCATTCTGCCGCATTAAAGTGGACCATCATGTTAAGGACAAACTCCCTAACAGAGGTATCCTCCACCATGCGAGAGTTGTAAACGAACTTGAGGGCTTCATGATGAAGAGATGAGGACGGCTATCCAAACATCCCTTGTAAGAAAGACATGATTTACTTCGCGGAAACCATAACCTCATGCCTCTTGGCCAAAACATCTAGCATGCTTGCCAAGATATAGACTCATACTTTATTGTTAGCCCTAATCCATCCACTGTATGCCTCCCGAACACTTCGAGATGCATTCGAGCCAAGAGTGGGAGGGCAATCCTCCGTTAAGACAAACCTGAGGTCGTCAAGAACCAGAATCATATTAGGGTTCGATTTCCAGGTCCCGTAATTTTCTCTGGTCAATTTTTCGTGAGCTAAAAACTGTATAAACGAGCTCGACATGCTGAAAAAAAGTGTAAATATATTAGTGAAACGATTTTAACCTATTTAAACCAATTAAGAGCTTTAACAGTAAATAAAGTACCCAAACTCTTTATTTACTTGCAACAATACTTTAGTAAGTCAGAATGGTCGCTACCGTAGGGCAGTCGAGCACTCCTTTACTAATAAAAATAGTCTTGACTAAATGCTAATACCAGAATAATCTCTTATTCTTATAGCATCTTAGTTATCGTTTTTGGTCTGGATTTACTAACTCCTTAGCAAATCCTGTAAGTGTGACCCTCCATTTTTAGAATTCAGAGGACGGCCCCAACGGTGCAACCGTAGGGAATGTCAGAGTTGGAAATGACCCTGTGTTTCTATCCATAAATGGTGAATGACTTGTTCGACTCTATTACGTCTCCAAAAGTACATAATCTAGAGACTTATTTACCATGTAATTGTGTAATCTCTTAAGCATTTTTGTTGGAATTTAGTTTAATACGTGCTTAAATATGAGAATTCAAGGAATGGAACTAAATTAGGACTTCTTTGTAAAAAGATAAAAAACGATGCTAAAGAGTTGAAATTTGCATTGCAGGAGAATTGCTGAAACATTGCTGTCTCCGCAATGGAAATTGCGGTCTCAACGAGGAATCCGCAATGTTTAAAGCTGCGAATGTTAAGTTTTTTTCCCAACCGTCTGTCGTCTTGTTGCGATCTTTCAGCCGCCTAAACTCTCCCCTGCTGCCACGTGGAGGATCGCCGTTCAGAATGGATGGTTCTCCATGACTGAAGGTACCTGCAAAAAGCTATAAAAGGAGGTCAAGGGGGAAGGAGAACAACAAGCTCGGAAGCATAGAACTCTCCATCTCAACGCAGTTCCCTCATCCATTCTCTTATCCCGTTTGTTGGAGTGAAGGAATCAGCCCTTGGCGCCGATAATTCGAGAGGAAGAAGAGAAGATCCTTCTGATGGAGCGCTCATGGCACGCAGCGGAAGCGATTTGGATCATAGACACTCTAATTTCATCAATTTAAACAAACAGAAACATGCAAAAGCGATGAAAAAGAGAAATTAGAACACATACCCTTGTCGTTCGTATTTCTCCAAATTCACCTCCAGAAGCTCCTCACGAGCTCACCAAGCCTTCTCACGAAATCTTCGTGGACCACCCACGGTAGTCCCGCTATCCTCAGGCCGAGAAACGGAGTGGTGGGACTCCTTTTACAAAAGAAAAGAAGGAAGAAGCTCCACTGAAGAAAAACTAATTTTTACTTCACTGAGAACAGAACCGAGGAAGAAGAAAAATTCAAATTGAAAAATCTCATTTTTCATTTGAATCGTAAACCCCAAAACCCACTGAGATTTTCTTTTTCCTTTTTTTTCCTTTTTTTTTTTTTTTTTTTTTTTTTTTAATAGCTGATGACGATTGATCTAGACTGATGAAACATATATACTATGTATATATAAAACCCAATGTTCAAGACCTGGAGTCAGCACTTAAGGGAACAACCTCTCTACTAACCCTTAAAGCGGGTAGGAGTGAATTCCAATCTTGCTACAACTATGTCCCCAGCCACTTATTCAATCTTATCCCCAAGATGGTAGGCATATTGAGTCGGCGATCTGGCCACTCTCACCCGTACAAATCAAAGGATAAGGTTGAATAAACAGGAGTTCATAGTAAGCTCAGGATTGAGATCGAGTTACCTAAGTCATCACATGAAAAAATCGGTCTTTACAGTAAACGGTGTTATAAAGAAAGAGCGATTTTATTTCTGGTTCGGTCTTGTGCAAACTCATTGCACAGGACGCCCTCACTCACATGTCTCTACATGAAACGATTCGAATCACATCGTTTTGTACTATACAAAGTGAGCCGCGTCCAATAGTGTCCCCAGGATAAGGTACCCAGCCTTATCCCTATACTATAGACCATTTTTGGCTGTCTACTTGAACTTGATTCACATTCATGTCACACATGAAGTTCAAGTACTCATGCTATCGCCACGGGTGTTAGTTATTGGTATAGGTTAATACAAACACAATTCACTAAAATTCAATAACAACTTTATTGAAATACAATATATACATTCATTCAGTTTACAAACTACGAGTTTTAGGACATAAAACCCAACAAACTCCCACTTGGACTAAAACGTCAGTGGAGTACATGCTGGTCGAGAGAACTAGAATATCAAATATCTAAAGTTTCTCCCACTGTCCTACTGAGCAGCTCGCAGCCCTATACTTTGTAGGTGTCTCTCAAACACTTTAGCCGTGAGAGACTTAGTAAACGGATCAACAATGTTGTGCTCCGAGGCTACCTGTGTGACGATCACATCTCCTCGTTGCACTATCTCCCTGATGAGATGATATTTTCGCTCAATATGCTTTCCACGCTTATGGCTTCTAGGTTCTTTAGAATTTGCCACTGCACCGCTGTTATCACAATAAAGGGTGATTGGCAAGTTCATATTTGGAACAATTTCCAAATCTGTCATGAACTTCCTAAGCCATACAGCTTCCTTCGTTGCTTCGCAAGCTGCGACATACTCAGCTTCCATGGTGGAGTGAGCAATACAACCTTGCTTTATACTCCTCCATACTATTGCTCCTCCGTTAAGAGTGAACACTGATCCTGATGTAGATTTCCTGGAATCTATATCAGTCTGAAAATCAGAGTCAGTGTATCCTGCAAGGATCAAATCCTTCGCGCCATACACAAGCACATAGTCTCTCGTTCTCCTAAGATACTTGAGGACGTGTTTAACGGCTGTCCAGTGATCATATCCTGGATTGGACTGGAACCTACCGACAATTCCTACTGCATAGCAGATGTCGGGTCTTGTACACAACATAGCGTACATGAGACTACCAACTGCAGATGCATAGGGAATTCGTCTCATATCCTCAACCTCTTGAGGTGTCTTAGGAGACTGTTCCTTAGACAAGTGAATTACATGCCTAAAATGCAGCGAACCTTTCTTGGAATTCTGCATCGAATATCTTGACAACACCTTGTCAAAATAAGATGCTTGAGACAACGCTAGCACTTTGTTCTTACGATTCCTTATGATCTGAATCCCTAGAACAAACTGAGCCTCTCCCAAATCTTTCATTTGGAATTGGGTCGCTAGCCAATTCTTAACGTTAGTTAGGAACCCTACATCATTCCCAATGAGTAGTATATCGTTGTTGCGTGCTCAATGTGTTAAAATAATTAGGCAATAAGAGAGATAGAGCACTCAGAACATGCAAGCATACATGATCTTATAGCAAGTAGTAAGTATATTTCATTCGTTTTCCCACAGAGATTTATTTTTAGCTATTCGCGAAGTGTATTTGTTAAGAAAGAAGGGGTGGATTTGATGGGGTAAAATTGATTTTTAATTGTCTAATTCTTGCTGAATGTGTAAAGGGTAGCAACATAAACAAGAACAAGTCAAAGCTAAACTCAAATGAAAAGAGACGAGACTAATAAATGGAAGCAAAGACAGCTAGTCAGAATGGTAACTTAAGCAGAATTGCGGAGACAGCAATTTTACCGCAATTATAATAACAGCGAAAGTGTGCAAAGTGATGGGTTAAGGGCTACTAACGACTATCCTATAGGCTTTTTCTCACGATTCTCAAGCAGTGGATCAACTCTCTATGCATCAAACTATCTCATTCTCATGTATCTTCCGATTTCATGCATTAGATTCTTTAGTTCACTCATGTCCAAGTAAGGTCTTAAGCATCTTGTTAAGGCAGAAAATATGGTTTGTACTAGGGAAACGCCTATTCCTAGGTCGTTTCCTGGTTACCTTGAAAGGCTAGCATGATAGTATGACTCTGAACTCTTACTCCTTCCAGAGGTTAGGAGTTCTTTGGACAAAATGGATGGCCAATCGAAATTGCCCGTGGGATGAAGCTCACATACAATCAATGCTTCGAGAGCTATCCTACATGCTTGGTTCACGTTTTTTAGCCTAAAGTGTTGTCATTAGCATGCCCCTAAGTGATTTAGCTACTCATGGATGTAAACAGAACAGAAGAAAGAGAAGAAGTAGACATGCTTAGAAGGAATTTAAAGACAAAACAGTAAGGGAAAGCAGTAGAATGTAAAGGCAAGAAACTGTGAAATGAAGAATTGAGATTTGATTACTTGATTGTTTGACTGACAAAGGAAAGCTTTAAAGCAAATAACAGAAAGACAGAACACAACGAAATAGTCTAATCTAGCTACTAGAAAAGAAACAACAACAAGACAGAGTTGGAAAATGGAAATGAAGAGCAGAAAACAGTAAAACAAGCTCGAATGTCTCGTCGCAACCGCCTCGAATGAAGGATGAGAAAGGTCAGCCTTGCTTGGATGAATCCAATCAGGAGAGAAGAAGAATCTCCTCTCCTTCCTATCAGATTATCGATTCCAACAGCTGAGCTTCGCAAACCAGCAGACGGCAAAGGAAAACAGGAGAAAAGATGGACTGCGAGAAGACTTCTACGCTTTCGGATGATGATTGAACCCTCGACTTTGACCCCTATTTATAGTAATCTGCAGGTGCATTTGGGCCAAGGAGAACCATCAATCTTCAACGTCGTACTTCAGAATGGATGGAGGAGAAAGAACGAATCCCTGAAATAATGGAAATTAACAGAAAAAGATCAGTCAACTTACGGTTTTCACTTGAAACATTGCGGTGTCCGCAATGTTTTCGCAATGCTGTCTCAATGCAGTTTTTTCATTCTTTTCCTTCGGTTTTCAACCCTTTTCTTTCCTATTGTACATAAGTCCTAATTTAGCTACCTTCTTCTAATTCTCATATTTAAGCATAGGTCTAGGCTAAATGCTATCAAAAACACCTAAGAGTGAACATCTTTCTAAGCCAATTAAGTCCTAAAAAGGTCACTTTTGGAGACGTAACACACCCCCAAACTTAAGGTTTTGCTTGTCCTCGAGCAATCTAAGGACTTTCCTAGGCTGCTGTTTCTTCTTCTTTAACCACTTACTGACTCCCCTATATTCTTATCCATAGCAGTGCTGTCCTGTGACCCACTTCAAAGCTTAAAACTACCCTCTCATCTAGCTTCTTCTGATTTCGCATGCCTAATACTCCTACTGTTTTTATTAACTCCCTACAACTGATCTACCTGCTTTTGTCATATAATGCCACTATCCCTAAGGTTTCAAATTCTACCTAGCTTTACCCCAGACTCAGTACATGCTTCTAGTTTATACTTATGAGCTACCTAGGATTCCTTAGAGTCATGCCAGTCTTAGTATTAATGGTAACAGCAGTACTTTTAGAGAACAACCTAAACCCTGACATCACTACATTGGATATACACTCATCTCCCTAAACAACCCTACAAGCTACAACTTTGTGCTTAGCTAAATGAGGATCAGAGTTCTTTTTAAATAGGACATCTAAGCCACAAAGTTGCAACTCCTAGGTATACATTCTTCCTCCCTACTTTTTCCTTTTTTTTTTTTTTCTTTCTCAGGTGGAGCCTTTCCTTTGGTTGCCTTTTGATGCAACGCCACTTGTGGGTTACACACTTGGCACTGATTACTCAGCAACCTAAGAGAGACTCCCCTCCTTATTCTATTTTTCATCATTTTTTTTTTTTTTTTTTCAGTTCATTATTTTTGTCAAGGAGAAGAAGAATGCTTATGTTTTAAGGGAGAGAGGAATGTTCCTAGGCCTAGGGTGGCCTCCCCCAAACTTCAACTACTCATTGTCCCCAATGAGTGTCTGAGGTGGCACACCCCCAAACTATCCTAGAAGCATCTAGTCTAAGGTAAAACAAAGAGAAACTAAAAGCCCTAGGCATAGACAGAACATTCTAAAAGAAAATATCACAGCAGCAGGAATTTGAAAAACAGACAGGCAAGGACTTACAGCTATGCATGCTGAGCTATTTAGAGGTTAATTTAAACTATCAAAGGGTGTCCTATGACACTCATCCAGCATGCATTTAGATAAGCTATATAAGGTAGTCATGATAGCAGCAAAAGATAGAATTTAAACAGATCACAGCCTAGCTAAACAGACAGTCCAAAACATGCTTTCAGTAATAAAAATTGCGGGTACCGCAATTATTTCGCAATCAAGTCAGGGCAGATATATCAGTTACTAAGGCCCCCAAGCATGCTTTATCCAGTCGTTCAAGCTCAACAAAAATAAACCTAAACTATCCTACCTAATCAGCTAGCAGCAGGCTATACTAAGCAATTTAAAAACACAAAACTAAGCAACTAACACAGAACAAAATTGTACTACAAACAGCATAATTCACATGGTCTATCAGAAAGCAGATTTTTATTTTATTTTATTTTTCTAAGGGAACAGCAATACTCCCTTGAGTGCAATTCAAACCAGCACTCAGATGTCTTCATCCTCATCAGGTTGTCGTGGTCGTGGAGGCACCCATGGAGTCAGGAGATTCGTGGGGAAGTCAGGGAAGATGCACCCAAGTTGGTCTGCAACTTCCTTGTCTCGTGCCTGCGCGTAAGTGGCCCATTGAGCCATCCTCCTTTGCATATCCATCAGGCAAGCCATGGATAATGACTGATCAGCAGCCAACCTATCCAGTTCGAACTCCATGTTCCCCTTCCTCTTCAGCCTTAAGCCAGCAGGCAGCTCCAAGTGGCCCGTGTAAGCCATTTGCTGCTCCATTCGCTCGATGGGAACTCCTGCAAGCAAACATAGTTTAGTTATGGTATTAGGGAAAAACAATGGACCCTTACCCTTCTTGGCGCACTCAGCAATGGCGGCAGCAATGACTTCTCCCACGTTGATCGTGAGACCTCTCATTATCGCATATACCAGCAGCGATCTGCTCTGGTTGATGGTGGTCTCTGTTAAGTCTCTGAAAGTGACTTATTTAGGACCCATTTAGCTTAAGAAGATGAACACTTTTAGGTGTTTTTGATAGCATTTAGCCTAAACCTATGCTTAAATATGAGAATGAGAAGAAGGTAGCTAAATTAGGACTTATGCACAATAGGAAAGAAAAAGGTTGAAAACCGAAGGAAAAGAATGAAAAAAACTGCATTGCGACAGCATTGCGAAAACATTGCTGAAGCCGCAATTATTCAAGTGAAAACCGTAAGTTGACTGATACTTTTCTGTTAATTTCCGTAATTTCAGGGATTCGTTCTTTCTCCTCCATCCATTCTGATATATGACGTTGAAGATTGATGGTTCTCCTTGGCCCAAACGCACCTGCAAACTACTATAAAAGGGGGCCAAAGTCGGAGGTTCAAGCATCATCCGAAAGCGTAGAGTCTTCTCGCAGTCCATCTTTTCTCCCTGTTTTCCTTTGCCGTCTGTTGGAGTGAGAGTCTCAGCTGTTGGAATCGATAATCTGATAGGAAGGAGAGGAGATTCTTCTTCTCTCTCGATTGGATTCATCCAAGCAAGGCTGACCTTTCATCCCCTTCATTCGAGGCGACTTCAACGAGGCTTTCAAGCACCCTTTACTGTTTTCTGTCTTATTCTTCTAATTTCCAGCTTTGATCAGTTGTTGTTTCTAGTTTAGTGTTTTATCTACTGCATTTCGTTGTTGTCTGTCTTTGAATTATTTACTTTAAGGTTCCCGTTGTTCGTTCAAACATTCAAAGTAATCAAATTACAAGTCTTCATTTCACAGTTTCCATCTTCTGCTGCTACGGTTTTGTCTTACTGTTTTAAGTTCATTTCCCGTCTAAGCATGTCTGTTTTATCTTGTATTGCTGTTATCTACATATCCATGAGTAGCTAAGTCACTTAGGGGCATGCTAATGACAGGACTATAGGCTTAAAAACGTGAACCAAGTATGTAGGATAGCTCTCGAACCATTGATTGTATGTAAGCTTCATCCCACGGGCAATTTCGATTGGCCATCCATTTTGTCCAAAGAACTCCTAACCTCTGGAAGGAGTAAGAGTTCAGAGTCGTATAATCATGCTAGCCTTTCATGGTAACCAGGAAACGGCCTAGGAATAGGCGTTTCCCTAGTACAAACTAAACACTTCTGTTTTAACAAGATGCTTAAGACCTTACTTTGAGTCGAGTAAACTAAAGAATCTAATGCATGGAATCAGACGATACATGAGATAGAGTGAGTTTGATGCATAGAGAGTAGATCCAGTGCTTGAGAATCGTATAAAAATGCCTATAGGATAGTCATTAGTAGCCCTTAATTCGCCCATTTACACACTTTCGCTGTTATTCAATTGCGGTAAAATTGCGGTGTCCGCAATTCTGCTAAGTATCATTCTGTTTAGCTGTTTTCTTCTTCGTTTATTAATTCCATCTCTTGTCTTTTGAGTCTAATTTCAACTTGCATTTGTTTATGTTGCATTCCTTTACACATTCAGCAAAACTTAGATAATTAAAAACCAATTTTACCCCATCAAATCCACCCCTTCTTTCTTAACAAATACACTTCATGAATAGCTAAAAATGAGTCTCTGTGGAAAAAACGAATGAAATATACTTACTACTTGCTGTGAGACCATGTATGCTTGCATGTTCTGAGTGCTCTCTCTACCTTCTTGCTTATTTATCTTTAACACATTGAGCACGCAACAAGTTTTTGGCGCCGCTGCCGGGGACTTATTTTAAGTGAAAACGAAGTTTGTTAAGTCTGAAACACCAAGTTATTTTCCATTGAATTTGATCCATCTTCATTTCTTCTTCAGGTACCATTTAGGGTAGTTTATGAATGAGACTCCAAGTAGTGATCTAGAGTTCAACCCTGAGCCTGAGAGATTATTTAAAGCTAGAAATAGAGCCAAGAAACGTCTCTTTAAACAACCCCTTTTACCTCAAATAATTGCTGAAACCGCAGAGTCTCCGCAATCCACTCAGGAAGAAATGGCTGGAATAGACCAAAACCTGGTGCCTGTCACTCGCAATCCCATTGAAATAGCGAATGACAAGGATAGCGCCATCCTTTCGTACCTAGTACCTATGCCTGGGGAGCTGAACCCCAGCATAATCCGTCCTGAAATCACTGCCAACTCATTCGAGTTAAAACCAGTGATGTTCCAAATGTTGTCCACTGTGGGACAATTCTTTGGAATAGAAAATGAGGACCCCCATAACCACCTTAGGAACTTCCTAGGAGTCAGTGATACCTTCCTCATTCCTGGAGTTTCCCAAGAAGCCCTGAGGCTATATCTGTTCCCTTACTCTTTGAGGGACAAAGCCAAAACGTGGTTAAATTCATTACCCTCAGGATCTGTCCTCAATTGGACAGACTTAGCAGAAAAATTCCTAGTCAAATATTTCCCACCAGATAGGAATTCGACCTTTCGTGATGATATCATCAAATTCAAACAAGCTCCGAGTGAGTCTCTTCACGAAGCTTGGACAAGATTCAAAGACCTTCTCATTAAATGTCCACACCATGGTATTCCATGGTGTATCCAAATCGAAGTCTTCTTTAAAGGATGCAACCCCAGCACCAGACAAGTTCTAAACTCATCTGCTGGAGGTTCCATGTTGTCCAAGAGTTACAACGAAGCTTATGAGATCTTGGAGAAGATCTCAACATCTCACTGTAGGTGGTCAGATGATCTAGTAGAGCCAACTAGAGCTCAAGACAAGGATGCTCTAAGCGCCATGAGCACCTAAATAAATGCCCTGACCAACCTAGTTAAGCAAATGGCTCAAGCCAATCTCCAAACAAGTGCCAACACCGCCACAGCCATGTCAATGGGCACCCAACCAAGTCAAAGCGAGGCACTTATCTGTGGATTCTGTGGGGAAGGGCACCCATATGAATACTGCCCTGGGAATCCATCCTCAGTCTGCTATGTTGGGAGCCAGCAGCAGCCTATGAATAACCTCTACTCCAACACCTATAACCCTGGTTGGAGAAACCACCCAAACCTGTCATGGGGTGGCCAACAAAACACTAACCAAAATCCTAACCAACCTAGACCGAGTGGAACACCTGGTTTCACTCCCCAACATAATCAGTCAATGTACCAAAAACCATACAATCAACCTGTAGGATCTTCTGTAGAAAACTTACTCAAGGAATATATAGCTAAGAATGATGCTACGCTTCAAAGCCAGCAAGCTACTCTTAGGAGCCTAGAGAACCAAATAGGCCAATTAGCCAATGAACTCAAGAGTAGGCCCCAAGGTAGACTCCCTGCTGACACCGAGGTACCAAGGAGAGATGGTAAAGAACAAGTTCAAGCAATTGAACTTAGGAGTGGAAGACCATTGGTGAGCAACACAAAAGACATACCAAAGAGAGTAGAGAACACTGAGTCTAGTGCTCCACTGGAGTCTCTACCAAACCAAGGTCCACCACCAACTAGCACATCAGAAGCCAGGCTAGAGCCAATTATTGAGGAGATAGAAGAAATTCCAAGGCCTCCACCTATCCTAAAGCGCCCTGACGTGCCTGCATATGTGCCACCACCTCCATACCCTCGAAGGCTTAAGAAGAAGCAGGAACAGGAAGTTCATTTTAATAAATTCTTAGAAATTCTTAAGCAAGTGCATGTTAACATTCCTTTTGTAGAAGTTTTGCAGTCTATGCCTTCTTATGTAAAGTTTTTGAAGGACATCATTACTAACAAAAAAATAATTGGTGAGTTTGAAACAGTAAACCTCACTGAGGAGTGCAGTGCCATCCTCCAGAACAAGCTGCCCAAGAAGGAGAAGGATCCTGGTTCCTTCACCTTACCTGTAGAACTTGGAGGCAAGCACGTGGGCAGAGCGCTTTGTGACCTGGGCGCCAGCATAAATCTCATGCCCCTGTCCCTATTCCGCCAGTTGGGAATAGGGGAAGCACGTCCAACCACTGTCACTTTACAACTAGCAGACAGATCCATCGCATACCCTGAAGGTAAGATTGAGGATATTCTAGTGAAAGTTGACAAATTTATTTTCCTTGCAGATTTCATTGTCCTGGACTATGAGGAAGACAAGGAGGTCCCCATCCTGCTAGGCAGACCATTTCTAGCCACAGGTAGGGCACTTATAGACGTCCAAAAAGGTGAGCTTACTATGAGGGTTCATAATGAAGAGGTGAAGTTTAGTGTATATAAAGCTTTAAGGTACCCCTCTGACCTTGAATCCTGTGCTAGCATGGACGTAGTAGACTCCTTGATGGAGGAACAATTGGAGCATGTATTATTAACTAAGCATGCTAATGATTATGTACAATTAGATGTAGCTGACTTGAATGTATCTGACATAATGGATATGCCTGTAGATAAACCACAACATGTATGTATGAATATAGATTTAACTGATAGATCTGTGAATCCTTTAAAGCCCTCCATTGAGCATCCACCTGTTTTAGAACTGAAACCACTACCTACTCACCTCAAGTATGCATATCTAGGAAGTAATGAAACTCTGCCTGTTATCATTTCTTCTAAATTAAGTGAAAAGCATGAGGTTGAACTGATTTTATTGCTTAAGCAACATAGGAAGGCTATAGCATGGACTATTGCTGATATTCGAGGCATTAGCCCTTCTTATTGCATGCACAAAATTATACTAGAGGAAGAGCACACACTTTGGGTAGATCACCAGCGTAGGCTAAACCCCTCTATGAAAGAGGTAGTAAAGAAGGAAATAATAAAATGGTTAGATGCTGGAGTGATCTTCCCAATAGCTAGTAGCCAGTGGGTGAGCCCCATCCAATGTGTACCTAAAAAGGGGGGAATAACTGTGGTAGTCAATGAGAACAACGAACTGATTCCAACAAGGACTGTCACAGGGTGGAGAGTGTGTATGGATTACAGGAAATTAAATAAAGAAACTAAAAAAGATCACTTCCCTCTACCGTTCATTGACCAGATGCTAGACAGAATAGCTGGTAGAGCCTACTATTGTTTCTTAGACGGGTATTCAGGCTATAATCAAATAACTATAGACCCTAAGGATCAAGAGAAGACCACCTTCACTTGCCCTTTTGGAACTTTTGCCTTTCGCAGAATGCCTTTTGGCTTATGCAATGCACCGGCAACTTTCCAAAGGTGCATGATGGCAATCTTCTCTGAGCTGGATGAGTCCATGATAGAAATATTCATGGATGACTTCTCAGTCTTTGGGGACTCATTTTCAAACTGTCTAGAAAACCTAGGACAAGTCCTGGCTAGGTGTGAGGAGACCAACCTAGTCCTAAATTGGGAAAAATGCCATTTTATGGTAGATGAGGGGATTGTCTTAGGACATAGAGTGTCAAGGGCAGGAGTAGAAGTTGATAGGGCAAAGATTGAGATCATAGAGAAGTTGGTGGAGCCCCAGAATGTCAAAGCCATTAGAAGCTTCTTAGGGCATGCTGGCTTCTACAGAAGGTTCATCAAGGACTTTTCTAAGATAGCCAAGCCTCTATGTGAGCTTTTAGAGCTAAATAGACCATTCATCTTCTCTCAGGAATGCTTAATAGCTTGGACTACCCTTAAGAAAGCACTAGTCACCGCACCTATCATAGTAGGACCAAATTGGGATCTGCCCTTTGAGATGTTATGTGATGCCAGTGACTATGCTGTAGGAGTGATGTTAGGCCAGAAGATTGACAAGCTAACACACCCTGTCTATTATGCTAGTAAGACCTTGAATGAGGCTCAATGTAATTATACAACTACTGAGAAAGAGATGCTTGCTGTAGTGTTTGCTTGCGAAAAATTTAGAAACTATATTGTAGGCACTAGGACAATTGTATATACTGACCATTCTGCCTTGAAATATCTTATGAGGAAGGCTGATGCCAAGCCTAGGTTGATTAGGTGGGTGTTATTGCTGCAGGAATTTGATTTGGACATTCGGGACAAGAAAGGATGTGAAAACGTGGTTGCAGATCACCTGTCTCGATTGCAGCACAATTGCGAAAAAATTGCGGACCCCGCAATTTCTGATGCTTTTATTGATGAACATGTCTTTGCTTTGACTCATCGTGATAACGATGAGGAACCTTGGTTTGCTGACATTGCTAACTTCCGTGCATCACAGGTATTACCAGTGTTCAAGGGAGGACAAGAGAAGAAGAGGTTCCTTCATGAAGCAAGGAAATTCATCTGGGATGACCCCACACTTTACAGAACCTGTGCTGATGGCTTGCTAAGGAAGTGTGTTTCAGCTGCTGAAGCGAAGTCTGTGCTGCAGCACTGTCACACATTTCCTTATGGTGGACACTTTGGTGGCCAAAGAACAGCTGCAAAGGTATTTCAGAGTGGCTATTACTGGCCAACAATCTTCAAGGATGCCCACAATTATGCCCACAGCTGTGATGAATGCCAAAGAACAGGTAACCTCAGTCGAAAGGATGAGATGCCCCTCACCTACATCTTAGAGTTAGAGCTCTTTGATGTATGGGGCATTGACTTCATGGGGCCATTCCCTCCATCATCAGGTAACCTTTACATATTAGTAGCAGTGGATTATGTGTCCAAGTGGGTAGAGGCCAAAGCATGTCCTAATAATGATGCTAAAACAGTCACCAACTTCTTGCATAGGCACGTTTTCACTAGGTTTGGGACACCTCGTGCTATCATTAGTGATGAGGGGTCACATTTCATTAACAAGGCTATGGAGAGAGTGTTGGCTAAATATAACATTAGACATAGAGTAGCCACTCCCTATCACCCACACTCAAATGGCCAAGCTCAAATCTCAAATAGGGAAATTAAGAACATCCTAGAAAAAGTGGTCAAACCTAATAGGAAAGACTGGTCCTTCAAGCTTGAGGATGCACTTTGGGCTTATAGGACAGCATATAAGACACCCCTAGGTATGTCTCCTTATAGGCTGGTATATGGCAAGGCTTGTCACTTACCACTTGAGTTAGAAAACAAAGCATTTTGGGCCATGAAGGAATTGAATTTTTGTGTAAAGGATGCGGGGACACTGAGGTCTTTGCAATTACATGAGCTTGATGAGCTTAGGCATATGGCCTATGAAAATGCTAAGATGTACAAGGAAAAAACCAAGATTTGGCACGATAGTAGACTTAGAGTTAAGGACTTTAAGAAGGGTCAACTTGTTTTGTTGTTTAACTCACGGTTGAAACTATTTCCAGGGAAACTTAAGTCTAGATGGTCGGGTCCATTTGTCATTACTAATGTGTTTGTTCATGGTGCAATAGAGATAAAGAACTTGCAGCAAGGCCAGCCATTTATGGTCAATGGGGCGAGGTTGAAGCACTACTATGAGGAAGGAGATGTGAAGACTCTCTCGGCCTTCCTCTTGAATGAAGCATGAAACTAAAAACGAGAGAGAACGAGTGGTCACTGTGCTCGTTCAGTCAAGGCTAATGCCTTAGTTTATTTTTTCATTTTTTTCGGTTATCGTTTGTATGTTTTGTGGTGTGATTTTAATTAAGTATTTAATGTTTGTTTTATTTGTTTTTATAGGGAATCGAAAGAGGGGATCAAGGAGAGTAATCCCAGCTTTAAAAATCAAGAAACGATCGAGCCAAATAAAAGATACGGACGAACCAAGTTTGCCATTTAGATAAAAAGAAATCCCTAAAATTGCGCTGGAATTGCAGGATCCGCAAAATAGAGCCGTTGGGATTTAGCCGTTGCCTTTATATCCGTTAGAAGGCGCTCGATCGATACGATTCTCTCATTCTCTGATTTCCAAGAAAACTGAGATTCTCTTCACCTTTGATCCTTCTCTCCAAACCTCCAAGATTCGACAATGGTGTCCACAAGGGCTGAAAGATCCGCAGCCAAGAAGAAGGCTGATGATGCAGCTGAAGCGGCTGCAAGGGAAGCACTTCTGACCCTTGCAGATGCTGGGGCTGTACGCACCGGACCTCTTCCCAAGCTTCCGATCCGTAGGAAGAAGTGGAGGGTTGTCACTGAGATCCCTGCTGGACCTTCTGAACCAGCGGGCACGCCCAAGAAACGCCGGTGGAGTGTCGAGACGGCTGCCGAACCAAGCAAAGCCAAGACTCTCTCTGTGGAGAGTCAAGAAACAGATCGTGCGTCCCACGAGTCGCCCAAGAAGAGTTCGTCGCCATCTGCCTCACCTGCGCACAACCCTTCATCATCTGAACCAGTGCACAGCCCAGAGCTTTCATCGTCACCGCCTGCACAGAGCCCTGAAACGCCGTCTTCACCACTGAATTCTGTGCAGACGCCTACAGCAGCGCAGAGTGCCACACCTTCACACACGCCTCCACGGCCTGACCCTGAATTCCCCTATGGGGAGTACCAGGAATCCACTCAGGGCAGTGGGGAAGGTGGTGAAGACGAGGTCTTCTCACCTGCAAGGGAAGCTAGCCCAGAGAGTCCTGCACAGCAGGATGATTCCATGGAGGAGACGCTGGGGGCATGCCTGCAGCAGATCAACATTGAGGCAAAGCTGAAGAAGAAAAAGAAGGCCAAGATCCTTAAAGCCAAGCGATCCAAGAAACTAAAGAGGAAGAAGGCTAAGGAGGTGCCTTCATCAGAGAAGGAAAGTACTGAGCCATCGCTCAAACGACTCAAGGTTGAGGCTGCCGAGTCAGCCAGGCCATCAGATAAGGGGAAGGCCAAGCTCTACCCTGAAGACGAGCCTCAGTCAGTGAGGTATGTTTCATCTGATGCTGAGTCCAGGGGTGCTGAGCTGAGGAAGAGGGAGTTGCTGCACGAGAAAGGCTTCCTCGACCGACCTGCTGACCTGCCGCAGTTCTTGCGCGCAGGAGTGATCAACCACGGCTGGGAGGAATTTTGCAGACCGCCCAATCCAGCCTACACGAGCATGGTGTATGATTTCTACGCCAATGTGCTCAGCCCTGAGGATGGCCTGTCTGTGGTCAGAGGGGTGGAAGTGGATTTCTCAGCCAAGGCCATCAACGAAGCCTATGGTCTCAAGGGCCAAACACATACAGATTATGCACGGATTGTTGATGAGCCTACTGAGGCTGTTCTGGAAGAGGCCATTCGGACCATTGGCCAGCCTGAAGCTTCCTGGACCGTGTCACGCAATGGGAGGCACACTCTCATGAGTGCCAACCTCACGGCTAAGGCGGCTGTTTGGTTTTCATTCGTGAGAAGGAGATTGTCCCCAGTGACTCATGAGACTACAATCAACCAGGGCCGATCGCTGCTGGTGTATGCGATAATGAGAGGTCTCACGATCAACGTGGGAGAAGTCATCACTGCTGCTATTGCTGAGTGCGCCAAGAAAGGTAAGGGACCACTGTTTTTCCCTAACACCATAACCAAGCTATGTTTGCTTGCAGGAGTCCCCACCGAGCGCATGGAGCAGCAAATGGCTTACACAGGCCACTTGGAGCTGCCTGCTAGCCTGAGGCTGAGGAGGAAGGGAAATATGGAGTTTGAACTGGATAGGCTGGCTGCTGAACAGTCCCTATCCATGGCCTGCCTGATGGATATGCAGAGGAGAATGGCTCAATGGGCCACTTATGCGCAGGCGAGGGACAAGGAAGTTGCAGACCAACTTGGGTGCATCTTCCCTGATTTCCCTACGAATCTCCTGACTCCATGGGTGCCCCCACGACCACGGCAACCTGATGAAGATGAAGACGTTTGAGTGCTGGTTTGGATTGCACTGAAGGGAGTATTACTGTTCCCTTAGAAACAAAAACAATTTTCTGTTAGACTATGTGAATTATGCTGTCTTTTAGTACACTTTTGATCTGTTTTAAATGCTTAGTTTTATGTTTTTAATTTTGTTTAGGATAGTCTGATGATAGGAGCTTAGGTAGGTTAGTTTTGTTTTAATTTTAGAAGAGCTTGAATGACTGGAAAGAGCATGCTTAGGGGCCTTAATCAATGTTATATCTGCCCTGATCTAATTGCGAAATAATTGCGGTACCCGCAATTTTCATGACTGAAAGCATGTTTTGGACTGTCTGTTTAGCTAGGCTGTAATCTGTTTAAATTCTATCTTTTGCTGCTAACCTGACTACCTTATATAGCTTATCTAAATGCATGCTGGATGAGTGTCATAGGACACCCTTTGCTAGTTTAAAATCAACCTCTAAAAAGCTCAGCATGCACAGCTTTAAGCCCTAAACTGTCTGTTTTTTTTAATTTACTGCTGCTATGATATTTTCTTTTAAATGTTCTGTCTATGCCTAGGGCTTTAGATTCTCTTTGTTTTACCTTAGACTAGATGCTTCTAGGAAAGTTTGGGGGTGTGCCACCTCAGACACTCATTGGGGACAATGAGTAGTTGAAGTTTGGGGGAGGCCACCCTAGGCCTAGGAACATTCCTCTCTCCCTTAGAAACATAAGCATTCTTCTTCTCCTTTACAAAAAAAAATGATGAACTGAAAAAAAAAAAATGAAAAATAGAATAAAGAGGGGGGTCTCTCTTAGGTTGCTAAGTAATCAGTGCCAAGTGTGTGACCCACAAGTGGCATTGCATCAAAAGGCAACCAAAGGAGAGGTCCCACCTAAGTAAGAAAAAAGGAAAAGAATAGGGAAGAAGAATGTATACCTAGGAGTTATAACTTTGTGGCTTAGATGTCCTATTTAAAAAGAACTCTGATCCTCAATTGGCTAAGCACAAAGTTGTAACTTGTAGGTTTGTTTAGGGAGATGAGTGTTTTTCCAATGTAGTGATGCCAGGGTTTAGGTTGTTCTTTAAAGTACGACTGTCACCGTTAATACTAAGACTGGCATGACTCTAAGGATTCCTAGACACATTAAAAGTAAAGCTAGAAGCATGTACTGAGTCTGAGGTAAAGCTAGGCAGAATTTGAAACCTTAGGGATAGTGGCATGATATGACAAAAGCGAATAGATCAGTTGTAGGAAGTTAATAAAAGCAGGTGAGTGTTAGGCAGGCGAAGTCAGAAGAAGCTAGATAAGAAGGTAGTTTTAAACTGAGAAGTGTGTCACAGGACAGCAGTGCTATAGATAGGGATATAAGGGAGTCAGTAGGTGGTTAAAGAAGAAGAAACAGCAGCCTAGGTAAGTCCTTAGTATGCTTGAGGACAAGCAAAGCCTTAAGTTTGGGGGTGTGTTAAGTCTCTGAAAGTGACTTATTTCGGACCCATTTAGCTTAAGAAGATGAACACTTTTAGGTGTTTTTGATAGCATTTAGCCTAAACCTATGCTTAAATATGAGAATGAGAAGAAGGTAGCTAAATTAGGACTTATGCACAATAGGAAAGAAAAAGGTTGAAAACCGAAGGAAAAGAATGAAAAAAACTGCATTGCGACAGCATTGCGAAAACATTGCTGAAGCCGCAATTATTCAAGTGAAAACCGTAAGTTGACTGATAGTTTTCTGTTAATTTCCGTAATTTCAGGGATTCGTTCTTTCTCCTCCATCCATTCTGATATATGACGTTGAAGATTGATGGTTCTCCTTGGCCCAAACGCACCTGCAAACTACTATAAAAGGGGGCCAAAGTCGGAGGTTCAAGCATCATCCGAAAGCGTAGAGTCTTCTCGCAGTCCATCTTTTCTCCCTGTTTTCCTTTGCCGTCTGTTGGAGTGAGAGTCTCAGCTGTTGGAATCGATAATCTGATAGGAAGGAGAGGAGATTCTTCTTCTCTCTCGATTGGATTCATCCAAGCAAGGCTGACCTTTCATCCCCTTCATTCGAGGCGACTGCAACGAGGCTTTCAAGCACCCTTTACTGTTTTCTGTCTTATTCTTCTAATTTCCAGCTTTGATCAGTTGTTGTTTCTAGTTTAGTGTTTTATCTACTGCATTTCGTTGTTGTCTGTCTTTGAATTATTTACTTTAAGGTTCCCGTTGTTCGTTCAAACATTCAAAGTAATCAAATTACAAGTCTTCATTTCACAGTTTCCATCTTCTGCTGCTACGGTTTTGTCTTACTGTTTTAAGTTCATTTCCCGTCTAAGCATGTCTGTTTTATCTTGTATTGCTGTTCTCTACATATCCATGAGTAGCTAAGTCACTTAGGGGCATGCTAATGACAGGACTATAGGCTTAAAAACGTGAACCAAGTATGTAGGATAGCTCTCGAACCATTGATTGTATGTAAGCTTCATCCCACGGGCAATTTCGATTGGCCATCCATTTTGTCCAAAGAACTCCTAACCTCTGGAAGGAGTAAGAGTTCAGAGTCGTATAATCATGCTAGCCTTTCATGGTAACCAGGAAACGGCCTAGGAATAGGCGTTTCCCTAGTACAAACTAAACACTTCTGTTTTAACAAGATGCTTAAGACCTTACTTTGAGTCGAGTAAACTAAAGAATCTAATGCATGGAATCGGACGATACATGAGATAGAGTGAGTTTGATGCATAGAGAGTAGATCCAGTGCTTGAGAATCGTATAAAAATGCCTATAGGATAGTCATTAGTAGCCCTTAATTCGCCCATTTACACACTTTCGCTGTTATTCAATTGCGGTAAAATTGCGGTGTCCGCAATTCTGCTAAGTATCATTCTGTTTAGCTGTTTTCTTCTTCGTTTATTAATTCCATCTCTTGTCTTTTGAGTCTAATTTCAACTTGCATTTGTTTATGTTGCATTCCTTTACACATTCAGCAAAACTTAGATAATTAAAAACCAATTTTACCCCATCAAATCCACCCCTTCTTTCTTAACAAATACACTTCATGAATAGCTAAAAATGAGTCTCTGTGGAAAAAACGAATGAAATATACTTACTACTTGCTGTGAGACCATGTATGCTTGCATGTTCTGAGTGCTCTCTCTACCTTCTTGCTTATTTATCTTTAACACATTGAGCACGCAACAGTCTCATGAGTCACGGGGGACAGCTTCCTTCTCACGAAAGAAAACCAAACAGCCGCCTTGGCTGTGAGGTTGGCACTCATGAGAGTGTGCCTCCCATTGCGTGACACGGTCCAGGAGGCTTCAGGCTGGCCAATGGTCCGAATGGCCTCTTCCAGGACTGCCTCAGTAGGCTCATCAACAATCCTTGCATAATCTGTATGTCTTTGGCCCTTGAGACCATAGGCTTCGTTGATGGCCTTTGCTGAGAAGTCTACTTCTACCCCTCTGACCACAGACAGCCCCTCCTCAGAGTTTCGCAGGTTGGCGTAGAAGTCGTATACCATACTCGTGTAAGCCGGATTGGGTGGCCTGCACAACTCCTCCCAGCTGTGATTCATTATGCCTGCGCGCAAGAATTGCGGCAGGTCAGCAGGTCTGTCGAGGAAGCCTTTCTCGTGCAGCAACTCCCTCTTCCTCAGCTCAATGCCTCTGGACTCAGCGTCAGAGGACACATACCTCACTGACTGAGGTTCATCTTCAGGGTAAAGCTTGGCCTTCCCTTTGTCTGCTGGTTTGGCTGACTCTGCAGCCTCAACCTTGAGTCTCTTGAGCGATGGCTCAGTGCTCTCCTTTTCTGATGAAGGCGCTCTCTTGGCCTTCTTCTTTTTCAGCTTCTTGGACCGCTTGACTTTGAGAATCTTGGCCTTCTTCTTTTTCTTGAGCTTTTCCTCGATGGTGATCTGCTGAAGGCACGCCCCCAACGTCTCCTCCATTGAGTCATCCTTCTGCGCAGGACTCTCAGGATTGGCTTCCCTCAACGGAGAGAACACCTCTTCTTCCTCACCTTCCCCACTGCCCTGCGTTGATTCTTGGTACTCCCCATATGGGAATTCAGGGTCAGGCCGTGGGGAAGTGTGCGACGGCGTGGTTCTTTGCTCTGCTGTAGGTGTCTGTGCAGAACTCAGTGGTGAAGACGGTTGCTCAGGGCTCTGCGCTGGTGGCGAGGAGGAGAGCTCAGGGCTCTGCATCGGTGGGGATGGTGATGGGCTGCGCTCGGCTGACCCGTGAGATGGCTGGCCCAATTCTTGACTCTCCACAGAGGGAGTCTTTTCCTTGATTTCTTCCTCGGCCACCGCCATACTCCATCGTCGCTTCTTGGGTGTGCCTGCTGGTTCAGAAGGTCCAGCAGGGATCCCCGTGACGACCTTCCACTTCTTCTTGCGAATCGGTAGTTTGGGAAGGCGTTCAGTTCGCGCAGCGTCAGCCCCAACCAAGGCAAGCAGTGCTTCCCTCGCAGCCGTTTCAGCTTCATCAGCCCTTTTCTTGGACGCAGATCGTTCGGCCCTTGTTAGCACCATTGTTGAATCTTGGAGATTTGGAGAGAAGAATCAAAGATGAAGAGAAAAGAGCTTTCTTGGAGTTCAGAGAATGGGAGAATCGTACAGATCAACGCGCCTTCTAACGGATATAAAGAAAACGGATAAATCCCAACGGCTATATTTTTGCGGATCCTGCAAATCCAGCGCAATTTTAGGGACCGTTGGAGATTTTTTTTCATCTAAATGTCAATCTTTGCTCATCCGTATCTTTTATTTGGCCCAATATTTTCTTGATTTTTAAAGCTGGATTTACTCTCCTTGATTCCCTCTGTCGATTCCCTGCAAAAAGAAATAAAATCAACATCAAATTCGTAATTAAAATCATACAACAAAACACACATACGATAACCGGAAAATCGCAAAAAATAAACTAAGGCATGAGCCTCATGTTGACGAGCACAGCAATCACTCGTCCTCTCTCGTTCTTAATTTCATGCTTCAGTCAAGAGGAAGGCCGAGAGAGTCTTCACATCTCCTTCCTCATAGTAGTGCTTCAACCTTGCACCATTAACCATGAATGGTTGTCCTTGCTGCAAGTTCTTTATCTCAATAGCACCATGAACAAACACATTACTAATCATGAAAGGACCTGACCATCTGGACTTTAGTTTGCCTGGAAATAACCTCAATCGTGAGTTAAATAATAAAACAAGTTGGCCTTTCTTAAAGTCCTTGATCCTAAGTCTACTATCGTGCCAAATCTTGGTCTTTTCCTTATACATTTTGGCATTTTCATAAGACATTTGTCTAAGCTCATCAAGCTCATGTAATTGCAAAGACCGCAACGTTCCCGCATCGGTCACGCAATAATTCAACTCTTTTAGTGCCCAAAATGCCTTAATTTCTAACTCAAATGGAAGATGACAAGCTTTACCATATACAAGTCTGTAAGGAGACATACCTAGGGGTGTCTTATATGCAGTCCTATATGCCCAAAGTGCATCCTCGAGTTTAAAGGACCAGTCTTTCCTATTAGGTTTGACCACTTTTTCTAGGATGTTCTTAATCTCCCTATTTGAAATTTCAGCCTGACCATTCGAGTGTGGGTGATAAGGAGTGGCTACTCTATGTCTAATGTTATACTTAGCCAACACTCTCTCCATAGCCTTATTAATGAAGTGTGTCCCCTCATCACTAATGACAGCACGAGGTGTCCCAAACCTAGTAAAAATGTGCCTATGCAAGAATTTTATGACTGTTTTAGCATCATTATTAGGACATGCTATGGCCTCTACCCACTTGGATACATAGTCTACTGCCACCAAAATGTAAAGGTTACCTGAGGATGGGGGAAATGGTCCCATGAAGTCAATGCCCCATACATCAAAGAGCTCCAACTCTAAGATGTAGGTGAGAGGCATCTCATCCTTTCGACTGAGGTTACCTGTTCTTTGGCATTCATCACAGCTGTGGGCATAGTTGTGGGCATCCTTGAAGATCGTTGGCCAATAGTAGCCACTCTGAAATACCTTTGCAGCTGTTCTTTGGCCACCAAAGTGTCCACCATAAGGAGCTGTGTGGCAGTGCTGCAGCACAGACTTCGCCTCAGCAGCTGAAACACACTTCCTTAGCAAGCCGTCAGCACATGTCTTGTAAAGTGTGGGATCATCCCATATGAATTTCCTTGCTTCATGAAGGAACCTCTTCTTCTCTTGTCCTCCCTTGAAAACTGGTAACACCTGTGATGCAAGGAAGTTAGCAATGTCAGCAAACCAAGGTTCCTCATCGTTATCACGATGAGTCAAAACAAAGACATGTTCATCAATAAAAGCATCAGAAATTGCGGGTTCCGCAATTTTTTCGCAATTGTGCTGCAACCGAGACAGGTGATCCGCAACCACATTTTCACATCCTTTCTTGTCTCGAATGTCCAAATCAAATTCCTGCAGCAATAACACCCACCTAATCAACCTAGGCTTAGCATCAACCTTCCTCATAAGATACTTTAAGGCAGAATGGTCAGTGTACACAATTGTCCTAGTGCCTACAATGTAATTTCTAAACTTCTCACAAGCAAATACTACAGCGAGCATCTCCTTCTCAGTAGTTGTATAATTACATTGAGCCTCATTCAGAGTTTTACTAGCATAATAGACAGGGTGTGTTAACTTGTCAATCTTCTGTCCTAACATAACCCCTACAGCATAGTCACTAGCATCACATAACATCTCAAATGGGAGATCCCAATCTGGCCCTACTATAATAGGTGCTGTGACTAGTGCTTCCTTAAGGGTTTTCCAAGCTACTAAACATTCCTTAGAGAAGATGAATGATCTATTTAGTTCTAGAAGCTCACACAGAGGCTTGGCTATCTTAGAAAAGTCCTTAATGAACCTTCTGTAGAAGCCAGCATGCCCTAAGAAACTCCTAATGGCTTTGACGTTCTGAGGCTCTACCAACTTCTCTATGATTTCTATTTTCGCTCGGTCAACTTCTACACCTGCCCTCGACACTCTATGTCCTAAGACAATCCCTTCATCTACCATGAAATGACACTTCTCCCAATTAAGGACTAAGTTAGTCTCTTCACATCTAGCCAAGACTTGTCCTAAATTCTCTAGACAGTTGGTAAAGGAATTCCCAAAGACTGAGAAATCATCCATGAATATTTCTATCATGGACTCATCCAAGTCAGAAAAGATTGCCAACATGCACCTTTGGAATGTTGCCGGTGCATTGCATAAGCCAAAAGGCATTCTGCGAAAGGCAAATGTTCCAAAAGGGCAAGTAAAGGTAGTCTTTTCTTGGTCTTTGGGGTCTATAGTGATTTGGTTATACCCTGAATAACCGTCTAAGAAGCAGTAATAGGCTCTACCAGCTATTCTGTCTAACATTTGGTCAATAAATGGTAGAGGGAAGTGGTCTTTTTTAGTTTCTTTATTTAGTTTCCTATAATCCATACATACTCTCCATCCTGTGACAGTCCTAGTTGGAATCAGTTCATTGTTCTCATTGACTACCACAGTCATCCCACCCTTCTTAGGTACACATTATATAGGGCTCACCCACTGACTACTAGCTATGGGGAAGATCACACCAGCATCTAACCATTTTATTATTTCTTTCTTAACTACCTCTTTCATAGAGGGATTCAGCCTACGTTGGTGGTCTACTCTAGGTGTATGCTCTTCCTCTAGTATAATCTTATGCATGCAATAAGAAGGGCTAATGCCTCTAATATCAGCGATAGTCCATGCAATAGCCTTCCTATGTTGCTTAAGCAGTAATATCAGTTCAACCTCATGCTTTTCACTTAATTTAGAAGAAATGATAACAGGCAGAGTTTCATTACTCCCTAAATATGCATACTTGAGGTGAGTGGGGAGAGGTTTTAATTCTAATACAGGTGGATGCTCAATGGATGGCTTTAAAGGATTTAAGGATCTATCAGTTAGTTCTATGTTCATACATACAGATTGTGGTTTATCTACAGGCATATCCATTATCTCAGATACATTAAGTCAGCTACATCTAAGTGTACATATTCATTAGCATGCTTGGTTAATAATACATGCTCCAATTGTTCTTCCATTAAAGAATCTACAACGTCCATGCTAGCACAGGATTCAAGGTCAGAGGGGTACCTTAAAGCTTTATACACACTAAATTTCACCTCTTCATCATGAACCCTCATAGTGAGCTCACCTTTTTGGACGTCTATTAGTGCCCTACCTGTGGCTAGAAATGGTCTGCCTAGCAGGATGGGGACCTCCTTGTCTGCTTCATAATCCAGGATAATGAAATCTGCAAGGAAAATAAATTTGTCAACATTCACTAGAATATCCTCAATCTTACCTTCCGGGTATGCAATGGATCTGTCTGCTAGTTGTAAAGTGACAGTGGTTGGACGTGCTTCTCCTATTCCAAGCTGGCGGAATAGTGATAGGGGCATGAGGTTTATGCTGGCGCCCAGGTCACAAAGCGCTCTGCCCACGTGCTTGCCTCCAAGTTCTACAGGTAAGGTGAAGGAACCAGGATCCTTCTCCTTCTTGGGTAGCTTGTTCTGGAGTATGGCACTGCACTCCTCAGTGAGATTGACTGTTTCAAACTCACCAATTATTCTCTTGTTAGTAATAATATCTTTCAAAAACTTTACATAGGAAGGCATAGACTGTAAAACTTCTACAAAAGGAATGTTGACATGCACTTGCTTAAGAATTTCTAAGAATTTATTAAAATGCACTTCCTGTTCCTGCTTCTTCTTAAGCCTTCGAGGATATGGAGGTGGTGGCACATATGCAGGCACTTCAGGTCGCCCTAGGATAGGTGGAGGCCTTGGAATTTCTTCTATCTCCTCAATAATTGGCTCTAACCTGGCTCCTGATGTGCTAATTGATGGTGGACCTTGGTTTGGCAGAGACTCCAGTGGAGCACTAGACTCAGTGTTCTCTACTCTCTTTGGTGTGTCCTTTGTGTTGCTCACCAATGGTCTACCACTTCTAACTTCAATTGCTTGAACTTGCTCTTTACCATCTCTCCTTGGCACTTCAGTGTCAGCAGGGAGTCTACCTTGGGGCCTACTCTTGAGTTCATTGGCTAATTGGCCTATTTGGTTCTCTAGGCTCCTAAGAGTGGCTTGCTGACTTTGCAAAGTAGCATCATTTTTGGCTATGTATTCCTTGAGTAGGTTTTCTACAGAAGATCCTACAGGTTGGCTGTAAGGTTTTTGATACATTGATTGGTTATGTTGGGGAGTGAAACCAGGTGTTCCACTCGGTCTAGGTTGGTTAGGATTTTGGTTAGCATTCTGTTGGCCACCCCATGACAGGTTTGGGTGGTTCCTCCAACCAGGGTTGTAAGTATTGGAATAGGGGTTGTTCCTAGGCTGCTGCTGACTTCCAATATAGCAGACTGAGGCTGGATTCCCAGGGCAGTATTCATACAGGTGCCCTTCCCCACAGAATCCACATACGAGTGTCTCACCTTGACTTGGTTGGGTGCCCATTGACATGGCGGTAGCGGTGTTGACACTTGTTTGGAGATTGGCTTGAGCCATTTGCTTAACTAGGTTGGTCAGGGCATTTATTTGGCTGCTCATTGCACTTATAGCATCCTTGTCTTGAGCTATAGTTGGCTCAACTGGATCATCTGACCACCTACAGTGAGATGCTGAGATCTTCTCCAAGATCTCATAGGCTTCGTTGTAACTCTTGGACAACATGGAACCACCAGCAGATGAATTCAAGACTTGTCTAGTGCTGGGGTTGCATCCTTTGAAAAAGACCTCTATTTGGATACACCATGGGATGCCATGGTGTGGACATTTAAGAAGAAGATCTTTGAACCTTGTCCAAGCTTCGTGAAGAGACTCATTATCAGCTTGTTTGAACTTAACTATGTCATCACGAAAGGTAGAATTCCTATCAGGTGGGAAGTATTTGACTAGGAATTTTTCTGCTAAATCTGTCCAATTGCGGACAGATCCAGAAGGTAATGAGTTCAACCATGTTTTGGCCTTGTCCCTCAAAGAGTAAGGGAACAAGTATAGCCTCAAAGCTTCTTGGGAAACTCCAGGGATGATGAAGGTATCACTGACTCCTAAGAAGTTCCTAAGATGGTTGTGGGGGTCCTCATTTTCCACTCCAAAGAATTGTCCCACAGTGGACAACATTTGGAACATCACTGGCTTTAACTCGAATGAGTTGGCAGTGATTTCAGGACGGATTATGCTGGGGTTCAGCTCCCCAGGCATAGGAACTAAATATGAGAGAATGGCACTATTCTTGTCATTCGCTATTTCGATGGGATTGCGAATGACAGGTACCTGATTTGGAACTATCTCGTCCATTTCTTCGATTTCAGGTATGATTTGAGGTATAGAAGGTTGTTTAAAGAGTCGTTTCTTTGCTTTGTTTCTAGCTCTAAGTAGTCTCTCAGGCTCAAGATTGAACTCTAGATCTCTACTCGAAGGCTCACTCATAAACTACCCCAATAGTACCTGCAAAAGAAATGAAACAGATCAGCTTCAATAGGCAATAAACTTGGTGTTTCAAACTTAACAATCTTCGTTTTCACTTAAATAAATCCCCGGCAGCGGCGCCAAAAACTTGTTGCGTGCTCAATGTGTTAAAATAATTAGGCAATAAGAGAGATAGAGCACTCAGAACATGCAAGCATACATGATCTTATAGCAAGTAGTAAGTATATTTCATTCGTTTTCCCACAGAGATTTATTTTTAGCTATTCGCGAAGTGTATTTGTTAAGAAAGAAGGGGTGGATTTGATGGGGTAAAATTGGTTTTTAATTGTCTAATTCTTGCTGAATGTGTAAAGGGTAGCAACATAAACAAGAACAAGTCAAAGCTAAACTCAAATGAAAAGAGACGAGACTAATAAATGGAAGCAAAGACAGCTAGTCAGAATGGTAACTTAAGCAGAATTGCGGAGACAGCAATTTTACCGCAATTATAATAACAGCGAAAGTGTGCATAGTGATGGGTTAAGGGCTACTAACGACTATCCTATAGGCTTTTTCTCACGATTCTCAAGCAGTGGATCAACTCTCTATGCATCAAACTATCTCATTCTCATGTATCTTCCGATTTCATGCATTAGATTCTTTAGTTCACTCATGTCCAAGTAAGGTCTTAAGCATCTTGTTAAGGCAGAAAATATGGTTTGTACTAGGGAAACGCCTATTCCTAGGTCGTTTCCTGGTTACCTTGAAAGGCTAGCATGATAGTATGACTCTGAACTCTTACTCCTTCCAGAGGTTAGGAGTTCTTTGGACAAAATGGATGGCCAATCGAAATTGCCCGTGGGATGAAGCTCACATACAATCAATGCTTCGAGAGCTATCCTACATGCTTGGTTCACGTTTTTTAGCCTAAAGTGTTGTCATTAGCATGCCCCTAAGTGATTTAGCTACTCATGGATGTAAACAGAACAGAAGAAAGAGAAGAAGTAGACATGCTTAGAAGGAATTTAAAGACAAAACAGTAAGGGAAAGCAGTAGAATGTAAAGGCAAGAAACTGTGAAATGAAGAATTGAGATTTGATTACTTGATTGTTTGACTGACAAAGGAAAGCTTTAAAGCAAATAACAGAAAGACAGAACACAACGAAATAGTCTAATCTAGCTACTAGAAAAGAAACAACAACAAGACAGAGTTGGAAAATGGAAATGAAGAGCAGAAAACAGTAAAACAAGCTCGAATGTCTCGTCGCAACCGCCTCGAATGAAGGATGAGAAAGGTCAGCCTTGCTTGGATGAATCCAATCAGGAGAGAAGAAGAATCTCCTCTCCTTCCTATCAGATTATCGATTCCAACAGCTGAGCTTCGCAAACCAGCAGACGGCAAAGGAAAATAGGAGAAAAGATGGACTGCGAGAAGACTTCTACGCTTTCGGATGATGATTGAACCCTCGACTTTGACCCCTATTTATAGTAATCTGCAGGTGCATTTGGGCCAAGGAGAACCATCAATCTTCAACGTCGTACTTCAGAATGGATGGAGGAGAAAGAACGAATCCCTGAAATAACGGAAATTAACAGAAAAAGATCAGTCAACTTACGGTTTTCACTTGAAACATTGCGGTGTCCGCAATGTTTTCGCAATGCTGTCTCAATGCAGTTTTTTCATTCTTTTCCTTCGGTTTTCAACCCTTTTCTTTCCTATTGTACATAAGTCCTAATTTAGCTACCTTCTTCTAATTCTCATATTTAAGCATAGGTCTAGGCTAAATGCTATCAAAAACACCTGAGAGTGAACATCTTTCTAAGCCAATTAAGTCCTAAAAAGGTCACTTTTGGAGACGTAACAATCGTCTACGCACAAGACTAAGAAAGCTACAACAGTATTGACTACTTTCTTGTAAACACAAGGTTCGTCAATATTTTGTTCAAAGCCATAAGATTTGATCGCCATATAAAACCTTATATTCCAGGATCTAGATGCTTGCTTCAACCCATATATGGATCGATTAAGCTTGCAAACCTTTTGCTCTTGACCCTGAAGTATGAATCCCTCTGGTTGAGCCATATAGATACTCTCCTCAAGATTACCATTCAGAAAGGCAGTCTTGACATCCATTTGCCAGATTTCATAATCATAAAATGTAGCAATGGATAAGAGTATTCTAATCGACTTTAACATGGCAACAGGAGAAAAGGTTTCTTCATAGTCCACCCCTTCTCTTTGGGAATAACCTTTTGCCACAAGTCGAGCCTTAAAGGTTTTCACCTTACCGGCTTGGTCTCGTTTTCTCTTGTAGATCCACTTGCAACCGATAGGTCTTTCACTATCTGGTTGGTCTACAAGATCCCAGACCGAATTGAAGTACATAGACTCCATTTCGAGATTCATGGCTTTAAGCCACTGGTCCTTGTCTGTGTCATTCATTGCCTGTTTAAAGGTCAATGGATCCTCAACGCCATCATCAGGTATGACGACTTGAGTTTCAGACAAGCCGATGTAGCGGTCAGGCTGTCTTATATCCCTCCCACTGCGTCGAGGTTTTCTCAACTCTTGAGAAGGACCAGCCTGATCAACAACCTTTGTTGATTCGTCTGTAGCTTTCCTGGAAAGTTCGGACAAAACAATTTTGCTCGACGGTTGATGATCTCTCATGTGGTCTTCCTCTAAGAACGTGGCATTAGTCGATACTAGTACCTTGTTCTCATGAGGATCGTAAAATAGACCACCTTTCGTTTCCTTGGGGTAACCTACAAATAGGCACAATTTTGAACGATGTTCCAACTTCTTTGGATTGGGTACTAGCACATGTGCCGGACACCCCCAAATCCTGAAGTGACGTAAACTACCTTTACGCCCTCTCCATAACTCATAAGGTGTTTCAGAAACACTCTTAGAGGGAACCATGTTCAAAATATATACTGCAGTCTCTACTGCATATCCCCAAAACGAACTAGGAAAATGAGCATAACTCATCATAGATCGAACCATGTCTAACATGGTTCTATTTCTCCTCTCGGACACACCATTCTGCTGTGGTGTTCCTGGCGCTGAGAGTTGAGATACTATTCCATGTTCTATCATATAGTCCTGGAATCTTAAATCCATATACTCTCCACCTCGATCTGATCGGAGTGTTTTTATCGATTTACCTAATGTGTTCTCAACCTCTGCCTTATACTCTTTGAACTTTTCAAGAGATTCGGACTTATGATGCATTAGATAAAGATAACCGTACCTAGAATAATCATCAATGAAACTGATGAAATATTCATACCCTTCTCGTGCTTTGACATTCAAAGGACCGTAGAGATCCGAATGCACGATTTCTAGAGGTTCTTTGGACCTATGACCTTTTTCAGAAAAAGATCGTTTGGTCATTTTGCCCTCAAGACAAGACTCACATGGTGGTAAGGAGTTGTCCTCTAAACGATTTAGCAGACCACTCTTAACCAATCTCCTAATCCTATTGAGATTAATGTGACCTAGTCTTAAGTGCCAAAGATAAGTACTTGGAGAAAGTTTCAGCCTTTTAGTTTGAGTCTCAGCTGTTTTAAACATTTCAGTGTTCAAAATAGCTTTGGCTTCGGTTGGTCTTAACACATACAAGTTGTTTTCAAGTTTCGCAGAACAAATACGTACACCTCTTTTGCTAATGAACGCTTCATTATGAACAAAAGATACTTTATACAACTGTTCTAACAAACAAGATATAGATACAAGATTCCCCTGGAAGGTAGGAACCAAGAGTACATTTTCTAGTAAAATGAAACTATCTCTATACAACAACTTTACAGCTCCCACTGCTTCAGCTGAGACAACCTCTCCAGTTCCAACTCTGAGAGTTATCTCACCTCGAGAAAGTGGCTGCCAAGAACTAGTTTCCTGAAAAGAAGAACAAACATGGTTAGTAGCTCCTGAATCAAGTATCCAGGTATGACAATCATGTTCTACTAAACATGTTTCAACAAAAAGTAAATCATATTTACCTTGTCTTTCCTTCTCAGCCTTTTTCTCAGCAAGATACTTTGGGCAATTCCGTTTCCAGTGCCCATCTACACCACAATGGAAACATTTTCCTTTGTCTGTAGATCTAGTCTTGCTCTTACCTGCAGCAGATGCTTTTCCCTTCCTTTTATCTTTCTTCTTCTTTTGAATACTCTTATTCTTAATAGAAGAAAGTTCAGACTTACTCCCAGAAGACGACCTCTTTTGGAATTTCCTAGAAGTGACAACGTTTGCCTCCTTCTCTTTTCCTTTAGAAGTGTGTAGGGACTGATAGGTCTGTAGCTCGCTGAGGAGAGAAGTCAAATTATACTTTATCTTGTTCATTACCAAATTGGTTCTGAACTGAAGGAAACTCTTCGGAAGAGATTCCAAGATAAAGCTTACTTGACTTGACTCATCAATAGTAGCTCCGTTTACTTCCGCCACATTGAAGTGGACCATCATGTTAAGGACATGCTCCCTAACAGAGGTTCCCTCCTTCATGCGAGAGTTGTAAACGAATTTGAGGGCTTCATGACAGACCGATGAGGACGAAAGTCCAAACATCTCCTGTAATGAAGACATGATTTCTTTAGCAGAAACCATATCCTCGTGCTTCTTAGCTAACACATCAGATATGCTGGCTAAGATATAGACTCGGGCTTTATCATTAGCCCTTGTCCATCTATCATATGCTTCTCGAACAGTTCGAGTCGCATCCGAGGTAGGAGGGGGAGGACAATCCTCTGATAAGACGAACCTGAGATCATCTAGAACGAGAATCGTATTCAAGTTCGATTTCCAGGTCGCGTAGTTATCGCCGGTTAACTTATCGGAAGCTAGTAAGTGAATGAAAGAGCTAGACATGCTGAAAAGAGAATGTAAAAAATATTAGTGAAAATGTTTTAACCTAATTTACACACCAATCAAGAATTTAGCAAAGAATAATAATGTACCCAAAACTCATTATTAAACTGCAACGATACTTCAGTGGGTCAGAATGGTCGCTACCGAGGGGCAGTCAAGTATTCCTTCACTGAATCAAGACATTCTTGACTAAATGCTAATACCAGAATATCTCATATTCCTATAACATCTTAGTTATCGCTGTTTGGTCAAGATTTACTAACTCCTTAGCAAATCTCGTAAGTGTGACCCTCCATTTTTAGAATTCATAGGGCGGCCCCAACGATGCAACCGAATGGAAATATCAAAGTTGGGAATGACTCTATGTTTCTTTATCCATAAATGGTGATTGAGATGTTCCGATTCCTATGAAACGGCCCTCCGAATGGATCGGTACCACTTGTGGGCACCTAGCAGGCAGAACATAGGAATCTCACGGTTCAATCCAATGGAGGAGACCGCAGGATGTATTGACATACTTCCTTCTCCCACTTACTATAAATACTTTCTCCATTCACCTTGCTCTTGAATTATGCAAATACCATCCGAATGTGGATGCCCTATTGACATCACGAGGCCGAGCATAATTCTCACGGTGTGAACTTAACAGAGAACGTAGGAGGAGAGGGACATATCATATATACCTTCTCAACACCTCTACTAAGTATTTTAAGACGGAATGGGTAAATTACTCAGGCATTATCCGGCTAATACAATAAGACCTAAGTCTAGGTAAAACAAACTTTTACCTATGATGTCTAGGTGATAAACACTTTATTACCTCACACCACTCACGCATGCTCATAAAGCCGGGTTAACTTTACTGAAAGTACCGGATGGTCCCCAGGTAGGAGGTGTTCCGTAAACCGTCAGCTTAAATACCTCCAACCTCGAACAGGATGTCCCCGGGTGAGTTTCTTGTAACCTTAGCATTTACAAGATATCGACCTATTCATCTAATGAAACAGAACGATACATTCAACCCTAAGTGAGCATGCCTTTGTCTTTGTTATAGATTTTAAAAGTCTATGCCAATTTTACAACGCTTTGCAAAACTAAGACATACTACAACAAACTTCTACATGCTTCTCAAACATGCATCACTAAGGCACGACAAGTTGAATATTTAATTTCATAATTAATATAACAATTATATCGATTATGTTTTTAAATATACAACTCCTAATTCATAAATTAATATAACACTTATATCAATTCTCATGAATTAAGCATGCATCCTATACATTATAACACTTATAACAAACAAAATGCATCTAATGTTGGATGTTTAATTTCATAATTAATATAACACTTATATCAATTATTCTATTAAGCAAACAACATCTAATTCATGAATTAATATAACTCTTATATTAATACTCATGAATAAACATGCATCTATACATTATAACACTTATAATATACCATGTGCATAAAACAAGGGCAACCTATGTTGTTGATTCAATTTCATAATTAATATAACACTTATATCAATTATCCTAATGAACTAATCAACAACTAATTCATGAATTAATATAACTCTTATATCAAAACTCATGAATTGCCAAATATGCATACGATATATTATAACACTTATAACATATTTTCAATGCATGAAGCATGCTTCCTACGGTGGTATTTTAAATCTATATGGCATACGTTATGCACATACAAACATGAAATTTAATTAAAACATACATTCGCAATGCATAATTAATTAAACATACTAAAGTGGATCGATTTTGGCATTAAACAAGCAATAACTAATTTATTACAAGCTTGATCAACAAGCCACGTCTTGAGCGGACTTCGAACTCTTCGCACCGCCTTTGACCAACTTGCTTCCTCCGAACGCTTCGGCCAAAATTTCTTCGAATTTCTCCTCGTATTGCCCAGAACGAGTTTGAACTTACACCGAACATTTCGGCGAGTTTCAAACTCAATCTTCTTTCACAAAGAAACCTATATGGACTCTAATGACTCTAAAAATACAGACTCTTTAGCATGCATTAAAGCCCATACATTCTCGGGCAATTACAAATAATGAAATTAAAAAAGAAACTATGCCAAAATCGATATTCACTTTAAAATTCCATTCAGAAACAATTTCTAAATAAAACCCACCATAACTTAAATTGATAGAAATTGAGTGGCCAAAAACGCTCTGATACCAATTGATGGAGCGCTCATGACACGCAGCGGAAGCGATTTGGATCATAGACACTCTAATTTCATCAATTTAAACAAACGGAAACATGCAAAAGCGATGAAAAAGAGAAATTAGAACACATACCCTTGTCGTTCGTATTTCTCCAAATTCACCGCCAGAAGCTCCTCACATGGGTGTCCCCAAGCCTTCTCACGAAATCTTCGTGGACCACCCACGGTAGTCCCGCTATCCTCAGGCCGAGAAACGGAGTGGTGGGACTCCTTTTACAAAAGAAAAGAAGGAAGAAGCTCCACTGAAGAAAAACTAATTTTTACTTCACTGAGAACAGAACCGAGGAAGAAGAAAAATTCAAATTGAAAAATCTCATTTTTCATTTGAATCGTAAACCCCAAAACCCACTGAGAATTTTTTTTTTTTTTTTTTTTTTTTTTTTTTTTTTTTTTTTAATAGCTGATGACGATTGATCTAGACTGATGAAACATATATACTATGTATATATAAAATTTACATGTGTCTTACATCTTGCATGTAAGACACATGTAAATATATATATATATATTTATATATTATTATTATTAAAAATAATAATAATTATTTTATTAATTAAACTTTTTAATTAATAAAATATATATATATATATTAAATTAATTAATATTATTTAATTCAATATCAAATATTAATTAAATAATATAATTAATCCCGGTTTTCCGAAAATCGATTTTTCGCACATGAATCCTATTCATGTTTTCAGACCAATCTCATATTTAAATCATATTTAAATATGTCCATATTTAAATCATATTTAAATCATATTTAAATATGTCTAACCTTCTTCCACAAACCCGAATTTGAACGATTCAAATTCTTTTCTTTTCTTTTATATTGTTTCACGACTTTATCCGAGCTAGCCAGGAGAACCGTAAGGACCTACAGATCATGAGCTCCAACGATACGAGATTATCCGGTCAAAACTCTTTCAACCGAACTAACCAACATTCGTTAACCCCCGGAGACTCCACTAAAGTCCAAGGGCTGCACTCTCCTCACTGTAGATATATTGTGTCCTATTGATATAACTATCATCAGTAAGTCGATCCTTCACAGGTCGTTCATAATCACAACGGGTCATTTAAACCGTTTAACCCTTGTATTATATCTTGTTCCTTAAGTACCACTGACACCTCTAATGAACAATTGATTTGTGGTCCAACCATCAAATCAGATTCCTCCCTGATCAGGAGAGGATGGGCTCAATGTTCAAGACCTGGAGTCAGCACTTAAGGGAACAACCTCTCTACTAACCCTTAAAGCGGGTAGGAGTGAATTCCAATCTTGCTACAACTATGTCCCCAGCCACTTATTCAATCTTATCCCCAAGATGGTAGGCATATTGAGTCGGCGATCTGGCCACTCTCACCCGTACAAATCAAAGGATAAGGTTGAATAAACAGGAGTTCATAGTAAGCTCAGGATTGAGATCGAGTTACCTAAGTCATCACATGAAAAAATCGGTCTTTACAGTAAACGGTGTTATAAAGAAAGAGCGATTTTATTTCTGGTTCGGTCTTGGGCAAACTCATTGCACAGGACGCCCTCACTCACATGTCTCTACATGAAACGATTCGAATCACATCGTTTTGTACTATACAAAGTGAGCCGCGTCCAATAGTGTCCCCAGGATAAGGTACCCAGCCTTATCCCTATACTATAGACCATTTTTGGCTGTCTACTTGAACTTGATTCACATTCATGTCACACATGAAGTTCAAGTACTCATACTATCGCCACGGGTGTTAGTTATTGGTATAGGTTAATACAAACACAATTCACTAAAATTCAATAACAACTTTATTGAAATACAATATATACATTCATTCAGTTTACAAACTACGAGTTTTAGGACATAAAACCCAACACCTTCTTCTCTTTTGATTGAATTCATCCCCAAGAATTGCTAACCTTCCCCTTCATCCGAGGCGCTTGCGGCGAGGAGATCTACGCACACTTTTACTGCTTTCTGCCTTACATTTCCATCTATTTATGTCTTCCATTTCTCTACTGTTTTCTGTCATTTGTTTCTGGTTGCTACATTACTTCAATTTGTCTTCATCTGTTTAAGTTCTTTACTGTTTTACAGTCTTTCGCACATTAAGCTTTGAATCTTACTCCATAGAGGAATCGTTTAAATCTTCGCAAGTTTCATATTGCTTTCTGTTCTTCCTTTGCTTTCATTTAAGTGCTTTAAATCATGCTTAATCAATTTAATATTTCCAACCCTCCAGCAACCATGAGTAACTAAATCACACAAGGGTCTGCTAAGGATGAATCTATAGGTTAGAAATACGAAAGTTCAGCATGTAGGATAGCTTCGAATGCATTGAATGTATGTGTACTTCATCCCACGGGAAATTTCGATCGGCCATCCATTTTGTCAGAAGAACTCCTAACCTCCGGAAGGAGTAAGAGTTCAGAGTCGTCCATTCATGCTAGCCTTTCATGGTAGCCAGAAAACGACCTAGGAATAGGCGTTTTCCTAGCACGGTCCATTAACTTGCTTATATAAATAGATGCTTAAGTCTTACTTGGATATGAGTGAACTAAAGGATCTAATGCATGTAATCGAGAGATGCATGAGACAGAGTTAAATTGATGCATGATAAGTTGAGCTACTGCTGAATGATCGTATGAAAAAGCCTATAGAGGAGTCTTTAGTTGACCTTGTTTCCTTATCTCACCTTCAAATCGTTGCTAATTTAATTGCTAGGAAATTGCTCTCTCCGCAATTCTTTAGTTCTGTTTTTGCCTTAGCCATTTTTCCAGTCTTCTACTTTTGCGATTTTATTGCTAGGAAATTGCTTTCTCCGCAATTCTTTTTCCTCTACATTCAAGTTAATTGATAGCTCCAAAATAGAGCTATCTTAATGTCCCTAATTCTAGCTAAAACCATGATATATATTGATTAAAATGCTTCCTTGTAGGTGATTTCATGGTGAAGAGCTCGGGAAGTCCATTGATGATTTTCGGGGCTAAAAAGGTCATTTAACATGTTTCGGGAAGTGTTCGGGTCAAAACGATAGGCCAAACGGAGCTCGGGAGCCAAAACGACCCAAAAGTGGGCTAAGAGCCGAGAGGACAGCGCCCAAGCGCCGGCGCCCAGCGCCCAGGCGCCCAGCGCCCAGGCGCCCAATGAACGCAGCACGCGCGCGCGCCCGCGCGCGCCGCTCGCAAGCACCGCACGCCCGCGCCCAGACGGCCAGACGCGCGCGCGCCCGCGCGCGCCGCCTCGCCTCGCGCCCGCGCGCTAGCCCGCTCCGCCTCGCCCATGTCCGCGCGCCCTCGCCCGTGTCCGCCTCGCCCGCGCGCCCGTCATTGAAGATCTGCGTGCGCCCCAGCGTCTAGACGCTAGCTCGACGCTGCCCCGACGATTCCCCAAGATAGACGTGCATCAGCGTCGAGCGCCCGTCTCAACGCTCGCTCAACGCCGACAACGTCGAGACGCTGGCCGAGCGTCTCGACGCCCCGAAGTCTAAAGCGTGATTCTGAAGTTCCACCCGAGAGTAAGCGTCGAGCGCAAGCGTCTCGACGCTCGCTCGACGCCGTGCGCGCGTCTCGGCGCTGCCCCGCGCGCGCGCGGCAGCCAACTTAGGGCACAGCGTCGAGACGCTGGCCTAGCGTCTCGACGCTCCGAGCTTAAAAAGCGTGAAACCGCGTTTTTCAGCCTCATTCTTTCACCCTTCTTCTTCCCCAAGCTTCTCCTCTCGGGTCTACCTCCATTTTCCGCCATTTTTGTACTTCTTCTCCTTCCTTGTGCATGATTCCAAGCTCTTCCATGGGAGATTGGATTAATCCAACCTCCATGGAAGGCTAAACCGAGGTTAGTGCTTGATTTTGGGTTTGAATTTGTAAATTATGGATGTTTGGGGAGATTTTCCCCTTTGTGAATGTTAAGCCATTTAGCTTGTTTATGCATTTCTTGCTTGTTCTTCATCCAATTCTAGCATGTGTAGCTAAATTAGTTTGACAATCTAATTCCTATGCATGATAGAGGGCTAAAGGTTGGGACGTATAATTGCCTATACCGCTAGGTAGCACGGGTCTAAGCATGGCTAATTAGTTCGGCCCAAGGTGACATTGGTAAACTGAATTAATTAACGTTTTCATGTTAGGCTTAAGGCAAGAGAGAAACCGGGTTAGTCTTAGGATTAGACCGTCGCAATGTTCCCGTCACTGGCACGTAATCGATTTAGGGATCGCTACCGTAGATAGATTATTGGCCAAGTTTAATTAGAATTGCACGAGTCTAATTAAATCCTTGGGTCATTTGAGTTAGGAATAACTAAATGAATTGTGTGCATGAACATGGCTAACGCGTTAATTGTATCAATGATCCGAACATCCATAACGAGCAATTCCATTTCTCGAAGTTAAGCACAACCGTTTAATTTTTGCACGTTGTCATTTAATTTTCCGTTAGCATAATTAGGAGCTCCCTTCCCCCAAAACCAAATTACCATTCTTTAATTTGTGCATTCCTTTATTCCTAGCAAATTAGACTTAGTTAGATTGAATTTCTTATTTCCCTGTGGATCGACCCCGTTGCCACTTAGCTACAAATAGCTCGGTGTATTCGGGTTTATAAATTGTATTTTGGCAAGCCTCGACAGCTTGAATTTGGAGTACCACATAAAGTGCTCTACCAAAATTGGCGCCGTTGCCGGGGATTTAATTAATTTAGTTTAGTTAAGTTAAGTTTGTTGGTTTTAAAAAAAAAAATTTCTTTATTTCTTTTTGTACAGTTTAATTCTTTTGTATTATTTTACGCGTTTTGTTTGAGTTTTTGGAGCGCAGTCATTCTTTGAAAATTCAAAAGAAGCGCTAAGATGGAGGTCGGGGGTAATTATGAGCATCAAAGAACCATGAGGGAGCTGCTTGCATCATCTGAGCTAGGCTGGAACACATCGAGTATCTTGTATCCGGTAGCTGCAGGTAATTTTGAACTTAAAGCTGGTCTGATTAACTTATTACCTTCTTTTTGTGGTAATACAGATGAGGATCCCGTCAGACACCTCAAGGCATTCCAGATGGTGTGTTCGGCATTCAGGACCGACGGCATCACTGCAGATCAACTCCATCTCAAGGCTTTCCCTTTCACTCTGAAAGAGAAGGCGAGAGATTGGATGCATTACCTACCGACTGGGTCCATCACTTCTTGGGAAGAACTGCAGGGAGCGTTTTATGCGAAGTATTTTCCGCCTCCCAAGGTTGCCTCTCTCAGGAAGCAAATATGCGGTATCTTGCAAGCGGAAGGAGAGAACCTTTATGACTGTTGGGAAAGGTTTAATCGTTTGTGCGAGAGTTGTCCTAACCATCAAATAACAGATCAACTCCTCATTCAGTATTTTTGTGATGGCTTGCTCCCACGTGTTCGGCAGTTTATCGATTCCGCCAGTGGAGGTTCACTCATGGATAAAACACCTGAAGAAGCAAGACAGCTGATCTCAAATATGGCTGAGAATTCGCACCATTACGCAGGTAAAGGAGGTGAGTGTTGCGTGCTCAATGTGTTGAAATAATTAGGCAATAAAAGGGATAGAGCACTCAGAACATGCAAGCATACATGATCTTATAGCAAGTAGTAAGTATATTTCATTCGTTTTCCCACAGAGATTTATTTTTAGCTATTCGCGAAGTGTTTTGTTAAGAAAGAAGGGGTGGATTTGATGGGGTAAAATTGGTTTTTAATTGTCTAATTCTTGCTGAATGTGTAAAGGGTAGCAACATAAACGAGAACAAGTTAAAGCTAAGCTCAAATGCAAAGAGACGAGATTAATAAATGAAGGCAAAGACAGCTAAACAGAATTTAAACTTAAGCAGAATTGCGGAGACAGCAATTTTACCGCAATTATAATAACAGCGAAAGTGTGTAAATGGGTGAATTAAGGGCTACTAATGACTATCCTATAGGCATTTTTATACGATTCTCAAGCACTGAATCTACTCACTATGCATCAAACTATCTCAATCTCATGTATCGTCCGATTCCATGCATTAGATTCTTTAGTTTACTCAACTCAAAGTAAGGTCTTAAGCATCTTGTTAAGGCAGAAAGATATGGTTTGTACTAGGGAAACGCCTATTCCTAGGCCGTTTCCTGGTTACCTTGAAAGGCTAGCATGATAGTATGACTCTGAACTCTTACTCCTTCCAGAGGTTAGGAGTTCTTTGGACAAAATGGATGGCCAATCGAAATTGCCCGTGGAATGAAGCTTACATACAATTAATGCTTCGAGAGCTATCCTACATGCTTGATTCACGTTTTTTAGCCTATAGTGTTGTCATTAGCATGCCCCTAAGTGACTTAGTTACTCATGGATATAAGGAGAACAGAACTAAAGGATAAAATAGACATGCTTAGAAGGGAAATGTGCTTAAAACAGCAAGGGAAAGCAGTAGAATGCAAAGGCGAGAGACTGTGAAATACTGAACTTTATGTTTGATTAATTGATTGTTTGAATGAACATAAGAGATACTTAAAGTAAAGAACAGAAAGACAGAACACAACGAAATGAACTAAATTAGCCACAAGAACAGAAACAACACAAGACAGAGTTGGAAAATGGAAATGAAGAACAGAAAGCAGTAAAACAAGCTCGAAAGTCTCGTTGCAGCCGCCTCGAATGAAGGATGAGAAAGGTCAGCCTTGCTTGGATGAATCCAATCGGGAGAGAAGAAGAATCTCCTCTCATTCCTATCAGATTATCGATTCCAACAGCTGAGCTTCGCAAACCAGCAGACGGCAAAGGAAAAACGGGAGAAAAGATGGACTGCGAGAAGACTTCTACGCTTTCGGATGATGCTTGAACCCTCGACTTTGACCCCTATTTATAGTAATCTGCAGGTGCATTTGGGCCAAGGAGAACCATCAATCTTCAACGTCGTACTTCAGAATGGATGGAGGAGAAAGAACGAATCCCTGAAATAACGGAAATTAACAGAAAAAGATCAGTCAACTTACGGTTTTCACTTGAAACATTGCGGGAACCGCAATGTTTCCGCAATGCTTTCGCAATGCTTGTTTTTCATTCTTTTCCTTCGGTTTTCAACCCTTTTCTTTCCTATTGTACATAAGTTCTAATTTAGCTACCTTCTTCTAATTCTCATATTTAAGCATAGGTTTAGGCTAAATGCTATCAAAAACACCTAAGAGTGAACATCTTTCTAAGCCAATTAAGTCCTAAACTCTATGGCACCATGAACAAACACATTAGTAATCACAAATGGACCTGACCACCTAGACTTAAGTTTCCCTGGAAATAGTTTCAACCGTGAGTTAAACAACAATACAAGCTGACCCTTCTTAAAGTCCTTAACTCTAAGTCTACTATCGTGCCAAATCTTGGTCTTTTCCTTATACATTTTGGCATTTTCATAAGACATTTGCCTAAGCTCATCAAGCTCATGTAATTGCAAAGACCGCAACGTTCCCGCATCAGTCACGCAATAATTCAACTCCTTTAGTGCCCAAAATGCCTTAATTTCTAACTCAAATGGAAGATGACAAGCTTTACCATATACAAGCCTGTAAGGAGACATACCTAGAGGTGTCTTATATGCTGTCCTATACGCCCAAAGTGCATCCTCAAGCTTAAAGGACCAGTCTTTCCTATTAGGTTTGACCACTTTTTCTAGGATGTTCTTAATCTCCCTATTCGAAATTTCAGCCTGTCCATTCGAGTGTGGGTGATAGGGAGTGGCTACTCTATGTCTAATGTTATACTTAGCCAACACTCTCTCCATAGCCTTATTAATGAAATGTGTCCCCTCATCACTAATGACAGCACGAGGTGTTCCAAACCTAGTAAAAATGTGCCTATGTAAGAATTTTATTACTGTTTTGGCATCATTATTGGGACATGCTATGGCCTCTACCCACTTGGATACGTAGTCTACTGCTACCAAAATGTAAAGGTTACCTGATGATGGAGGGAATGGCCCCATGAAGTCAATGCCCCACACATCAAAGAGCTCCAACTCTAAGATGTAGGTGAGGGGCATCTCATCCTTTCGACTGAGGTTACCTGTTCTTTGGCATTCATCACAGCTGTGGGCATAGTTGTGGGCATCCTTGAAGATCGTTGGCCAATAGTAGCCACTCTGAAATACCTTTGCAGCTGTTCTTTGGCCACCAAAGTGTCCACCATAAGGAGCTGTGTGACAATGCTGCAGCACAGACTTCGCTTCAGCAGCTGAAACACACTTCCTTAGCAAGCCGTCAGCACATGTTCTGTAAAGTGTGGGGTCATCCCAGATGAATTTCCTTGCTTCATGAAGGAACCTCTTCTTCTCTTGTCCTCCCTTGAAAACTGGTAATACCTGTGATGCAAGGAAGTTAGCAATGTCAGCAAACCAAGGTTCCTCATCGTTATCACGATGAGTCAAAACAAAGACATGTTCATCAATAAAAGCATCAGAAATTGCGGGTTCCGCAATTTTTTCGCAATTGTGCTGCAATCGAGAAAGGTGATCCGCAACCACATTTTCACATCCTTTCTTGTCTCATATGTCCAAATCAAATTCCTGCAGCAATAACACCCACCTAATCAACCTAGGCTTAGCATCAGCCTTCCTCATGAGATACTTTAAGGCAGAATGGTCAGTGTACACAATTGTCCTAGTGCCTACAATATAGTTTCTGAATTTCTCACAAGCAAACACTACAGCAAGCATCTCTTTCTCAGTAGTTGTATAATTACATTGAGCCTCATTCAAGGTTTTACTAGCATAATAGACAGGGTGTGTTAGCTTGTCAATCTTCTGTCCTAACATAACCCCTACAGCATAGTCACTAGCATCACATAACATCTCAAATGGGAGATCCCAATCTGGCCCTACTATAATAGGTGCTGTGACTAGTGCTTTCTTAAGGGTTTTCCAAGCTCCTACACATTCCTTAGAGAAGATGAATGGCCTATTTAGCTCTAGAAGCTCACACAGAGGCTTGGCTATCTTAGAAAAGTCCTTAATGAACCTTCTATAGAAGCCAGCATGCCCTAAGAAACTTCTAATGGCCTTGACATTCTGAGGCTCTACCAACTTCTCTATGATCTCTATCTTTGCCCTGTCAACTTCTACACCTGCCCTTGACACTCTATGACCTAAGACAATCCCCTCATCCACCATGAAGTGGCACTTTTCCCAATTTAGGACTAGGTTGGTCTCCTCACACCTAGCCAAGACTTGTCCTAGGTTCTCTAGACAGTTGGTGAATGAATCCCCAAAGACTGAAAAGTCATCCATGAATATCTCTATCATGGATTCATCCAAATCAGAGAAGATTGCCAACATGCACCTTTGGAAAGTTGCCGGTGCATTGCATAAGCCAAAAGGCATTCTGCGAAAGGCAAAAGTTCCAAAAGGGCAAGTAAAGGTAGTCTTTTCTTGGTCTTTGGGGTCTATAGTGATCTGGTTATACCCTGAATAACCGTCTAGGAAACAGTAATAGGCTCTACCAGCTATTCTGTCTAACATTTGGTCAATAAATGGTAGGGGAAATGGTCTTTCTTGGTCTCTTTATTTAGTTTCCTATAATCCATACATACTCTCCACCCTGTGACAGTCCTAGTTGGAATCAGTTCATTGTTCTCATTGACTACCACAGTCATCCCACCCTTTTTAGGTACACACTGTATAGGGCTCACCCACTGACTACTATCTATAGGAAAAATAACCCCAGCATCTAACCATTTTATTATTTCCTTTTTAACTACCTCTTTCATAGAGGGGTTCAACCTACGCTGGTGATCTACTCGGGGTGTATGTTCTTCCTCTAATGTGATCTTATGCATACAATAAGAAGGGCTAATGCCTCTAATATCAGCAATAGTCCATGCAATAGCCTTCCTATGTTGCTTAAGTAGTAAAATTAAATCAACCTCATGCTGTTTACTTAGCTTAGAAGAAATAATTACAGGCAGTGTATCATTATTTCCTAAATATGCATACTTGAGGTGTGTGGGCAGTGGTTTTAGTTCTAGAGTGGGTGGATGCTCAATGGATGGCTTTAAAGGATTTAAGGATCTATCAGTTAATTCTATATTCATACATACATGCTGAGGGTTATTTACAGATATGTCCATTATCTCAGCTATGTTTAAGTCTGTTAATTCTAAACCTACATATTCATTAGCATGCTTGGTTAGTAACACATGCTCCAATTGTTCTTCCATTAAGGAGTCTACTACGTCCATGCTAGCACAGGATTCAAGGTCAGAGGGGTACCTTAAAGCTTTATACACACTAAATTTCACCTCTTCATCATGAACCCTCATAGTGAGCTCACCTTTTTGGACGTCTATCAGTGCCCTACCTGTGGCTAGAAATGGTCTGCCTAACAGGATGGGGACCTCCTTGTCTGCTTCATAATCCAGGATAATGAAATCTGCAAGGAAAATAAACTTGTCAACCTTTACTAAAATATCCTCAATTTTACCTTCTGGGTATGCAATGGATCTGTCTGCTAGTTGTAAAGTGACAGTGGTTGGACGTGCTTCTCCTATTCCCAACTGGCGGAATAGTGATAGGGGCATGAGGTTTATGCTGGCGCCCAGGTCACAAAGCGCTCTGCCCACGTGCTTGCCTCCAAGTTCTACAGGTAAGGTGAAGGAACCAGGATCCTTCTCCTTCTTGGGCAACTTGTTCTGGAGGATGGCACTGCACTCCTCAGTGAGGTTTACTGTTTCAAACTCACCAATTATTTTTTTGTTAGTAATAATATCTTTCAAAAACTTTACATAGGAAGGCATGGACTGTAAAACTTCTACAAAAGGAATGTTGACATGCACATGTTTAAGAATTTCTAAGAATTTATTAAAATGCACTTCCTGTTCCTGCTTCTTCTTAAGCCTTCGAGGATATGGAGGTGGTGGCACATATGCAGGCACGTCAGGTCGCCTTAGGATAGGTGGAGGCCTTGGAATTTCTTCTATCTCCTCAACTATTGGCTCTAGCCTGACTCCTGATGTGCTAGTTGATGGTGGACCTTGGTTTGGCAGAGACTCCAGTGGAGCACTAGACTCAGTGTTCTCTACTCTCTTTGGTGTGTCCTTTGTGTTGCTCACCAATGGTCTTCCACTTCTAAGTTCAATTGCTTGAACTTGCTCTTTACCATCTCTCCTTGGCACCTCGGTATCAGCAAGGAGTCTACCTTGGGGCCTACTCTTGAGTTCATTGGCTAATTGGCCTATTTGGTTCTCTAGGCTCCTAAGAGTAGCTTGCTGGCTTTGAAGAGTAGCATCATTCTTAGCTATGTATTCCTTGAGTAAGTTTTCTACAGAAGATCCTACAGGTTGGTTGTATGGTTTTTGATACATTGATTGGTTATGTTGGGGAGTGAAGCCAGGTGTTCCACTCGGTCTAGGTTGGTTAGGATTTTGGTTAGCATTTTGTTGGCCACCCCATGACAGGTTTGGGTGGTTCCTCCAACCAGGGTTGTAAGTATTGGAATAGGGGTTGTTCCTAGGCTGCTGCTGGCTTCCAATGTAGCAGACTGAGGCTGGATTCCCAGGGCAGTATTCATACAAGTGCCCTTCCCCACAGAATCCACATATGAGTGTCTCACCTTGACTTGGTTGGGTGCCCATTGACATGGCGGTAGCGGTGTTGACACTTGTTTGGAGATTGGTTTGAGCCATTTGCTTGACTAGGTTGGCCAGGGCATTTATTTGGCTGCTCATTGCACTTAGAGCATCCTTGTCTTGAGCTCTAGTTGGCTCAACAGGATCATCTGACCACCTACAGTGAGATGCTGAGATCTTCTCCAAGATCTCATAGGCTTCGTTGTAACTCTTGGACAACATGGAGCCTCCAGCGGATGAGTTTAAGACTTGTCTAGTGCTGGGATTGCATCCTTTGAAAAAGACCTCAATTTGGATACACCATGGGATGCCATGATGTGGGCATTTAAGAAGAAGATCTTTGAACCTTGTCCAAGCTTCGTGAAGAGATTCATTATCAGCTTGTTTGAACTTAACTATATCATCACGAAAGGTAGAATTCCTATCAGGTGGGAAGTATTTAACTAGGAATTTCTCTGCTAAGTCTGTCCAATTAAGGACAGATCCAGAGGGTAATGAGTTTAACCACGTTTTGGCTTTGTCCCTCAAAGAATAAGGGAACAAGTATAGCCTCAAGGCTTCTTGGGAAACTCCAGGGATGATAAAGGTATCACTGACTCCTAAGAAGTTTCTAAGATGGTTGTGGGGGTCCTCATTTTCCACTCCAAAGAATTGTCCCACAGTGGACAACATTTGGAACATCACTGGCTTTAACTCGAATGAGTTGGCAGTGATCTCAGGGCGGATTATGCTGGGGTTCAGCTCCCCAGGCATAGGTACTAAATATGAGAGAATGGCACTATTCTTGTCATTCGCTATTTCGATGGGATTGCGAGTGACAGGTACCGGATTTGGAATTATTCCAGCCATTTCTTCTTGAGACAATTGCGGAGGAATTGTGGTTCCCGCAATTATTTGAGGTATAGAGAGTTGTTTAAAGAGACGTTTCTTGGCTTTAGTTCTGGCTCTAAATAGTCTCTCGGGCTCAGGATTGAACTCTAGATCACTACTTGAATGCTCACTCATAAACTAACCCAACTAGTACCTGCAAAAGAAATGAACCTAGATTAGCTCCAATAGACAGTAAACTTGGTGTTTCAAACTTAACTAACTTCGTTTTCACTAAAATAAATCCCCGGCAGCGGCGCCAAAAACTTGTTGCGTGCTCAATGTGTTGAAATAATTAGGCAATAAAAGGGATAGAGCACTCAGAACATGCAAGCATACATGATCTTATAGCAAGTAGTAAGTATATTTCATTCGTTTTTCCACAGAGATTTATTTTTAGCTATTCGCGAAGTGTTTTGTTAAGAAAGAAGGGGTGGATTTGATGGGGTAAAATTGGTTTTTAATTGTCTAATTCTTGCTGAATGTGTAAAGGGTAGCAACATAAACGAGAACAAGTTAAAGCTAAGCTCAAATGCAAAGAGACGAGATTAATAAATGAAGGCAAAGACAGCTAAACAGAATTTAAACTTAAGCAGAATTGCGGAGACATCAATTTTACCGCAATTATAATAACAACGAAAGTGTGTAAATGGGTGAATTAAGGGCTACTAATGACTATCCTATAGGCATTTTTATACGATTCTCAAGCACTGAATCTACTCACTATGCATCAAACTATCTCAATCTCATGTATCGTCCGATTCCATGCATTAGATTCTTTAGTTTACTCAACTCAAAGTAAGGTCTTAAGCATCTTGTTAAGGCAGAAAGATATGGTTTGTACTAGGGAAACGCCTATTCCTAGGCCGTTTCCTGGTTACCTTGAAAGGCTAGCATGATAGTATGACTCTGAACTCTTACTCCTTCCAGAGGTTAGGAGTTCTTTGGACAAAATGGATGGCCAATCGAAATTGCCCGTGGAATGAAGCTTACATACAATCAATGCTTCGAGAGCTATCCTACATGTTTGATTCACGTTTTTTAGCCTATAGTGTTGTCATTAGCATGCCCCTAAGTGACTTAGTTACTCATGGATATAAGGAGAACAGAACTAAAGGATAAAATAGACATGCTTAGAAGGGAAATGTGCTTAAAACAGCAAGGGAAAGCAGTAGAATGCAAAGGCGAGAGACTGTGAAATACTGAACTTTATGTTTGATTAATTGATTGTTTGAATGAACATAAGAGATACTTAAAGTAAAGAACAGAAAGACAGAACACAACGAAATGAACTAAATTAGCCACAAGAACAGAAACAACACAAGACACAGTTGGAAAATGGAAATGAAGAACAGAAAGCAGTAAAACAAGCTCGAAAGTCTCGTTGCAGCCGCCTCGAATGAAGGATGAGAAAGGTCAGCCTTGCTTGGATGAATCCAATCGGGAGAGAAGAAGAATCTCCTCTCCTTCCTATCAGATTATCGATTCCAACAGCTGAGCTTCGCAAACCAGCAGACGGCAAAGGAAAAACGGGAGAAAAGATGGACTGCGAGAAGACTTCTACGCTTTCGGATGATGCTTGAACCCTCGACTTTGACCCCTATTTATGGTAATCTGCAGGTGCATTTGGGCCAAGGAGAACCATCAATCTTCAACGTCGTACTTCAGAATGGATGGAGGAGAAAGAACGAATCCCTGAAATAACGGAAATTAACAGAAAAAGATCAGTCAACTTACGGTTTTCACTTGAAACATTGCGGGAACCGCAATGTTTCCGCAATGCTTTCGCAATGCTTGTTTTTCATTCTTTTCCTTCGGTTTTCAACCCTTTTCTTTCCTATTGTACATAAGTCCTAATTTAGCTACCTTCTTCTAATTCTCATATTTAAGCATAGGTTTAGGCTAAATGCTATCAAAAACACCTAAGAGTGAACATCTTTCTAAGCCAATTAAGTCCTAAAAAGGTCACTTTTGGAGACGTAACAGTGAGCAAGACCGTTTCTCAGTTGAGTTAAACGCGCTTAATGCTCGAGTGTCAGAATTAGGCAATGCGATGATCCGGTTAGCGGAAAATGTTTCTCAAGCTTCTGTGCAAGCTCAGACATCATTTTCAGGTAATTTTATTGAAAATATTTTGCAAGATTTTGTTTCAGCTAACCGGAAATTTCAGGAGGACACTCGGGAATTTCAGAAGGACACCCGGGAAAGAATGGACGGTTTTGGAATGTTAGTGCAAGATCTGGGCAAGGAAGTGTCTCAGATGGCTAAAAAGGTGACAGTGATGGAGCATAAGAACGCTGAGAACGCTAGTGCCATCACTTTGAGAAGTGGGAAGCAGCTTCCCACTAGTACCCCGCCAGTGGAAGTCGATCATGGCCATGTCGAGCCACAGACAGAAAATCCCGAACCACGGTGGCATGGGGTAAATTTTGATCCTACATGTACTAGAGTTTATGTGCCTAAGGCTCCTTTTCCTAGCAGGTTAGCGAGACCGCCTAAGGAGGACTACGAGAAGGAGTTCCTGGACACATTCAAGAAAGTAGAGATCAACATCCCTCTGTTGGACGCCCTGAAGGAAATTCCGAGGTACGCCAAGTTCCTCAGGAAAATTTGCACCAACCAGAGGAAGACAAAGGAGAGTGAACGCGTCGTGGTAAGTGAGAACGTCTCTGCTGTGATCACAAAAAGCTTACCGGTTAAATGCGGCGATCCAGGTATGTTCTCTCTCCCTTGTAAGATTGGAGGTATGCATATTAGAAGAGCAATGCTAGATCTAGGAGCCTCCATTAGTGTTATGCCGTACTCCATTTATCAGAAACTGAAATTGAAAGGAATGAATAAAACAGGCACAATTATTCAACTTGCTGATAGAACTTCTGTGCATCCTTTAGGAATTATTGAAGATGTGTTAGTGCAAGTTAATGAATTAATTTTTCCTGTTGACTTTTATGTTCTGAAAATGGATGAAAATTATTCCTCTTCGCATGCTTCGATCTTATTAGGTAGGCCCTTTATGAAAACTGCTAAAACTAAAATTAATGTGGATAAGGGCATATTATCTGTTGAGTATGGCGGAGAGGTTGTTGAGATGCATTTGCCCGATGTAGAAGAGCATGTTGATGATGTCTTCTCTCTTTGTCAAGTAGACACTTTTGAATCGGTAACTCATAATGAATGCATGACTGTTGAGGATGGGGATGACCCATTATTTTTAACTGAACTTTTTGATGATCATGAGTTGCATGAGCCATCCTTGACTGAATTTTGTGATTCATCTGTTTCTACTTTGACAACTGTTGAGAACCCTGCTAATCTACTTCCTTCCACTTTACCCTGCACTACTGAAAATGAAATGATTAATCAACCCATGCTAGATTTAGAGCCATCGGTTAATGTTGAGTCGCATGCTGTTTTTAATGAGCCCAAAATGAATGACTTGCATGAATCTGGTTCTACCTTGCAATTGGTTGATAATTCTTATGTGCACCCCTTGGAAAAGGTGGAAGATGTTTTGGGCAAAGTAAATGACCCGTTCTTTCCTGCTGATCCTTATGCTTCTGGAATGCATGAAAATTTCTCTCACATTTTTGCATCAATTTTATGGGATCAACCTTTTGTTAAACCTGCAAAATTTAAATTTGATGTTGTATGTGCACAGAAGGCACGAGAGAAAGAATTGTTCATGGATTTTCGCAGGAAAGAGGTGCTTAGGAAGATGGATGGGGCATCTTCCAAGTTCGACTATGGATGAGTTGACAAGAGAATACAGTCGAGCAATCGACTTTAAAAATTTGCGCTTCTCGGAGGCACCCGAGTTTGAACTGTATTTCCGTTGTTTATCGCTTTGTTTTTGTTTTTTATTTTTGCTTTTGAGTTGTTGTTTGTTTTCTTGTTTTCCTAGGAGAAAAGGTGGAACGGTCGACGACTCGAGAGCCCATTGGAGGACGATGGTGCACATCTCCACCCGTCAGCTCCATAAAATTCAGGGGAGGTTTTCTGTTCCCTTAGAATTTTATTGTTTTTATAGTTGAATGCATTGGGGACAATGCATATCTTAAGGTGGGGGGTGGAGTTTGTTGATACATAGAGATGAGACTTCTTAGTAGTTGTCGAGCATACGTGTACTCTGGCTGTTAGATTAGAATCTGAATGCATGTGTCCGATGAGGACGGTCTGTGATTTGCTTGTGAACACTCCGTATTTGCATGATTCGAAAATTTGACGATGTATGCACATTTTGAGCCTATTTTAAAATTTTTTCTGTTATTTCCCTACATTCACTGAGCACATAGCACTCTTATTCTCAGCTATGTAGGTCTAGAATAGTCTTATTGTGTCTGAAACCTTGTTGTCACCCCGAAAGGTACCATTAGGGAGGCTTGATGTGTAGAATTAGTAATGACTCATTTGTTGTATAGCGAAGCTATTGCCTAAAATAAAAAAAAAAAGTATGCATGAAAAATAAAACCTCTAGAGTTGCTCCTCCTTCTTGTGTTGCCCGTGTAACCAGGGGCGATCGTGTAACCCACGGTTGTCACTGCATGAAAGGGGAACTAATGGAAGTGAGCAATGGTCCTTAAAAACGTGAAGCTAAAATTTGGTTTGACGTGTTAGGCTCTCTTGGAGAAAAATAAAAAAAAAAGTGGTTCAAAAAGAAACAAAAATGGGTACAAAGTACTCAAGGAAAAAGAATAAAATTTAGGCCTTTTGTTTTGTTGCTATTCCTATCACTAAAAGCCGTTAGACTGTTCTTATCGCCATAAGTAGGGGGAAAACGAGTTATAGGACTATATAAGGTTGTTCCGGGCTTGCATGAGCTAGGTTGAGAGGTGCTAAACACACACTCGCGTAAGGGAATAGGAGTTTAAATTTTGAAATGATTTCAACGTTTGCATGCTTTTGATGGTTTTGAATTTATTACAAGTACCTTGTTTCACAAGCATTGAGATTAGAGTCCAAGCATGCATTTAATTCTTTGGAGATTATTTAGAGTATACCTTGCTCGAGGACTAGCAAGATTTAGGTCGGGGGTATTTTGATAGCTCCAAAATAGAGCTATCTTAATGTCCCTAATTCTAGCTAAAACCATGATATATATTGATTAAAATGCTTCCTTGTAGGTGATTTCATGGTGAAGAGCTCGGGAAGTCCATTTATGATTTTCGGGGCTAAAAAGGTCATTTAACATGTTTAGGGAAGTGTTCGGGTCAAAACGATAGGCCAAACGGAGCTCGGGAGCCAAAACGACCCAAAAGTGGGCTAAGAGCCGAGAGGACAGCGCCCAAGCGCCGGCGCCCAGCGCCCAACGAACGCAGCACGCGCGCGCGCCGCTCGCAAGCACCGCACGCCCGCGCCCAGACGGCCAGACGCGCGCGCCGCCTCGCCTCGCGCCAGCCCGCTCCGCCTCGCCCGTGTCCGCCTCGCCCGCGCGCCCGTCATTGAAGATCTGCGTGCGCCCCAGCGTCTAGACGCTAGCTCGACGCTGCCCCGACGATTCCCCAAGATAGACGTGCATCAGCGTCGAGCGCGCGTCTCAACGCTCGCTCAACGCCGACAGCGTCGAGACGCTGGCCGAGCGTCTCGACGCCCCGAAGTCTGAAGCGTGATTCTGAAGTTCCACCCGAGAGCAAGCGTCGAGCGCAAGCGTCTCGACGCTCGCTCGACGCCGCGCGCAGCGTCTCGACGCCGCGCGCGCGTCTCGGCGCTGCCCCGCGCGCGCGCGACAGCCAACTTAGGGCACAGCGTCGAGACGCTGGCCTAGCGTCGAGACGCTCCGAGCTTAAAAAGCGTGAAACCGCGTTTTTCAGCCTCATTCTTTCACCCTTCTTCTTCCCCAAGCTTCTCATCTCGGGTCTACCTCCATTTTCCGCCATTTTTGTACTTCTTCTCCTTCCTTGTGCATGATTCAAAGCTCTTCCATGGGAGATTGGATTAATCCAACCTCCATGGAAGGCTAAACCGAGGTTAGTGCTTGATTTTGGGTTTGGATTTGTAAATTATGGATGTTTGGGGAGATTTTCCCCTTTGTGAATGTTAAGCCATTTAGCTTGTTTATGCATTTCTTGCTTGTTCTTCATCCAATTCTAGCATGTGTAGCTAAATTAGTTTGACAATCTAATTCCTATGCATGATAGAGGGCTAAAGGTTGGGACGTATAATTGCCTATACCGCTAGGTAGCACGGGTCTAAGCATGGCTAATTAGTTCGGCCCAAGGTGACATTGGTAAACTGAATTAATTAACGTTTTCATGTTAGGCTTAAGGCAAGAGAGAAACCGGGTTAGTCTTAGGATTAGACCGTCGCAATGTTCCCGTCACTGGCACGTAATCGATTTAGGGATCGCTACCGTAGATAGATTATTGGCCAAGTTTAATTAGAATTGCACGAGTCTAATTAAATCCTTGGGTCATTTGAGTTAGAAATAACTAAATGAATTGTGTGCATGAACATGGCTAACGCGTTAATTGTATCAATGATCCGAACATCCATAACGAGCAATTCCATTTCTCGAAGTTAAGCACAACCGTTTAATTTTTGCACGTTGTCATTTAATTTTCCGTTAGCATAATTAGGAGCTCCCTTCCCCCAAAACCAAATTACCATTCTTTAATTTGTGCATTCCTTTATTCCTAGCAAATTAGACTTAGTTAGATTGAATTTCTTATTTCCCTGTGGATCGACCCCGTTGCCACTTAGCTACAAATAGCTCGGTGTATTCGGGTTTATAAATTGTATTTTGGCAAGCCTCGACAGCTTGAATTTGGAGTACCACATAAAGTGCTCTACCATTAATCTCTTTACATGCTTTTGTTTATGCTTGCGTATCTCGTACATTCTTCATTAGTTTGGCACATCACCCTCAATTCTACCCCATTTAAGTCACCCTTTCTAATTTAGCACCTCACTTCGTTAGTAACTAAGAATAAATCTCTGTGGGAAATCGAATGAAAAAATACTTATCACTTGCTGCAAGACCATGTATGCTTGCATGATCTAAGTGCTCTCGCATCACATTTTATTTACACACTGAGCACGCAACAGACCCCCATGAAACGACCCTCCGTAGGGATCAGTACAACTTGTGGGCACCTAGCAGGCGGAACATGGGAATCTCACGGTTCAATCCAATGGAGGAGACCGTAGGATGTAATAACGTACTTCCTTCTCCCACTTACTTCATTCACCTTGCTATTGAAAGTTGCAAACACCACCCGTCTGAAGATGCCCCATATGGCATCATGAGGTCAACCAAAATTCTCACGTTGTGAACAATAGGGAGTGCGTAGCAAGAGAGGGATATATAATATATTCTTTCTCAACACATCTACTAAGCATCGTGGACGGTGTTTTATGGTGATTACTCCAGGTTTTATCTGGCTAAGTAAATAAAACCTTAAGTCTAAACAAACATTTTACCTGAGATGTCTAGGTTATAAACACTTTACTAACCTCACACCTCTCACGCATGCTCATAAAGTCTGATTAACTTTACTCAAGTACTTGGTAGTCCCCAGGTAGGAGGTGATCCGTAAATTCAAAATCCTCCAACTTTAGACATTAGTTCATTGGGTGAGTTTCTCATAACCTTAGCATTTGCGAGATTTGAACCTATTCATCTAATGAACCAGATCGAACCATTTAATCCTAAATGAACATGCTTTTCTTTGTTATAGATTTTAAAAGTCTATGTCAATTTTACAACACTTGCAAAAACTTAGACTTTCTACAACAACCATCTACATGCTTCTCAAACATGCTTTACTAAGGCATGACAAGTTGAATATTTAACTTCATAATCAATATAACGTTTATATCGATTATGCTCTTAAACATACAACTCCTAATTCATAAATTAATATAACACTTATATCAATTCTCTGAATTAAGCATGCATCGTATACATTATAACACTTATAACATACAATATGCATAAAACCAGGGCAACCTATGTTGTATGTTTAATTTCATAATTAATATAACACTTATATCAATTATTGTATTAAACTAACAACATCTAATTCATGAATTAATATAACTCTTATATTAATACTCATGAATTCCCAAATATGCATACTATATATTATAACACTTATAACATAATTTCAATGCATGGAGCATGCTTCCTACGGTGAGTTTTTAAATCTATATGGCATACTATATGCACATACAAACATGGATCTTAATTAAAACATACATTCACAATGCATAATTAATTAAACACACTAAAGTGGATCAGTTTTGACATTCAGTAAGCAATAACTATTTTATTACAAGCTTGATCAACAAGTTAAGTCTTGAGCAGACTTCAAACTTTTCGCACCGTCTTTAACAAGCTTGCTCACCCGAACGCTTCGGCCAATTTCTTTTCGAACTTCTCATTTGTATCGCCTAGAACGAGTTTAAACTTGTACCGAACATTTCGGAGAGCTCAAACTCGAGTTTCTTTCACAAAGAAACCTATATGGACTCTAATGACTCTAAAAATACATACTCTTCAGCACGCATTAAAGCCCATACATTCTCGAGCAATTACAAATAATGAAATTAAAAAAAAACGATGCCAAAACCGATATTCACCTTAGACATCCATTCAGAAACAATTTCTAAATTAAAATACCCACCAAATTAAATTGATGCAAATTGAATTGATCAAATAATCGCTCGGATACCAATTGATGGAGTGTATCACGCTGCATAAGCGATTTTGGATCGTTGATACTCTAATTTCATCAATTTAACAAATAGAAAACATGCTCAAATAGACAAAAATAAGAAATTAGGAATACATACCCTTGTAGTTCCAATTTATTCAAGCTCTGCCGCACGTTCCTCGTCACAAATTATTCCGGTCTCTTCTCACGAACGCCCCGAGGACCACTCCAGGTAGTCCCGCTATCCTCGACGTCAAGCAACAAAGTTGTGGGACTCCGAAAATAAAATAAAAGAAAGGAAGAAGAAAAAGATGGAGGACGGTCTTAGGAAGGGTCAACTTCAAAAATTCATTTATGAAGTTGAAGAAAACCAGAACTTCAAAAAATAAAAAATGAAGTTGAAGAAAACCAGAACTTCAAAAGTTCAAAATGCTATTCAAAATCAACGAACCCAAAACTTCATAAAACCTCTATATTAGCCATCTTTTTAATATATATATATAAAACTTACATGTCTTACATGTTCATGTAAGACATATATATAATTATTATTATTTGAAAAATTAATTAAAAATTAATTAATTTTAAATAATAATAAATACTTTTATTTATTAAACAATTTAATAATAATAATAAAAATATATATATAAATAAATTAATTAAAATTATTTAATTCAATATCAAATATTAATTAAATAATAAGGCTAAACCCGGTTTTCCGAATACCGATTTTTTGCACATGAATCGTATTCACGATTTAGACCATTCTCATATTTAAATCATATTTAAATATGTCCATCATTCTTCCACAAGCCGAATTTGAACAATTCAAATTCTTTTTCTTTTTCTCTTACAATGTTCACGATGTTATCCGAGCTAGCCAGGAGAACCTTAAGGACCTATAGATCATGAGCTCCAACGATACGAGATTATCCGGTCAAAACTCTTTTAACCGAACTAATCAACATTCGTTAACCCCCGGAGACTCCACTATAGTCTGAGGGTTGCACTCTCCCCGCTGTAGATATATTATGTCTTCTGATATAACCGTCATGGGCAAGTCGACCCTTCATTCGTAATCACAACTGTGTCGTTTTAAACCGTTTAACCCCTACATTACGTCTTGTTTCTTAAGTATCACTGACACCTGTAATGAACAATAGATCTGTGGTCCAACCATCAGATCAATTAACTCTCTCATCACATGAGAGTGTGAACGCTCATTGTTCAAGCCCCAGAGTCAGCTATTAATGGAACAACCTATCTACTAACCCTGAAGAGCGGGTTAGGAGTGAACTCCAATCTTGTTGTACTATGTCCCCAGCTACCTATTCGACTTTATCCCCAAGATGATAGGCTTATTGAGACGGCGCTTATGATCCACTCTCACCCGTGCAAGTGAAAGGATACTTTCGAATAAGTAGGAGTTCATAGTTAGCTCAGGATTGAGATCGAGTTACCTAGGCCATCAAATGAAAATATCGGTCTCATCAGTAAACAGTGTGAGCCGCATCCAATAGTGTTACCAGGATAAGGTACCCAACCTTATCCGTATACTATAGACCATTTTGACTGACTACTTGAGCCTGATCCACAATCATGTCATACATGAGGCTCAAGTACTCATATTCAGCCATGGGTGTTGGTCATTGGTATAGGTTAACCTAAACACGTTTCACTTTATTCCAGTAAACTCTTTTACTGAATAAAACTAATAACTCTTTATTCTAAATAGAATATTTACAAACATAACAGTTTACAAACCACTAGTTTTGGGACATAAAACCCAACATAACCTACAACTTGAGTAGGCGGCCTCAAAATTACGCGTGGCATGCCGGTACAAGGCTTTACGATGAGTAACTTTGAACTCTTACTCCAAGATGAGTTTTTCCTAGTGTGATAATTAAAAACTGTTCCATGGGGTACGATGATAGTATGAATTTTAGCACATGAGGGAAAATGAAGGTAAAAATAGAGCCTCCCCGAGGTTGGTGTTCGGCTTAACAATTAAGCTTGAGAAGAGCATTTGAAAGGTCATAAAATGGTTGAGACTCGACAAATTTTACAATAGAAGAGAAGTGAAAGCAACATTTTTTTTTTGAACTTTTTTTTTTTATTTCCTCCACATGATGATTCACCATAATTTGTCTTTAACTGTTGCTTAAGGTTTCGACTAATAAGACCGATGAAAGCAATCACAAGGATGATCAAAGTAAACACAATTATTTTTAGAAAATGACTTGATATGCGAAATGCAATAATGCATGCATGAATATGATGTTATAATGTTATGCAACAATTTTGATTTTCCCCTTTCTTTATTATTGTTTATTATTATTTTTGCTCAAACACCACCTTCATCCTACACTTCACAAGAACCTTGGTCATCTCTGATAAGTCATTTTGTGTTGTTGTTGATTGAATGTTGACCTTTTTTGCTATGCTTGCATGAGATATTTCGAATAACCATCATTGATATGAGATATCTTGTATTAATTGAAATAAATAAATAAATTTTTGTTTCAAAGTTCGAGGGTGAGCAGAACAAAGGGTGGAAGGAAATAACTATTCTTTACTGAAATATGAAATGTTGACATAGACAATCAAAACGAATAAAGTAAACGATAAATGAAGGTAACTCCAAGATAGCCCAATTGTTGAATTCAAGGCCCTACTGATGTATGTGTACTTGAAGATCCATTTCTACGACTCTTTTCCAACTTTGGCTCATGGAACTCTATAATGATTCAGAAGAGGATTGTTGGTGACATCAGGCTCACTTCCCTTTTTGAAATTTAACCATCATGCCTTAACCAAGTCTTGCACTCTATATTTGAGCGCGATACAATTCTCCGTTGAATGTCCAGTTTCCCCTACATGATAGTCGCAAGAGGCGTTCACATCATACCATTTCGGGTAAGGTGGTTGCATAGGGTTCAAAGGTACATGTGTTAATTGGTTATTTTGGAATAATTGAGGTAGAAGCTCAGTATAGGTCATCGGGATAAGATTAAATTGAGCTTGTTTATGAGGCCCCCTATTATTTTGCGGCCTCTGAGTATGGAAAGCGACTGGTTGATTTTGAGGCTGGTAGCTTTGACTGCCTGACGGGCGTGAGTTCTGAGGAGAGCATGTGGGATACTGTGCAGTTGTATTATTGACATATGGTTGATAATTCACATTGAGGGCCATATGATGATTTGGAGAATACTACGACGCTGGCTGCCACCGAGCATATTGATTTGAACTTCCTACCATTCAGATCTATCCTTCCCTTTTCTTCAAGAAACCTCCTCCTTTTGCTGATGACTCCGAGGTATCTAATATTTTCCCATGCTTAATCCCATACTCGATCCTTTCTCCAATCATCATTATATCCGAAAAGTTCGTGGAAGTGTTTCCGATCATTTTGTCGTAAAATGAAGCTTTGAGAGTATTCATAAACACAACCGACAACTCCTTGTTCGTCAGAGGCGGTTGGACCTGTGCAGCCATATCTTTCCATTTTTGCGCATATTCTTTGAAATTTTCTGTACTATTCTTCTCCATCCTCTATAGATCCATGCGATCGGGAGCCATATCCATGTTATGCTTGTACTGCTTCAAGAAAGAATCAACCAAGTTTTTCCATGAGTAAACATGTGCGCTATCCACTTGCACGTACTAGCGTGATGCTGGCCTGGTTAGACTATCCTGAAAGCAATGGATCAACAGTCTTTCGCTCTGTATGTAGCCTGCCATCTTCCTACAATACATAGTGAGATGACTCTTCGAACATGATGTTCCGTCATACTTTTCAAAATCAGGCACCCGAAACTTGGGTGGAATCACTACATCAGGTACTAAGCATAGTTTAGTAGCGTCCATGTTATCGAAGACGCTAGTTCCTTCAATGGCCATTAACCTCTCATCCAAGATTTCTACAACTTCTCCGTTTGGAACTTCATTTGCTCCATTTGCCCAGTCTTTTTTTTTTATTCAGGTTTGTATTGGTTGAGGACCGCAATGATCACTCTAGAAGGCCCCTCTCGAGAATGTGAAACTCTTGCTTGTCTGCTCATTTCTCCTTTGCGGTCCTGGTAATGCCCAACTGAAGTATTATGACGCGAGTCGTATGATGCATATGGAGGAATGGAACCCTCCATCAGTGGGTATTGGAGGGATTAAGCTTTATGAGTCCTTCGACCACATTGCTTGGCTGCACCAGATCTGCTACCATTTTGCCCTTTTCTAGAGATAAGACAAGTGCGTCCATCTTGGCCCGTAACTCGTCTAAATCCTTCCTCGTCCTCTCTAATTCCCTCTCTAACTCGATTATTTTCTCTTCCATGATCCTTTTTCGGTGTCTTGTGAAGTGGATACGACGAGCCGGTGGTAGTTGACCTATTGTTTTGTTCTGATTTTAATTTTAATAAAAAGTTTAGTTGTTGTTTAAAGAAAAGGAAAAGAAAGAAAGATTTTCATGCACTGGTACGAGACATTTACATCCCCTCGAAGGTCGACACTACTTACTCTTAAAATAATGAGTGAAAATGAAATAAGACTTTTTATGCGCCCACATGGGACATTGACAATCCCATCGAAGGTCGACACTACTAAATCTTAAAGATATGTGAACTAAGCTAAATGATGCATGACTCTAAGGATGACTTAAAACATGTTAAGGAAATGATCCTACACGATTTTTTTGCCATGCAAAATGAGATAATGCATGAATGAATGTTTTTATTACATATGCCATGTGTGAAATGACACTATGCAATTGATGAAACGATTTTTTTTTTTTTTTTTTTTTATGATTTTATGCTTTATCATGCAAGATGAGATGATGCATGGATTTTTATGATGCTTTTTTTATGCATACATCTAGACCCAAAATGTACTTAGAAAGAGAACAAAACATTCACGAACGAAAGATTTTATTCGCACGAGAACCTAATGACTTGTGAAGAATGCATGATTCTTAAACTCTAGGGTGTCGCAACACAAACGAATTGCGCACAATATATGACCTAAGCACGAGAGTTAAACATGCAACAAAGTAGATGTATCCTACCGTTTAGAGTTTGGATAATCACCGATTGATTCTAAGATGTATATGAGTGTAATTTCGGTTCTAAACAATCCTAGAAGAAATCAGTTCTCGAGCTTTCCAACTGATTAAACAACGTGGTTAACTCGAGTGGAGAATTTCATGCGCTTGCACGGGAATCGAAATTCCACGAATGTCACACTACTCAATCACCAAATCTAATCTTAAAGAGTAAAACCCGAGTAGGAGGCTCGTGAACGTGTGTGAAGTGCATGATAATGCAAACAATGTGTATTACCACAAATAAAACAAGTTAAAAAAAACAATGTTTAACAACAAAGACTAACAAAGATCAGAATAAAGCCTCATAATAAAATCAACGTGACAAACAACAAAATAAAATAAACAATAAAAATGTTGTAAGGGTAAAGTTCTAAACATAAGAATAAAGACCCCCAAAATAATTTCGAATGCTAAAGATTAGCAAATGGATTAACTTGAGCGAGATTTTTTCGTGCGCCTACTCGGGGGCAATTAAATCCCCTCGAAAGTCGACACTACTACATTCTCAATTCTAGTCCTAAAAGGTATAGCCCGGGTAGGAGGCTTGAGATCTTGTGTGTAATGCATGACAATGCAACATAAAGTGCGATAAATAAATTACAATGAATAAATAGTACAAAGATAAATAAATAAAGGTAAAATAAAATATAAAAAAACAAACAAATAAGGACCAAACAAAAAATTAAATAATTGGATAATAAAAGAAAAAATGCAATGACCTTGATCCTATGGAGGGCATGTAGCGCAACAGAAGCGAGTCGGATCATTGGCACCCTAACTTCATCAATTTAGCTAAACTAGAAACATGCTCAAAACTTGGAAATAAAAGAAATTAGAACACAAACCTCTTGTAGTTCAAAATTCTTCTATTCCAATGCTCGAATCTCCTCACGAACCCTTCAAAGCTTCCCTCGAACTCTTCGAGAACCACCTCCGGTAGTACTACTATCCTCGGGCCGAGCAATAGAGTGGTGGGACTCCTTTATAAGAGAAAAACTTTGGAAGATGAAGATAGAAAAAGAAGAGATCTTTGTGATGAGAATTTTGAAGAAGAATGTCACACATCCAAAAAATTTCCAACAAAACTCAAGCATCATCAAACTCAAACCATTTGAACTCCATCCAATTTATAGGTCATTCACATGCAACAAACTCTTTGCTTAGCATGACACCTAAAAAATGGATGAATTAGTCTTCACACAAGTGTTCAACAATTGATGAGTTTATGCATGTAGTTAGTGATTCACAATCCACTTATTAAACTTCGATAAACCCACTCAACTTGGATAAATCCACTCAACTGGGATAATCCCACTTGTATTATTTTGTCATTTTAAAATTAATTTTAATAAACAAAATAAATTTTAATTAATTAAACTTTTTAATTAATTAATATTATTATTTAATTCAATATCAAATATTAATTAAATAATAAGACTAATCACGGTTTCTTAAACCGAATCATCACACATGAATCTCTATTCATGTTTTAGATAGATCCCATATTGAAATATGTCCATCATTCTTTCAAAAACGAATTTGAATTGAATTAAAATTCTTTTTCTCTCATATTGTTACACGGCTTAATCTGAGCTAGCCAGGAGAACCTAAAGGACCTACAGATCATGAGCTCCAACGATACGAGATTAACCGGCCAAACTCTTTAGTCAAGCTAACCAACATTCGTTAACCCCTAAAGACTCCACTAAAGTCCAAGGGTTGCACTCTCCTCACCGTAGATATATTTTCGTCCTCTTGATATAACCATCATCAGTAAGTCGATCCTTCACAGGGCGTTCATAATTACAGCTGGGTCAAAATAACTGTTTTATCCCCGTAATTACATCTTGTTCCTTAATTCCCACTGATCCTCTAATGAACTATTGGTTTGTGGTCCAACCACCAAACCGATTGGTATGTGATCTCATCACTATACCATGTCCCTTTCAGGCCAATGAGAGGGTGGGATCCCTAGTTCAAGACCCAAAGACAGTACTTAAGGGAACAACCTCTCTACTATCCCTAAAGGCGGGTAGGAGTGAATTTGATCTCGCAGGACTATGTTCTCAGCTCCCTACTGGGTATTATCCCCAAAGTGGTAGGCATATTGAGCTGGCGAACTCGGGCCATTCTCACCCATACAAATCAAAGGATAATCTCAAATAAGCAGGAGTTCATAGTGTGCTCAGGATTCAGATCGAAGTCAAATGTTATTTGAATTAATTTTTAACCGATTAGCAGGAGTTCATATGAGCAGGAGTTCATAGTGTGCTCAGGATAATCTCGAATAACCAATTTAATTTAAAATTAATTATTTGAATTAATTTTTAAATTGAATTAATTTGATCAAAGTTAGCCAAAAGTCAAATTGTAGGCAATTGACTAAAACTTTGAAAGTCAAAAGTCAAATGTTGACTCCACTAAACCTTGAAAATCAAGAGTCAATTTGATGACTAAAGTTAGTGGAAAAATCAAATTCTTAAGTTAGTGGAAAAATCCAATATAAAAAGCGACTATTTATAGAGTTCTCGTTGTTTGAGAATTCTCTCTAAGCTCTTAGGAGTAGAAATTTTCTAAACCTTGAAAATGAAGAATGAGCTCTCTATTTATAGAGTTCTCATGGGCTTGGTGGGCTTGGGCCTGGTTTCAATGGGCTTGGGTCCAATGGACTTTTGGGTTCTGGGCCCAATGGATTTTTGGGCTTTGGGCTAAATTGCCATTTAAATAACTTTTTAGCCCGATTCGATTTCGAGCCCAATTGAGCTATGACCGAATTTGCTCGGTTAAGTTTATTCGATCCGCCGGCCAAGATGAAGACACATGGCACCGCTGATTGGCCGAAATTTCTCGGTCAACACTCATGATCTGTAAGTCCTTTAGGTTCTCCTGGCTAGCTCGGATAACGTCGTGCAACAGTATAAAAGAAAAGAAAAAGAAAAAGAATTTGAATTGTTCAAATTCGGTTTGGGGAAGAATGATGGACATATTTAAATATGATTTAAATATGGAAGTGGTCTAAAACATGAATACGATTCATGTGCAAAAAAAGTCGATTTTCTGAAAACCGAGTTTAACCATATTATTTAATTAATATTTGATATTGAATTAAATAATATTTAATAATTAAAAAGTTTAATTAATAATTATATATATATATATTTTTTATTTATTAAAAATAAATTTTTTATTATTATTTTTAATAATAATAATAATTAAATATATATATATATATATATATATATATATATATATATATATATAAATTGATATGACTAAAACAATGGGAGGACAGGGGGGTTTTGGGTATTGAAAGTTTGGTTTTTTAAAATTCCTTCGGAAGAACTTCAAGGCTGAGTTCATGCCCTCTGCCTCCTTCCTTCAATTTCCATCTTTTCTTCATTTCTTCTTCTTTCCTCTTTGTTTCGGAGTCCCACAACTCCGTTGCTCGGCGCCGAGGATAGCGGGACTACCTGGGGTGGTCCTCGGGGCGTTCGTGAGAAGAGGGTGGAAGAGTTCGTGATGAGGATCGTGCGGCGGAGCTTGAAGAAATTGGACCTACAAGGGTATGTATTTCTAATTTCTTATTTTCGTCGCTTTGAGCCACGTTTTCTATTTGTTAAATTGATGAAATTAGAGTATCATCGGTCCAAAATCGCCTACGCTGCGCATGTCGCTCCATCAATTGGTATCAAAGCGATTTTGTGATTAACTCAATTTGCATAAATTTAAGTTGGTGGGTATTTTAATTTAGAAATTGTTTCTGAATTGGCGTCTAAAGTGAATATCGATTTTGGCATAATTTGTTTTTTGAATTTCATTATTTGTAATTGCTCGAGAATGTATGGGCTTTAATGTGTGCCAAAAAGTATGTATTTTTAGAGTCATTAGAGTCCATATAGGTTTCTTTGTGAAAGAAGCTCGAGTTTGGAGTTGGCCGAAATGTTCGGTATAAGTTCAAACTCGTTCTAGGCAATACGAAGAGAAATTCAAAGAGAAATTGGCCGAAGCGTTCGAGGAAGCAAGCTTGTCAAAGGCGGTGCGAAGAGTTCGAAGTCCGCTCAAGACTTAATTTGTTGATCAAGTTTGTAATAAAATAGTTATTGCTTGCTTAATGCCAAAATCGACACACTAAATTATGCATTGTGAATGTATGTTTTAATTAAAATCCATGTTTGTATGTGCATAATGTATGCCATATAGATTTAAAATCCCACCGTAGGAAGCATGCTTCATGCATTGAAAATATGTTATAAGTGTTATAATATATAGTATGCATATTTGAGAATTCATGAGTATTAATATAAGGGTTATATTAATTCATGAATTAAATGTTGTTAATTTAATAGAATAATTGATATAAGTGTTATATTAATTATGAAATTAAATATACAACATAGGTTGCCCTGTTTTTATGCTTATTATAGGTTATAATTGTTATAATGTATAGGATGCATGTTTAATTCATGAGTATTAATATAAGTGTTATATTAATTCATGAATTAGTTGTTGTTTGCTTAATAGAAAATTAATATAAGTGTTATATTAATTATGAAATTAAACATCCAACTTTAGATGCATATTGTATGTTATAATTGTTATAATGTATAGGATGCATGCTTAATTCATAAAAATTTATATAAGTGTTATATTAATTTATGAATTAGGAGTTGTATATTTAAGAGCATAATCGATATAAGTGTTATATTGATTATGAAGTTAAATATTCAACTTGTAATGCCTTAGTGAAGCATGTTTGAGAAGCATGTAGAAGTTATTGTAGAAAGTCTAGTTTTTGCAAGTGTTGTAAAAATGACTTAGACTTTTAAAATCTATAACAAAGAAAAGCATGTTCTTTTAGGGTTAAATTAGTCGATCTGGTTCATTTGATGAATAGGTCGATATCTCGTAAATGCTAAGGTTATGAGAAACTCACCCGGTGAAATCTTGTCTAAGGTTGGAGGAAAATGAATTGACGGAACACCTCCTACCTGGGGACGATCCGGTACTTGAGTAAAGTTAACCGACTTTATGAGCGTGCTGTGAGAGGTGTGTGGTTAATTAATTTGTTAATAACCTAGACATCTCAGGTAAATAGTTTGCCTAGACTTAAGGTTTTATTTTCTTAGGCGGATAAAACCCGAGTAGTTTACCCTAAAACCGTCTATGATAGATGCTTAGTAGATGTGTTGAGAAGGAATATATGATATACCCCTTTCCTGCTACGCACTCCGTATAGTTCACAACGTGAGAATTTTGCTCGGCCTCGTGTTGCTAATGTGGCAACCCCCTTAGGAAGGCATTTGCAACTTTCAATAGCAAGGTGAATGGAGTAAGTGTCTATAGTAAGTGGGAGAATGAAGTACGTCAGTACATCCTACAGTCTCCTCCATTGGTTTGAACCGTGAGATTCCATTTATGGATAAAGAAACATAGGGCCATTCCCAACTCTAACATTCCCTTAGGTTGCACTGTTGGGGCCGTCCTGTGCGTTCTAAAAATGGAGGGTCACACTTACGAGATTTGCTAAGGAGTTAGTAAATCTTGACCGAAAACGATAACTAAGATGCTAGTGGAATATGAGTTATTCTGGAGTTAGCATTTAGTCAAGAATGTCTTGGTTTAGTGAAGGAGTGTTCGTTTACCCTTAGGTAGCGACCATTCTAACTCACTAAAATATCGTTGCATGTAAATAAAGAGTTTGGGTACTTTATTTACTGCTAAAGTTCTTAATTGGTTTAAATAGGTTAAAATCGTTTCACTAATAGTTTTACATTCTGTTTTAGCATGTCGAGTTCGTTACAGTTGTTAGCTCACGACAAGTTAACCGGAGAGAAATACGGAACTTGGAAGTCAAACCGAATACAATTCTGGTTCTGGACGACCTTAGGTTTGACTTAACGGAGGAATTTCCTTCAGCTTGTGGCTCAAGTGCATCTCAAAGTGTTCGAGAGGAATACAATGGATGAATTAGGGCTATTAATAAAGCCCAAATCTATATATTGGCAAGCATATTTGATGCCTTGTGCAAGTAGTATGAGGTTATGGTTTCCTTGAGGGAAATCATGTCTTCATTACAAGTGTAGACACCGTATTTCGTCCGGCCTTGTTTATCATTATTTTTAAATTTTGCTCATTCTTGTTTATTTTCTTGTGGTTTTCTAAATAAATTCTTGAAATCATTTAATCTCGTCTTTTCGCGTTAATTTCGAAAATGTAAAAGAAAAGAACAAATAGGTTTTTTTTAGAATTTTAAATTAAGAAGGTTTGGGGTTTTGGTTTAGAATTACAGTTTTGGAGTTTCAGATTGTTGGGTTTAAAATTAAGTCTTTCAAATTCAAATTCAAATTTTTCAAGAAAAAGTTTCTAAAGACATTCGATTTTAAATTTTAATTTGGCCTTGAGAAATTTAAATTGATTTTAGAAATTAAAGCTTTGAAATATATTTTTTTCAAAATGAATTTCCAAAATATTTAATTCTAGAATTCAATTTCAAAGTTTGATTTCAAACTAATAAATCAATTTCTAAAAAAATGGTTGGGTCAAGTAAATTCAAGATGTTTTAAATTTGGAGTAATTTCTATTATTTAATTTTTTGTTTTAAAACAAAAGTGCTTTGAGTCAATGTTTTGTTAGATTTTTTTAGGAATTTCAAAGTGGTTGAGGAAAATCGTTAAAATTTGGTGAAAAGTTACGGGAATAATATTTTTGGAGTTTGTTGAGATTTTTTTTTAGAATCCCATCAACCCTATAAATAGAGATGATGAGATGGGTTGAAAAGGGAAGGAGTTTGAGCAAAAAGTAGAAGCTTTGAGAGGGAAAAAGTGAAGGAAAATGGGAGGAGAATAAGACAAATTGGTGGGGATCCCAAGAATTCCAAGAAAAGATTATTTTCTCTCTCCAAGCACTATTCACCATCTTCTCCAAAGTTCTCTTTCATCCATCTCCACCACCTTCTACCTAAATCCGGCCACCACCCCCTTCACCACGCGCGGCGGCGGCGCGACGGAGCTCCGGCAAGAGCACGGCGGAGAGCCACCGCACGCGGCGGCGATCTTCATCTTCCCCAAATCTCCCGGCGGACTTCACTTCGCAGCAAACCCAAGCTGAACGGTGACATTCAAGTTCCCCCAGACGCACGGCGGAGCTCCAAGATCCGGCAGCAACCTCGAACCCGAGGCGAACGGCGGCGCACGGTGGCGCGATTCATCCCCTTCATCTCCTCAACCTCCAGACGGCGGACCACGAACTCAGACAACCCGACGGCAAGCCTTCGTTCCACAACGGCGAGCTAGGCAGTGGGTCTTCATCTCCTTCTTCCTCAGACGACGGCGGCGCACGACGTACGACAGCGACACCTCCACACTAGACCCGACGCACGACGGCGGCATCCCTTCGACCCTTCAGATCTGCGGCGGCGAACCTCGAGTTCATCTACGAACGGCGGCCCCTCCTCGAAGCAGTAAACCTCTACGGCGGCGTTCAGCGAGCATCGATGGCGGAGCTCCATTCTTGAACCACTCCAGCTGCGGTTTCGATCTCTCCGGTGAGCTCGAACAAGGCGACGCCAGCGGCGGATCTCACCGGCGAACCTCACGACAAACCCAGACGAACCCAGATGAACCAACTTCGTCTTCAACCATCACCGGCGGCGTCCTTTCAATGGCTTCCTTTCTCCGGCGAACTCGAACCTCGATCTCTCCGACGGTGCTCACGGCGGCGGACGTCCATCATCTTCTTCAACTCAGACGACGGCGTCCAGCTCTTCGCGTGGGTAACGATATTGTAGGTTCTTTAGTAAAATTACCGTAATGCCCCTGTCCCTATTTATTTAATTTTTGGTTAATCTGTTTTATGCCCATATATACCTCTGCATATTCAGTATATACCCTACTTGCTGTACCTGGGCTATATCGCATGTGCTTACTGTTTGGGGTCGATATTGTTACTATTTTGATAAGTGTGCTGGGTGTCCGAGTATATCGGAGTAGTTGGGATGTTGTTGCATTGTTTGAAGTTCATGTATGCCCTGTTTATATGCATATATCCCCACCGCTTGCATGATATATACCCCTGTTTATATGCATATATCCCCTGTTTTGAGCATGATATATACCCCTGTTTATATGCATATATCTCCACTGTTTTGAGCATGATATACCCCTGTTTATATGCATATATCCCTTGTTTTGAGCATGATATATACCCCTGTTTATAAGCATATATCCCCACTGTTTTGAGCATGATATACCCCTGTTTATATGCATATATCCCCTGTTTATATGCATATATCCCCTGTTTTGAGCATGATATATACCCCTGTTTATATGCATATATCCCCATTGTTTTGAGCATAATATACCCCTGCATGTTCAATATATACCCTACTTTATATACCTAGGTTATATTGCATAGGCCTGCTGGTTTATTTAGTTTCAGTTTTTTAATTCTTAAGTGTGTTTTCGGGTTTAGTTATATAAGCTTGCCCGTTTATTTAATTATCGCTTTATTTTTTGTTATTTTCTTTTTCGTTGGTTTGTGCGCAATTGTTATTTTCTTTTTCGTTGGTTTGTGCGCAATATTTTAATATTAATTTGTAAACCCCGGGAGAGATGAAGGACTGTTCGACTGTTCCTTTCATCTCGAGGGTATTTTAATTTTAAGGAAATCTCAGGATAAATAGGGTTTCCCTATTTGTGAGGATTTATCATTACCGCCATTATGCGCTAATTACAAGAACGCCTTTGTTTTAAAAATGGGTTTTCATTTGATTTTGAAATTGAGCTTTTGAATTGATTTTTGATTTACCATTTAAAAATAAAAGATTGTTATTTCAAATCATGTTTTAAATTAAATTTCAAAAATGGTTTGTTTTTCAAAGCAAAAATTGTTTTAATTTTAATTCAAATTTTAAAAGAAAGAGGTTTTCCATTGATTTTAAAATTAAGTTTCAAAATTGAATTTTCGATTTATTTCAAAACAAAGGATTTTTATTTCAAATCAAGTTTAAATTAAATTTCGAAATTATTTATTTTCAAAGCAAAAATATTTTAATTTTAATTTGAGTTTTAATCAGATTTTAAATTGAATTTGAAACAAAACGATTTTATTAAATTATTTTAAAAGTTCTTGTTTGTCGTATGATCTCGGTATTGGGATCAAAGCGATTAATGTCGAAATTAACAATCTTGCTCACAAAATCAAATTCCTACTTTCTTTAAAGTTAGGATATGATTAATTGAGACATTGTTTTAATTTTAATTGTTTATCTTATTTATATTTTTTAGGACCATTTGAAATGAGCTAGATAATTAGGATAAAACGTTTTGGCTACCGTTTTTAAACGGGATGTTGTAGGGTGCTAGCACCTTCCCTACACTCAACCGACCCCCGAACCTCGTTTTTTACTTCGTAGACCGTATTTTTAAGGTGACCAATCACACCCTAAATGATTGGTGGCGACTCCATTTTTTGTGAAAACCCCGGTTTAACAGAAGGTTGTCGGCCGCTCCGCGTCGCAAAAACGTTGCGACAGCATGGCGACTCCACTGGGGACCTTTTTTTTTAGTGGGTCTAGGTCATTACATTTTATCTTGATTTATTCGGTTTTCATTTTGGTCCTTGTTTGTTTTATTTATTTTATTTATTTATTGATTTATATTGTCTTAATTAGTTTGCTTTATCGTAATTAATTTTGCATGATCATACATTTCACACACATTCACGAGCCTCCTACCCAGGCTCTACCCTTTAGGATTAGATTCGGAGATTGAGTAGTGTGACCTTCGTGGAACTTCGGTTCTCGTGCAGGCGCATGAAATTCTCCACTCGAGCTGTCCACGCTGTTTAATTAGTTGGAAAGCTCGGGGACCGTTTCTTCTAGGACTGTTTAAAACCTAAACCACACTCATGTGCATCCTAGAGCCGATCGTCGTTTATTTATCTTTATGTTTTTGTTGCTTCTCTCATGCATACTAATTTTGTCGAGTTCTTATTTCTGTTGTTCTCGATTTCCTTCCTGCTTATCGCATAACCATGCTTCCCTCACACACATTCACGAGCCTTCTACCCGGGCTCTACCTTTTAGGATTAGATTTGAGAATCGAGTAATGTTGACCTTCAAGGGGATATAATTGCCCCTGTATAGGCGCACGGAAAGATTCTCGCTCAGATTAATTGGTTGGCTAATCTTTAGCTTTCAAGTTAATTTGGGGGCCTTTATCCTTATGTTTAGAATCTTACTCTCACATCATATTTATTATTTAAATCATTTCGTTGTTATGCATTGTTTTATTTAATTTATTTCATTTATCGTAATTTAAATTGTTTGCAGTATCATGCATTTCACACACTCGTTCACGAGCCTCCTACCCGGGCTCTACCTTTAGAATTAGATTTGGAGATTGAGTAGTGTGACCTTCGTGGAACTTCGGTTCTCGTGCAGGCACATGAAATTCTCCACTCGAGCTATTCGCGCTGTTTAATCAGTTGGAAAGCTCGGGGCCCGTTTTAACTAGGATTGTTTAGAACCTAAATTACACTCATATACATCCTAGGGCTAACCGTTATTTATCTCTGAACTGTAGGATACACCTACTTTGTCGCATGTTTTATTCTCGTGCTTATATCATATGTTGTGTGTTTCATTCATGTTCTCGAGTGACGTGTTTATTAATTTCATTATATGTGTTTTCCAAAAAAAAATACAAATAAAAACAATAAACAAAATCAATTTTATTTTACATCTGAGTTGTACCCCAGTTTAGAACTAATAATCGAGTAATGCTGACCTTCAAAGGGACATTATCGCCCTTGTATGGCGCACAAAAGATTCACGTTCTAATTAATTCGTTTGCTAATTTTTAGCATTAAATTATTGGGGACCTCTTTGTTTAGGTTTTGAATGGAGAGTCGAGTAATGTCGACCTGCGAGAGGATGAACCTGCCCCGTAAGGGCGCACGAAAAGTCTTCGTTCATTTTTCATTTTTTCTAGTGATGTTCGTTCTACACGTCGATTTTTCAAAAAAAACAAAAAAATAAAATAAAAACAAAAAATCATTTGTATTTCTACACCTTAGAATTTAAAGAATCATGCATTTTTGGACGAGTCATCGGGTTCTCATCCAAATAAAGATCTTCGTTAAAGAAATGTTTCATTCCTAAGAGCATTTAAGGTTAGACATGCATAAAAAATCAAAAAATAAATCATTTCGTTAACTGCATCTCATCTATGCATCGTAAAGAAAAAATCAAATTTCATTTCATTATTCATGCATAAATAAAAATTCATAAATTGCGTCATTTTGCATGACATACAAAATCTAAAAAAATCATTTGCATGCATTAATAAAATAAAATAAAAATAAAATAAAAAGCTTTGTGCGTCATTACGTCATTTTACATGACATACAAAAATTAAAAAAAGAACAAATCATTTACATGCATGCAAATGTTCATTCCAAAAATATTTATCATTTCTCATCCATCATTTGCACAATATCATGCGTACATAAAAAAATTCATGCATAACATGCATTGTCTTATGTTTGTATGGTGTTATTTCACACGTGCACATGTAGTAAAAACATCAATTCATGCATTTTGTATGTAAAAAAAAATGTAAAAAAAATCATCATTTCATATTGCATGGTCTCATTTCACACATGCACGTTTAATAAAAACATAAATTCTTGCATTTTGCATATAAAAAATCATTTCATATCGCATGGTGTCATTTCACACGTGCACGTGTAATAAAATATTGATTCTTGAATTTTGCATATCAAAAAAATAATCTCATATTGCATTATTTCATTTCACACGTACACGCATAATAAAAATATCCATTCATGAATTATCTTATTCTGCGCAAGTCATAAAACATAAAATCTCAAAAAAATGTTCATTCTTTATAAACTCATTTCGCATGTCGAATAATCATTCATTTGCATGTCATCATGCATTAAAAAATGTCCATGCATCATACACTCATTTTGCATGTCGAATAATCATTCAATGGCATAACATCATGCATTCACCAAAAGATGTCCATACATCGTTAATTCATATCAAAGTTCATCGATCATCACATCATGAAAGATGTTCATGCATTATCTCATCTGAACGAGAAGTCATAACATTTCTTCATTTGTTGCATTGTATCATTTTGTACATGCACCAAAATTCATCACATCATAAAAAAGTATTTCGGCATTAGCTTCATTTGCATACAAATCTTTAAAAAAAAAAAAAAAACTACATGCATCATAGAGAGTGTCCATGCATACATTATTTCATTTTGCATGACATACATAGAATTAAAAAAATGCATACATAAAAATTCACAAAAAAATAAAATCATATGTTGCATCATATTTTTCCATCTTGCATGACAAACAAAAAATCAAATACAAAATCAGTTGCATTACATTATATCATGTCGTTCATGCATGCATTATCGCATATCAAGTCGTTTAAAGATTTTGTTTGTTCTTAATTGCATAAAATCATGTGGTAATAATTTCATGCATTGTCTCATTTTGGCATATCAAGTCATAGACCCTAAAAAAAATATATTTTCCGATAATCATATCATGTGCATATTTCGCAAAAGTAATTTCAAGTTTATTACATCATTCATCTCATCACTTGCATCTTTCAAAAATGAAAAAGAAAATATATTTTTGTGTTATTTTGATCATACTTGTGATTTCTTTGATCGTTCTTATTAGTTGAAACCTTAGCAAGAATTAAAGAGAAATGAGGGTGAATTATCATTTTTTTTTTAAAAAAAAAACAAAAATAATAAAAAAAAATGAGTGCTTTCACGACTTTCTATGAAAAAAATTTCAAGTCTCAACCATTTTTATAACCTTTCAAAATACTCTTCTCAAGCTTAATTGTTAAGCCAAACTCCAAATTCAAGAGAAGCTGTATTTTGACATTCATTATCTCCTCATGTGCTAAAATTTATACTACCATCATACCCCATGGAACTTTATACTACCATCATACCCCCATGGAACAGTGTTCTAATTATCACATTGGGGCAAACCCATCTTACAGTGAGAGTCCAAAATTACTTACTGATCTTGTACCTGCATGCCACACATAATTTTGAGGCAATTTACTGAATTTGTAGATCCACCGTAAAATCTAGGGTTAATCTCATCATCTACATTTTTACGGTGTATCTCTATTTTTTTTACCCACCAAACCTTTTGCAAACCATGTCACACTCAATTATGTGGCGAACCTCTCAAAATTATCCACCCGAAGTTACTGAGAGAGCTTCAAACGTAATAAAATAGTGTCGAACACTTGTGATTTACTGCTTCATAATTAAGACTCGTAATTTCTCATATACAATCATTTCAACTTCATCTTTATAAAATCATTCTCCTTTTTCCTATTCTTTGATATCTCTTCCTTCGGTTAGAATTTGATTCCAGGACTAAGGATAATTGGTTTCGAGAGCTAGAAAGATAGTAACTTTCAAGATTATCTCGAGGTCTTAAAAGAATTTTTGCTCGGGGTTAACATCATCACGATTCCAAGGAGCATGGATAAAGAAATCATATGGAATGTCTTCTAATGTAGCATTAGGGTCTGGTTGCACCATATTTTTGGAAAAAAAAAAAAAAAAAAAAAAAAAAAAAAAAAAAAAAAAACGCGAGGAAGATGCAATAAAAGCTACATCTTGAATATGCTGAAAGGTCACCGCGATAAATCAATAAGCTGGGGCAAAACATACGTTTTTGCCACATCAGGATAAAACTTATGTCTGAGCCACACAGGATCTCATCTTCGCAACACTGGGGCAAAGCCCACGTCTTTGCCAATAGAGTGAAGTCGTCGTCAAAACTTGAGCATCTTATTGCACTTTTCCTTGCTATAAAAAAAATGGTGCATCAAGAATCTACATCTCACAAAGCGTCAAGTGTCTCATTTGAACATCAACAAAATTGGGGCAAAGCCTCCGTCTTCGCAACATTGAAGCAAAGCCCACGTCTTTGTCACAATAGAGCAAAACCACCGTCCAAGTTGGAATACTTTATTGCATCATGTCTTTTAAAAAAAAAAAAAAAAAAAAAAAAAAGGAAAAAAAAAACAACTGGTGCAATAAGTAGATCAAGAAGCTACATTTCACAAAGTTTGGGTATCTCATTTGCACATCTTCAATGTCACGCTGGATCAACATCAACTCAAACTGGGGCAAAGCCTTCGCCTTTGCAACACTGGGGCAAAGCCCACGTCTTTGCCACAATAGAGCAAAGTCACCGTCCAAGTTGGAATACTTTATTGCATCATGTCTTAAAAAAAAAAAAAAAAAAAAAAAAAAAAAAAAAAAAAAAAAAAAGCTGGTGCAATTAGTAGATCAAGAAGCTACATTTCAAAAAGTTTGGGTATCTCATTTGCACATCTTCAATGTCACGCTGGATCAACATCAACTCAAACTGGGGCAAAGCCTTCGTCTTTGCAATACTGGGGCAAAGCCCACCTCTTTGCCACAACAGAGAGAAATCGCCGTCAACAAGTTGGGATATTTTATTGCATCATTTCTTGCCAAAAAAAAAAAAAAAAAAAAAAATCGAGATTGGTGCAATCAATAGAGTCACAAAGCTCAAGGTATCTCATTTCAACATCATCAATACTAGGGCAAAGTCTGCGTCTTTGTCACGCGCTAGTCAAACATCATCAATAATGGGGCAAAGCCTACGTCTTTGCCACGCACCAGTCAAACGACATCAATACTGAGGAAAGTCTACGCCTTTGCCACGCTGGATCAAATATCATCAAAAAAACAAATCTCGAGCTTACTCACAAGAAGTCGAAGATTTCTTAAGAAGTTACTTCTAGCTCTCAAAACTCTTGTCCGAGGAAATGGAGTCATATCAGTCCTCTTTCCATCTAAACCCATTTCCAATTTCTTGCTCAAATGTGAAAAAATATTTTCAATCTCTTATTGGCCAAGAGATTTTCTTAAAACATGCGAGTATTACATCTTCCTTCGTATTCCTTCCTTCATTTATTACAATATTACAAATCTAAATTCATTTTCTTGTAATTCAACATTCTTGTTCATCCAAGGCTAAATTATGAAGCAGTTTAATCAGAAGTTGTTTAAACGTTATCAATTACTTTTCAAGTTCTCTAATCTAGCACATGAGAATCTACCCAAAAACTTACAATGTCCAATATGGTTGAGAGATCTATGACTGACAGGTTTAATCCCTCTCAGGTGAAGCATTCTGAAGAAGAAAAAAAAAAAAAAAAAAAAAACTGATGATGACACTATCATTTTTCATCTAATTTCTGCTAAAGTTTTGGCTGAAGATCGATAGACTTAAGCAGGAATGATCATTTCACTAACACAAAAGTCGTTTTGATTAAGCATTTGTTTTCACAAATCCTGCATTCAAATCATGCAAGTTGATATCATTTACATCATGGAAAAAATGACATATAAATTGTGCATACATGTTACATTCAATCATTCATTATCATTAACATATTATGCATGCACGTTGCATTCAATCATTTATCTACTCTCAACATGATACATTCAATCATTCATTACCTTTAACACATCATGTACACACCTTGCATTCAATGGTTCTTCTACTCTTGACAACATATGTACACATTTGCATTCATGACATTATTCTATCCTTAGGATGCAGATACATCAGTATCGTACATACATACTGCGTTCATGACATCCGTCATTCTACTCCTAGCATGCTCGTGCATACATGCTACAACTATGACATTTTGTTAATGCACATGCATACGTGTTGCATTCATGGCATTCATTATCTTTAACATATTATGCACACATGTTGCATTCACATTAGCATGCATATGCATCATTGCGTCATGCTTTCAAAAGTCAAGTCCCTTGGTCAAACCAAGCAAATGAGGCATGTCTTCATCAAATTATCAAATTACATTGCCATTTTCCAGGATTAATATACATTGTTTCATCCTTTACATTGCACACTAACGCATACACTCATGTTTTGCGCAACATTCGAGTCAATCATATTTTGCAATTCACATTTGCGTCACATTCTCATTTGAGGGTCGATCAGAAGTTCATAGGTCATACATTTAGGACCTTCGCATATTCTTGGGAATTTGTAAAATCTAAAAAAGAAAGTCGTTTTCAAATGTTTTGACAACGAAGTTTTGAAATAAAAACCGTTATCTTTTGCTTTCCAGCTAAATTTTGAAACAAAAACCGTTGTCTTATGTTGGTTAAATCGAACCCTAATCTAAGATTGACAGTTCGAAGCCTGATAATAGCAGGTCCGTTTAAATTTATGTTGGTTAAATCGAACTCTATGTCAGGGGGTAAGTCCCGGTAGCAGTTCGAAGCCTGATAATAGCAGGTCCGTAAATTGTGTTGGTTAAATCGAACCCTAATCTAAGATTGACAGTTCGAAGCCTGATAATAGCAGGTCCGTTTAAATTTCTGTTGGTTAAATCGAACTCTATGTCAGCGGGTAAGTCCCGGTAGCAGTTCGAAGCCTGATAATAGCAGGTCCGTAAATTCTGTTGGTTAAATCGAACCCTAATCTAAGATTGGCAGTTCGAAGCCTGATAATAGCAGGTCCGTTTAAATTTAGGTTGGTTAAATCGAACTCTATGTCAGCGGGTAAGTCCCGGTAGCAGTTCGAAGCCTGATAATAGCAGGTCCGTAAATTCTGTTGGTTAAATCGAACCCTAATCTAAGATTGGCAGTTCGAAGCCTGATAATAGCAGGTCCGTTTAAATTTATGTTGGTTAAATCGAACTCTATGTCAGCGGGTAAGTTCCGGTAGCAGTTCGAAGCCTGATAATAGCAGGTCCGTAATTTTTGTTGGTTAAATCGAACCCTAATCTAAGATTGGCAGTTCGAAGCCTGATAATAGCAGGTCCGTTTAAATTTCTGTTGGTTAAATCGAACTCTATGTCAGCGGGTAAGTCCCGGTAGCAGTTCGAAGCCTGATAATAGCAGGTCCGTAAATTCTGTTGGTTAAATCGAACCCTAATCTAAGATTGGCAGTTCGAAGCCTGATAATAGCAGGTCCGTTTAAATTTATGTTGGTTAAATCGAACTCTATGTCAGCGGGTAAGTCCCGGTAGCAGTTCGAAGCCTGATAATAGCAGGTCCGTAAATTCTGTTGGTTAAATAGAACCCTAATCTAAAATTGGCAGTTCGAAGCCTGATAATAGCAGGTCCGTTTAAATTTCTGTTGGTTAAATCGAACTCTATGTCAGCGGGTAAGTCCCCGTAGCAGTTCGAAGCCTGATAATAGCAGGTCCGTAAATTCTGTTGGTTAAATCGAACCCTAATCTAAGATTGGCAGTTCAAAGCCTGATAATAGCAGGTCCGTTTAAATTTCTGTTGGTTAAATCGAACTCTATGTCAGCGGGTAAGTCCCGGTAGCAGTTTGAAGCCTGATAATAGCAGGTCCGTAAATTCTGTTGGTTAAATCGAACCCTAATCTAAGATTGACAGTTCGAAGCCTGATAATAGCAGGTCCGTTTAAATTTTTGTTGGTTAAATCGAACTTTACGTCTGCGGGAAGTCCCGGTAGTAGTTCGAAGCCTGATAATAGCAGGTCCGTTTTATTTATATAGAGCCCTGATATAAGAATAGTGGTCGTAACTTCACTAGCCTAGGCCCATATTGTTCTTAATGATAAACAAATCTTGGCCTCCCCAAATACTTTGTCTTTTTCATTTGTATACCCTTTCAATTCTTCAAGGATATACAAAGGGGGGCAAGCTGTAGACACCGTATTTCGTCCGACCTTGTTTATCATTGTTGACTGAGAAATTTCGGCCAATCAGTGGTCGCCACGTGTCTCCATTACGACCGGGGATCAGATAGACTTGACCGAGCAAAGTCGGCCAAACTGCAATTGGGCTCGAAGTCGAATCGGGCCAGAAAGATTAAATGACAATTTGGCCCAAAGCCCAAAAGCCCATTGGGTCCAAACCCAAGCCCATTGGGTCCAAACCCAAACCCATTGGGTCCAAACCCAAACCCATTGGGCCCAAAGCCCAAGCCCATTGGATCCAGGCCCATGAAAACTCTATAAATAGAGAGTTCATTTTCATTTCTAAGGTTCAGAAAATTTCTTCTCCTAAGAACTCAGAGAGAATTCCCAAACAACGAAAGACTCTTTGAATCCTGAAGACTGAACGCCACTCCAAATTCAAACATCTGAAGACTTCACCGCTACGCGAAGCTGCAGATTCAACATCGAGAACAAGCTGCAAAGCCCTCGAAACAAATCCAACATCGAGAACAAGCTGCGAAGCCCTCGAGATACATTTACATTTGAGAGAGAGAATCAGAGGATCAAACATTAGAGATTGTAATCCACTACGCACTGATACATACAAATACATCAATACAAATTCAAATTCATTTACACGTGTCGAATTTCCATTCGTCGTTCGAATTCTCGTGTGAACAGATTGGCACGTCCAGTGGGACCTCTCTACCTTTCATCTCTCTCTCTCAACAAAAATTAACAATGGCATCAAAGAAGACAACGTTCCAGGCTGTCAGCTCCAACAGCCCTTACAGGGGACCTACCACCCGCAGCCGCGTCATCAAAGAAGTCTCGCAGACGGGCGAACACACTCCTGCCATCGTGCGCAAAATATACAAACGACTGACGGAGTCCGAGCGGGTTGGGATAATCATCAAGGACAATCCTTTGTTCGATGAGGTTGTTCCCTCCTCTGATCAGCCGGAGAAGGTGTCTGACTCCAGCGTATCTGTAATGATGGCAGATGCGCGTACTAACGACGAAGCGATGGCTGAAATGGAAAAGAAAATCAGCTTCCTGATGAAAGCAGTCGAGGACAAAGACTTCGAGATTGCCCAACTGAGGAGTCAGATGCAGAGCCGTGAGGTCGCGGAGTCAAGCCTAACTCCTGCGGCCAGAAAGAATGACAAAGAAAAAATGGTCATCCAGGAAGACCAAGCGCAACACTCGACGTCAGTCGCTTCCTTATCTGTCCAACAACTGCAGGACATGATTACCAACACCATCCGAGTCCAGTATGGTGGGCCAGCCCAAAGCACCCTCTTGTATTCCAAACCGTATTCCAAAAGGATTGACAATTTGAGAATGCCCATTGGGTATCAGCCGCCAAAGTTTCAACAATTCGATGGGAAGGGCAATCCTAAACAACACATTGCCCACTTCGTCGAAACATGCGAGAATGCTGGAACTCGCGGAGACTTGCTGGTTAGGCAATTCGTCCGGACTCTGAAAGGAAATGCCTTTGATTGGTACACCGACTTGGAACCCGAGACGATCGACAGTTGGGAGCAGTTTGAAAGAGACTTCCTGAATCGCTTCTACAGCACGAGGCGAACAGTCAGCATGTTTGAACTCTCGCATGCTAGCCAAAGAATGGGCGAGCCTGTCGTCGACTTCATTAACCGCTGGAGATCGTTGAGTCTTGATTGCAAGGACCGACTCACGGAAGTGTCTGCTGTCGAGATGTGCATCGGCGGCATGCATTGGGGACTTCACTACATCCTGCAAGGGATAAAGCCCCAAACATTCGAGGAATTGGCAACTCGCGCCCATGATATGGAGTTGAGTATTGCCAATAGAGGAAACAAAGACCTCTTAATCCCCGACGTAAAGAAAACAAAGACAGAAATGAAGAGCGTTGGGAAGATCACGAAGAATGTCGTGAAAGAATCCATGGTCGTTAACACGGCCCCTTTAAGGTTTTCCTCCAAAGCAAAGGAAAACAAAACGGAAGCCAGAAATGACAAAGGCGAAAGACGTCGCCTTACGTTGAAAGAAAGACAGGAAAAGATCTACCCGTTTCCAGACTCTGACATCCCTGATATGTTAGAGCAATTGCTGGAAACGCAACTCATCCAACTGCCAGAATGCAAACGACCGGAGGAGTTAGGAAAGGTAAATGATCCTAACTACTGCAAATACCACCGGGTCGTCAGCCATCCTGTAGGCAAATGTTTCGTCCTGAAAGAGCTAATCATGAAATTAGCTAGTGAAAAGAAGATTGAGCTGGATCTCGACGAGATAGCTCAAGCAAATCACGCCGCCGTAACATTGAACTCCGGCGTTCAATTATCTCCTGTCTCTTCTAAAAAGCAAGAGGAGAGTTTGATCCAGTTCGGGACTTGCGAACCTGTAATCGTTCGATACGAACATGAAATCCTACAGGAGACTTCGCGGGTGAAACCCGAACCCGTTGTGGATGAGGATGAAGGATGGACCGTCGTAACTCGTCGGAAAATGCGGCGACAGAGACCTGTTCAGAAAGAAGCCCGCCTACTTCGAGAGTATAGGCGAAAAAGTAAACTTCCAAAGAGAAAAGGAAGAAAGAGTATGAGAAGGCCAAAACTTGTCGTGGAGGAAAACAAAGACCTCCCCCGACCCCAGCAGCCTATGACCCTACGGGAATTTTTCCCCAAGGGATTCTTTAATGAGAAGACGGAAGAAATAGTTGAAGTTGCTACGTGCCATGTCGTTGTGGCAATTGAGGATGACAGCGCCACTCCAAGTTCAACGGAGTTGGCAATAAAGCTGGACGATACACCTTCCCCCAATTTAGTAGATTTGCCTCAAATGGACAAAACTGCTCACGTCAACACATTGAAGGACTCTAATGTTTCAGAACCTTCAACCTCTACAGCACATGCAGGTGCGTCTGATTGCATGTCCATAAGCTTCACCGATGATGATTTATTGTTGGGGTCAAAACCTCACAATAGACCTTTGTTCGTCTCGGGATACATTCGAGAACAGAGGGTCGGTCGAATCCTCATTGATGATGGATCGGCCGTCAACATAATGCCGAAATCAGTCCTGAAGGAGATTGGCATCCTGATGGAAGAGCTATCAAGTAGCAAGCTGGTAATCCAGGGTTTCAATCAGGGAGGACAACGAGCGATCGGCATGATTCGCCTACAACTCATCATCGGAGACCTGGAAGCACATACCTTATTTCATGTCATAGACTCCAGGACTACCTATAAAATATTGTTGGGTCGCCCTTGGATTCATGGAAATGGGGTAATAACTTCCACCTTGCATCAGTGCTTCAAGTTTTATCAAAACGGCGTAAAAAAGGTTGAGGCAGACACTAAGCCGTTTTCAGAGGCCGAGTCTCATTTCGCGGATGCCAAGTTTTACATAAATAACAGCAACATAGAAGAAATAATGCCAAAAGAAATCCCTTTGATCAACGGGGAGCAGAAGACTTGCGCAGGGAAAGAATTCATCAAAGAAGAAAATGTTCCCAAGTTTTGCGAAAGCAAGACATCCGTCAGCCCTACGAAGGCTAAGGTCTTGAAAGACGAGAAAAGTTCGAACCCTTCTGTTCTGCGCTACGTTCCCTTGTCCCGGCGTAAGAAAGGTGAATCACCATTCGCAGAATGTACTAAAAGTTTGAAAGTCGGTGACATTAAGATCCTGAAAGAAAATTTTGTCACCCCTCTTACGAAGATAACAAAACAAGAGGTCACGAAGTCCAAAGAGACTCAGAAAGGGATGGTCCTACCTGAGAAACGAACGAAAGAAGGGTACGATCCCAAGGCATATAAACTGCTAGCAAAAGCAGGATATGACTTCACAACTCACACTGAGTTCAAGGGTCTGAAAATCCTCGAGGGCAGGTCAGAGCTTTCTTCGACACAAAAGAAGCTCCTAAAAGAGGGATATCCTATACCGGCATCAAGAAAGGGGCTTGGATATAAGTCGCCTGAACCAGTCCGGATAACCCGAAAAGGGAAAGAGAAAGTGGTCAACAGTAATAACATAACGACCAAAGAGGCACACAATTCAAAAGAAGAGGAAGCTGTCAAACCAAGGATCTCCATCTTTAAGCGCATCAAGCCGCCAGCTACGCGCGCTTCAGCCTTCCAGCGATTGAAAACGGCTGTGACAGAAGAGGACAGTTCGCACTCAACATCCAAACCCACCAGATCTTCCGTCTTTCAAAGGTTGAGTAAGCTAGCAGATAAAAAAGAAATCACGTCGTCCGCTGAATCTCTCTCACGGCAATCAGCATTTCAAAGGCTGAGTAAGCCAGCAGATGAGAAGGAAAACACAGCGTCCGCTAAACCCCTCTCACGGAGGTCAGCGTTTCAAAGGTTGAGTAAGCCGGCAGAGGAGAAAGAAAATACGTTGCCCGATAAATCTCTCTCACGAACGTCAGCGTTGCAAAGATTAAGCGTGACCACAAAGAGAGATAAGAAACTTTCATCCACTTCCATTTTCGATCGCCTCCTACACGAAGAGGCTCGAGAGACTTTGAACAATAAAGAGTCTAGCGAAACAAAAAGCGATGAAAAGATCCGCAGTATCGTCCCCTCACGGATGAAAAGAAAAACTTTTGTCACCGTGAATACAAATGGTGCATTGAAGGTTAAACGACGTAATGTCATCATCACCAACCCTGCAAGCAAACATGCAGAGAATGGGGATGAAGCCTCTTGTTATCATATTACTGCCGAGGAAGAAATGGAAGCTGAGATATCTGAAGAGGATGTTGAAGAGGCTCCACTACCACTCGAAGATGGAAGTCAACCAACAGTTGACGAGCTAAAAGAAGTTAATCTGGGTACGACGGAAGAACCACGTCCAACCTTTATAAGCGCATCACTTTCCGATGAAGAGGAGTGTGAGTACTTGAGTTTGCTCATCGCGTATAAAGATGTCTTTGCTTGGTCGTATAAAGAGATGCCGGGACTTGATCCAAAAGTCGCAGTACATCATCTCGCTATTGAACATGGGTACCGACCAGTCAAACAAGCTCAACGACGTTTCAGGCCAGAGCTCATCCCCCAAATTGAAAATGAGGTTAACAAGCTAATTGAAGCAGGGTTCATTCGCGAAGTAAACTACCCGACATGGATAGCAAACATTGTCCCCGTCAGAAAGAAAAACGGACAATTACGGGTATGCGTTGACTTTCGCGATCTGAATAGTGCATGTCCGAAAGACGACTTCCCATTGCCCATCACTGAACTAATGGTCGATGCTACCACAGGGCATGAAGCTTTGTCTTTCATGGATGGGTCATCAGGATACAACCAGATTCGAATGGCCCTCAAAGATGAAGAAATGACAGCGTTCCGGACTCCAAAAGGGATATACTGTTACAAGGTAATGCCCTTTGGATTAAAGAACGCCGGCGCGACTTATCAACGTGCCATGCAAAAGATCTTCGATGATATGCTGCATAAGCATGTCGAATGTTACGTCGACGATCTTGTAGTCAAGTCCAAAAAGCGACAGGATCACTTGAAAGATCTAAAGGTGGTTTTCGATCGTTTGAGGAAGTACCAATTGAGGATGAACCCTCTCAAATGCGCATTCGGTGTAACTTCGGGGAAATTCCTTGGTTTCGTCGTAAAACATCGAGGGATCGAGATTGATCAATCCAAGATCGACGCCATTCAAAAAATGCCAGAACCGCGAAACTTGCATGAACTAAGAAGTCTCCAAGGACGACTTGCTTATATCAGGAGGTTCATCTCCAATCTAGCGGGCCGGTGCCAACCATTTCAGAGACTGATGAGGAAAGACACGACCTTTGAGTGGGATGAAGCATGTCAAAATGCCTTTGACAACATAAAGAAATATTTGCTTAACCCTTCTGTTTTGGGCGCACCCGTAGTTGGAAAGCCATTGATACTCTACATTACCGCGCAAGAAAGGTCGCTTGGGGCATTACTTGCACAAGAAAGCGAGAAGGGTAAAGAATGTGCCCTCTACTACTTAAGTAGAACTCTCAATGGGGCAGAGCTGAATTATTCACCCATTGAGAAGATGTGTCTTTCGCTCTTCTTCGCTATCGATAAGTTGAGGCATTATATGCAGGCATTCACAGTGCATCTGGTGGCTAAAGCTGACCCAATCAAATATGTTCTGTCCAGACCAATTATCTCAGGTCGGTTGGCAAAGTGGGCAATCTTACTACAACAGTATGATATCGTCTATATTCCACAAAAGGCGGTGAAGGGGCAAGCCTTGGCTGATTTCTTGGCAAATCATCCGGTGCCGTCAGACTGGAAATTATCTGACGACCTGCCTGACGAAGAAATCTTCTACGTTGAAATTGTTGACCCATGGATTATGTATTTCGACGGTGCAACTCGAAGATATGGCGCAGGAGCGGGTATAGTATTCATTACCCCTGAAAAACACATGCTGCCGTATAGCTTCGCATTTGAAGAGGTATGTTCGAATAATGTTGCTGAATATCAAGCACTCATTATGGGTCTTCAAATAGCAATAGAAATTGGAGTGACCTACATTGAGATCTATGGAGATTCAAAACTGATAATTAATCAGCTGTCACTCCAATACGAGGTGAAACACCCAGATTTAATGCCCTACTTTAATTATGCAAGAAGACTCTTAGAGAGTTTTGATAGTATGACGATAGAGCATATTCCAAGAGCTGAAAATGCAAAGGCAGATGCATTAGCAAACTTGGCCACAGCCCTGACTGTATCCGAAAGTGAAATATTGAACGTTCCGATTTGTCAAAAATGGGTTATACCGCCACTGAGGTCGAAAGTCAAGAAGCAAACGTAATATCGGTCTATGTGATTGAGGAAGAGGATTGGCGGCAACCGATTGTAGATTATCTACAACATGGAAAACTTCCCACAGAGTCCCGACGTAAGGCCGATATACGAAGAAGAAGTGCTCGATTCATCTACTACAAGGAAACCCTTTATCGACGCTCCTATGACGGACTTTTTCTTCGATGCCTAGGAAAAGAAGAATCGATAAAGGCATTAGAGGAAGCACACTCAGGGGTCTGTGGTGCTCATCAATCGGGACCGAAACTTCATTTTCAGTTAAAAAGAATGGATTATCACTGGCCAACGATGATTCAAGACTCGATGGAGTACGCAAAGAAATGTGAGGCTTGTCAGTTTCATGCCAACTTCATACATCAACCGCCAGAACCACTTCACCCAACCATAGCTTCATGGCCCTTTGAAGCTTGGGGGCTCGATCTCGTTGGTCCAATAACACCTAAGTCCTCAGCGGGACATTCTTATATACTCGCTGGGACAGATTATTTTTCAAGGTGGGCCGAAGCAATTGCGTTAAAGGAGGCAAAGAAGGAAACTGTTGTGAATTTCATCCGAACCCACATCATTTACCGTTACGGCATCCCTCACCGCATCGTGACCGATAACGGAAGACAATTCTCCAATAGTCTAATGGACAGCTTATGTGAGAAATTCAAGTTCAAGCAATGCAAGTCATCCATGTACAACGCTCCGACAAATGGATTGGCAGAAGCATTCAACAAGACATTGTGCAACTTGCTAAAAAAGGTAGTCTCCAAGTCAAAAAGAGACTGGCAGGAAAAGATTGGTGAGGCATTATGGGCTTACCGAACTACCCACCGCACTCCTACAGGGGTCACACCTTATTCCCTAGTCTATGGGGTTGAAGTTGTGCTCCCTTTGGAAAGAGAAATCCCTTCCTTAAGAATGGCGGTGCAAGAAGGGCTAACTACCGAAGACAATGCAAGATTGCGCCTCGAAGAATTGGAAGCGCTCGATGAAAGAAGATTGGATGCTCAGCAAGCATTGGAATGTTACCAAGCGCGAATGACCAAGGCTTTCAACAAAAATTTGAAGCCCCGATCATTTCAAGTTGGTGATCTAGTGCTCGCAGTTCGAAGACCCATCATCACAACGCGACACACGGGGAGCAAGTTCACTCCTAAATGGGACGGACCCTATGTTGTCAAAGAAGTCTACACAAATGGGGCATACAAGATCGTGGATCAAGATGGATTAAGGATTGGCCCAATCAACGGCAAATTTCTTAAGAAATTTTATGCATAAAAAAAAAAAAACAAATGTAGTACTCCTTAACGTAAGAGTATAAACTACATGTTGCTCCTGGCCCGCACGAGCTTAAAAGGTGAACGGCCCAAAAAAAAAAATATATAATTTACTCTTCATGTAATTTGAACTACGTTATGACTTGATCCCTTCCATCTAAGGGTACGTAGGCAACTTAAAGAAAAAAATACATATATACTTTAAGTCCAGTCGCGCGCAATAAAAAAATATACATTCATTCCATTCGAGCTACGTTCAAACAAGTGATCTCTTGATTTCGACGCAATAAAAAATATACATTCATTCCATTCGAGCTACATTCAAACAAGTGATCTCTTGATTTCGGAAATACGTAAGCAACAAAAAAAAAAGTTCAACAAAGCAACAAAGGAAAAGTATTATTCCAAAATGAGGGAGACAAGCCAAATGTTCATAAAAAAAAATAAAGTTCCTTTACACGAGAGAAATCTAGAAGAAGGTAGATAAAAAAATATATATGCACATATATGCGCAAATCAAGGCGCCCACTGAAACTCTTTCAACTCCGCGCGCGAGCTCTCTAGAAGCTCGCGAACTGCAGCAACGGCTCGAGCATCGTCCTCGTCAATAATGGGGGCACATTCGAGGGCACGAATCTCTTCGCGTACACGCGAGACTTCAAGTGTCCCGCGACTCAAGACTTGCTCCCGGGCGGAGACAAAAGTGGAAAGCCTCTCAAGCTCGAGCTTCGCAGCTTCTATCTTCGCTTTCGCCTCTTCTATCTCCGTTTTCGCCTCTGTAACCTCTAGGAGGGATCGGTCCAAATAACTCTTCTTTTCTTCTAATTGACAATCCCTACTGTTGGAGTTTAAATGGGTGGAAATTGAAGATTGCATCTGGTTGTAGTCTTCCACTCTCTTACAATAGCCTTCTACAAATTCTTGCAGAGACACCTGGTTGTTTGCCCGAGTGTCCGAGATGCCCTTAAGAATCTTACGAATTTCTGGCTCAAGTTTCGGAACATCCTCAAAAGGGGTACGCGCCATTTTTTCTCGCAAGCTTTGCCACATAGACATGGCCGCTTTTCGTTGAAGGCTGGATACTATGTTGTCAGCACAATAAACAGAAGTTTCAGGAGCTTGCGAAACTGCATCCAATGGAACATGTTGAGAACGCTCCCTGATGGTAAGCAGAGGTAAATTGGTACTTCGCTCTTCCAATGGGGCAGAAGAGCTCCCAGGTCGCCTATCAATAGAAACCGAAGCTTCTGAACCCTCCGACGATTGGTCGCTAGGTTGCTCGCCCTCGGCTTGAATATAATCATTCAGGTGAAGCTGTAACAATAGAAGATTTTCAAACAAGTTATTTGCCGATATATATATGTATACATAAAAATTTAAACGAAAGGTGGATGTAAAAATAAAAAAAATATATATTAAAAAAAAGAAGAAGGAGAAAGTTACTGAACTAAGGCTCCAACGTCATCAGGTATGTCACAAGCAGTAGGGACATCGTCGAAAAATCTGTCGTCGAGATCGGAGGGATCGGGGGTCTGTCTGAGCCTTTTATCCTTCTTCCAATAAACGTCTCGACTACCTTCAGCTTGATCTGAGGCATGGCATGACGGTTTATCTTTGAGCAAATGAATTTTCTTTCCTCCGAGGTTAACATTGACCTTCTTAGATTTCTTAGGTTTTGAACAATCTGAGTGAGGAAGAGCGCTGTCAATCAATTTATCAACACCTTTCCTCAAATAATCGCCATGCTTAATTGACCACCACTTTCGATAATTTGAAGTAACATGGTCATGGGGGTTCAACATTCGAGCTGGAAGAAACACTTCCCACCCTACGTCAGCGTAAATACAAACCCGCCAATGATGTAAAATAGTACACGAATCGACCGAAGGAGAAGCTTCCCTTATATCATTTGGCACGTCTTGGTAGAACCCGAACTGACGGCCAAATCGATACGGACTATATGATTCGATGACAAGCGATTCCCCACATCGCGCTGATATATAGCACGATCGGAGGCTCGAAAAATATGAAGAATCTTCAGAGTCGTTGATGGTTTCTCTATTTAAGATTTCGTGTTTATTCCTATGTTGGAGATTCACGTGCCATGCTATCGATGCACCCTCATGGATCAGTTCATGCGCTTCAGATTCATCTAGATATTTAGCCCCACCTTCGCCGGAAAATTCAACCATCCCTGGACCTTGGACCTCCTCAGGAGTCTTGTGATGAGTATTAAAGTAATGAGCTAACCAGCCTATAATGTAATGCACCGGGAGACAGGTTTCGATACGGCCAACCGAACTAGCAGTCATTGAGATTTTTCCTAACACGTGGTAAAGGTTAGCTAAGACCGGGACGGCAAGACTAAAAGTTTCACCCTCGGCCATCATACAAGCAATCTTGAAAACACCTGGACGGATGTGGTGAGCATTGGCCTGAGGAAATACGAAGGCACAGAGCCAGGAACATAAAAAGGCGGCCAAGTATGTTCTATCCTTCCATCCTTCGTCAATATTTAGATTATGGAACATGTCGCACTCATCGTCTGACCATTCACGATATTTAACTTTCGTGCCGTCGGGGTTATGAGTCACGCCGGGGCGAGAAGTAGGTTTAGAAGCAGTTCTTTTCTTTGACCTTCGCGCCGGTATTTTACCATATCGCTGGACGCCTTTAAACCATAATGAAATCCAATCACTGATGGCAACGTGAGATGGATCCGTCTTCTTAGCAGTTAGTGTATAATAAGCGCGAAATAAATGTTCGCAACTTTTTGGAAGGTATCTGCCATTCCGTCTCGATCCAGTCAACTCTTCAAGACACGGAATGACTTCCTCATAAAATTTTCCATCAATAGGAAGACCCCCGAATTTCCAAAGGTCCCACAAAGAGATGGAAAGTTCCCCAGCTTGGGTATGAAGAGTATTAGTTGCAGGGCACCATGCTTCACAAAAGGCTCGTACCACGGCCTTATTGCGATCGTAAGTGTAGAGCGAAGCCATCACGGCATCTAGCAGACAAGCATGACGAAGTATCTTCCTACTGCGACCGACGACAAGCTCCAACCACTCCCAATATTGAGGGATAAAAAGGAATTCTCCAGAAATCTTTAATACAGAGCCCCAACGAGCGGTGCCTTCGATAATTCGGCGTCCCAATGTTAGCTCGGGGGTTTGACTGGGATTTTGGCGGTGAAGCGCAGAACCTAACATCCACACCTTAGACGAGGAACCTTGACCTAAAGGTTTTTCTGAGGACCATTTTGACAAACGACCTGGTTTTCCGAGTCGCGGCCACTTATTGGAGTAATCGCCGATCTTGGGTTCTTCTACTAGGAGGTTAACTCCACGTTTTAAGGGCTGATGTTCATCTTGTAAAAGAACGAGAAATTTCTCTCCAGAGACGATTTGCTCTGCAAAATACACCATGTTCCTGCAAAACGAATTCGAAAGAGTTAATAAATTCAAAGCAAAGCGATAAGTATGGCGAAGGAATTAAATGAGCTACACAAACATGCGAGCATGAAGCGGTTACCAAGAAAACGCAACAACAAAAAAAGGGGAGCTATGTACACCCTTAAAACAAAACAAACCAAATGACAAAAAAAAAAACTTTGAAAAAAGGACAACACATATAGCCTTCCAAAAATGGGGAGAAATCTTAAAGAAAAAAAAAAAAAAAAAAAAAAAAAAAAAAAAAAAAAAAAAAAAAACCCTTAAGATTGTTATGGGGGAAGCACACCAACAAAGACGGAATACGTTCCCTAAACAGACGTGTATCTGCATAAGAGAAGTAACGCCCGTAGATTGTTACGTCGAGGCCACGAGAACAGAACAGAACAACTCGACGCGCAACCTAGGACGGAATACGTTCCCTAAACAGACGTGCATCTGCATAAGAGAAGTAACGCCCGTAGATTGTTACGCCGAGACCACGAGAACCGAGCAGAACAACTCGACGCGCAACCTAGGACGGAATACGTTCCCTAAACAGACGTGCATCTGCATAAGAGAAGTAACGCCCGTAGATTGTTACGCCGAGGCCACGAGAACAGAACAGAACGACTCGACGCGCAACCTAGGACGGAATACGTTCCCTAAACAGACGTGCATCTGCATAAGAGAAGTAACGCCCGTAGATTGTTACGCCGAGGCCACGAGAACAGAACAGAACAACTCGACGCGCAACCTAGGACGGAATACGTTCCCTAAACAGACGTGCATCTGCATAAGAGAAGTAACGCCCGTAGATTGTTACGCCGAGACCACGAGAACCGAGCAGAACAACTCGACGCGCAACCTAGGACGGAATACGTTCCCTAAACAGACGTACATCTGCATAAGAGAAGTAACGCCCGTAGATTGTTACGCCGAGACCACGAGAACCGAGCAGAACAACTCGACGCGCAACCTAGGACGGAATACGTTCCCTAAACAGACGTGCATCTGCATAAGAGAAGTAACGCCCGTAGATTGTTACGCCGAGACCACGAGAACAGAGCAGAACAACTCGACGCACAACCTAGGACGGAATACGTTCCCTAAACAGATGTGCATCTGCAGAGGAGAAGTAACGCCCGTAGATTGTTACGTCGAGGCCACGGAAACAGAACAGAACGACTCGACGCACAACCTAGGACGGAATACGTTCCCCAAACAGACGTGCATCTGCATAGGAGAAGTAACGCCCGTAAATTGTTACGTCGAGGCCACGGGAGCTGAACAGAACGACTTGGCGGTAAAAGAAGTGACACACCTACAAAAAAAAAAAGGTCGCAACGTTCCCCATTTGGAATAAACAAATTAAAATCGAAAAAGTGAATAAATTTCAAATCAAGATGCATATACATATAGTAAAATAATATATTCATAAAATGCCAAATTCAAAATCATTTAACTAATTTTAAATTTCCTAACCCCCAATTCCCAAATTACTTTAATGTATTTATAAAATCTCAATTTCAAAATTAAAATAACTAATTCTAATTTTTAATTGAATTTAAAAAAAAAAATTTTAAATTTTTAAAATCTCAAATCACTTAACTAATTTTAAAAAAACTAATTTTAAAAAGCCTTAATTTAAAATTAAAAAAAATTGGCTTTTTTTAATCACAAAATCTCAAATTAAAATTTATTTTTATTGGGTTTTTAATCACAAAATCCCAAATCACGTAACTAATTTTAAAAAAGCCTTAATTTTAAATTAAAATTTATTTTTATTGGGTTTTTGATTACAAAATCTCAAATCACTTTAACTAATTTAAAAAAAAAAAGCCTTAATTTCAAATTAACAAATTTCTTATTTGGCTTTTTAATCACAAAATACCAAATTAAAAATTACTGAGGATTCCTAAAGCCCAATCTTCATAAAATAAATGTAATTTATCAATCACAACCAACAATAACAAAATGCAAAATGCAAAATATTACAAGCCATCACAAATAACATAAATTACAACTCATAAATAAATTACATCAAATTACACACATTAAATTACGTAAATAAATTACAACCCATAAAAGTAAATTACAACCCATAAATTAAATTACATACATAAATCACATACATAAATTACATACATTAAAATTGCATACAATAAATTAAATTACCAAAGTAAGGTCACATAAATTACATACATTAAAATTGTATACAATAAATTAAATTACCAAAGTAAGGTCGGTACGAAGAACACCGGGAGAATGAAAATAGGCACCTGTATATAAAAAAAATATATATATAAAAAGTTAGAATAAAACATAGAAAAATATATACATATAATAATAATAAAAATAATAAAATAAAAATAAAATAAAATAAAAAAAAAAGGGGAAAAGCTTCACCTCGCGAACGGCAGATCTGGGCTGAGGCGCAACGGCGACGGCTGAGGCACGGGGCAGAGACGTGCGGCGGTGCGGCTGGAGCGCGCGGCGGCTGCGGCGAGGACGTGCGACGGGGGCGCGGGCTGAGACGAGGCGGCTGGCGGCGAAGAGAACTGGCAACGCGGCGGCGTGCGGCTGAGACGGAGCTGCGGGCGGAGATGCGAGCGGCGCTGGCTGAAGCGAGACGGCGAGGCGACGAGAAGCGCTGCTGGCGGAGCGGTGGTGCGGCGCTGGCTGAAGCGAGACGGGGCGGTGTTGCAGGCGAAGCGACGCGGCGGCGCGGCGTTGCAGGCGGAGCGACGCGGCGGCACGGCGGTGCGGGTGGAGTGGCGCGGCGGCGCGGCGGTGCAGGCGGAGCGAAGCGGCGGCGCTGGCTGGCGGCGGTGCGGCGGCGGCTGGAGCTCTCCTTCTTCTTCCTCACCAAGCAAACTCTCTCCCTTCCTCTCCAAATAAACCCTAAAGTCTTATTCTAACTCTTCAAATTCCATCTCATTCTATTTATATGAATTAGAAAACCTAAATGAGTTAGGGTTTGGGGAGTAAAGTTACTTAAATGTCCTTCATTTAAGTTAAAAAAGTTGCAAAAATAATGTACAAAATCGGACTCGAACTCAGGACCAAAGACAATTAAAGACATTCAAGTTCCGCTCTACCAAACAAGTTTCTTGGTTATCATTTGTCTTCACATTCTACTGTTGCATTTGGCCAATTATTTAAGCCAAAATAAAAATAAATTAAATCATTTGGGCATATTCCAAATTTTATTTTCAGACGTGATTTAGAGTCAAAAGTTATCTAAATCCAAGTCTCAAATCAGAATTGGCGGTTTGGGTATATCTTATCCACGTCGAGATTAGAGTAAAATTCAAAGTCAAACCCTATTCAAAATACAATGGGGCAGACACAAGTCCTTACTCTACATCTCAAGATAAACTAAGGTAGAAAAAAAAATCTCTCTACCGAAGTTTAAATCAAATTTCTGTCAGATAAGAAAGATCAAAACTACGAGCCAAATTCATATTTTTGATCGATTGACATGGAAAGAGACGTCAATTAAAATAATTGATCTATGAATCGAATTTCATATTTCGATAAAATTGATACGTCAAAGCGGAGTCGAAATTAGGATGTCCTACGTTTCGATTTGTCTATTTAACTTTTCCGAGACTCACCCACACATACTTGTGCATAACTCTCGAAAAAGGGGGCATTTGTTGACCGAGAAATTTCGGCCAATCAGTGGTCGCCACGTGTCTCCATTACGACCGGGGATCAGATAGACTTGACCGAGCAAAGTCGGCCAAACTGCAATTGGGCTCGAAGTCGAATCGGGCCAGAAAGATTAAATGACAATTTGGCCCAAAGCCCAAAAGCCCATTGGGTCCAAACCCAAGCCCATTGGGTCCAAACCCAAACCCATTGGGTCCAAACCCAAACCCATTGGATCCAGGCCCATGAAAACTCTATAAATAGAGAGTTCATTTTCATTTCTAAGGTTCAGAAAATTTCTTCTCCTAAGAACTCAGAGAGAATTCCCAAACAACGAAAGACTCTTTGAATCCTGAAGACTGAACGCCACTCCAAATTCAAACATCTGAAGACTTCACCGCTACGCGAAGCTGCAGATTCAACATCGAGAACAAGTTGCAAAGCCCTCGAAACAAATCCAACATCGAGAACAAGCTGCGAAGCCCTCGAGATACATTTACATTTGAGAGAGAGAATCAGAGGATCAAACATTAGAGATTGTAATCCACTACGCACTGATACATACAAATACATCAATACAAATTCAAATTCATTTACACGTGTCGAATTTCCATTCGTCGTTCGAATTCTCGTGTGAACAGTCATTATTTTTAAATTTCGCTCATTCTTGTTTATTTTCTTGTGGTTTTCTAAATAAATTCTTGAAATCATTTAATCTCGTCTTTTCGCGTTAATTTCGAAAATGTAAAAGAAAAGAACAAATAGGTTTTTTTAGAATTTTAAATTAAGAAGGTTTGGGGTTTTGGTTTAGAATTACAGTTTTGGAGTTTCAGATTGTTGGGTTTAAAATTAAGTCTTTCAAATTCAAATTCAAATTTTTCAAGAAAAAGTTTCTAAAGACATTCGATTTTAAATTTTAATTTGGCCTTGAGAAATTTAAATTGATTTTAGAAATTAAAGCTTTGAAATATATTTTTTTCAAAATGAATTTCCAAAATATTTAATTCTAGAATTCAATTTCAAAGTTTGATTTCAAACTAATAAATCAATTTCTAAAAAAATGGTTGGGTCAAGTAAATTCAAGATGTTTTAAATTTGGAGTAATTTCTATTATTTAATTTTTTGTTTTAAAACAAAAGTGCTTTGAGTCAATGTTTTGTTAGATTTTTTAGGAATTTCAAAGTGGTTGAGGGAAATCGTTAAAATTTGGTGAAAAGTTACGGGAATAATATTTTTGGAGTTTGTTGAGATTTTTTTTTAGAATCCCATCAACCCTATAAATAGAGATGATGAGATGGGTTGAAAAGGGAAGGAGTTTGAGCAAAAAGTAGAAGCTTTGAGAGGGAAAAAGTGAAGGAAAATGGGAGGAGAATAAGACAAATTGGTGGGGATCCCAAGAATTCCAAGAAAAGATTATTTTCTCTCTCCAAGCACTATTCACCATCTTCTCCAAAGTTCTCTTTCATCCATCTCCACCACCTTCTACCTAAATCCGGCCACCACCCCCTTCACCACGCGCGGCGGCGGCGCGACGGAGCTCCGGCAAGAGCACGGCGGAGAGCCACCGCACGCGGCGGCGATCTTCATCTTCCCCAAATCTCCCGGCGGACTTCACTTCGCAGCAAACCCAAGCTGAACGGTGACATTCAAGTTCCCCCAGACGCACGGCGGAGCTCCAAGATCCGGCAGCAACCTCGAACCCGAGGCGAACGGCGGCGCACGGTGGCGCGATTCATCCCCTTCATCTCCTCAACCTCCAGACGGCGGACCACGAACTCAGACAACCCGACGGCAAGCCTTCGTTCCACAACGGCGAGCTAGGCAGTGGGTCTTCATCTCCTTCTTCCTCAGACGACGGCGGCGCACGACGTACGACAGCGACACCTCCACACTAGACCCGACGCACGGCGGCGGCATCCCTTCGACCCTTCAGATCTGCGGCGGCGAACCTCGAGTTCATCTACGAACGGCGGCCCCTCCTCGAAGCAGTAAACCTCTACGGCGGCGTTCAGCGAGCATCGATGGCGGAGCTCCATTCTTGAACCACTCCAGCTGCGGTTTCGATCTCTCCAGTGAGCTCGAACAAGGCGACGCCAGCGGCGGATCTCACCGGCGAACCTCACGACAAACCCAGACGAACCCAGATGAACCAACTTCGTCTTCAACCATCACCGGCGGCGTCCTTTCAATGGCTTCCTTTCTCCGGCGAACTCGAACCTCGATCTCTCCGACGGTGCTCACGGCGGCGGACGTCCATCATCTTCTTCAACTCAGACGACGGCGTCCAGCTCTTCGCGTGGGTAACGATATTGTAGGTTCTTTAGTAAAATTACCGTAATGCCCCTGTCCCTATTTATTTAATTTTTGGTTAATCTGTTTTATGCCCATATATACCTCTGCATAATCAGTATATACCCTACTTGCTGTACCTGGGCTATATCGCATGTGCTTACTGTTTGGGGTCGATATTGTTACTATTTTGATAAGTGTGCTGGGTGTCCGAGTATATCGGAGTAGTTGGGATGTTGTTGCATTGTTTGAAGTTCATGTATGCCTTGTTTATATGCATATATCCCCACCGCTTGCATGATATATACCCCTGTTTATATGCATATATCCCCTGTTTTGAGCATGATATATACCCCTGTTTATATGCATATATCTCCACTGTTTTGAGCATGATATACCCCTGTTTATATGCATATATCCCTTGTTTTGAGCATGATATATACCCCTGTTTATAAGCATATATCCCCACTGTTTTGAGCATGATATACCCCTGTTTAATGCATATATCCCCTGTTTATATGCATATATCCCCTGTTTATATGCATATATCCCCTGTTTTGAGCATGATATATACCCCTGTTTATATGCATATATCCCCATTGTTTTGAGCATAATATACCCCTGCATGTTCAATATATACCCTACTTTATATACCTAGGTTATATTGCATAGGCCTGCTGGTTTATTTAGTTTCAGTTTTTTAATTCTTAAGTGTGTTTTCGGGTTTAGTTATATAAGCTTGCGCGTTTATTTAATTATCGCTTTATTTTTTGTTATTTTCTTTTTCGTTGGTTTGTGCGCAATTGTTATTTTCTTTTTCGTTGGTTTGTGCGCAATATTTTAATATTAATTTGTAAACCCCGGGAGAGATGAAGGACTGTTCGACTGTTCCTTTCATCTCGAGGGTATTTTAATTTTAAGGAAATCTCAGGATAAATAGGGTTTCCCTATTTGTGAGGATTTATCATTACTGCCATTATGCGCTAATTACAAGAACGCCTTTGTTTTAAAAATGGGTTTTCATTTGATTTTGAAATTGAGCTTTTGAAATGATTTTTGATTTACCATTTAAAAATAAAAGATTGTTATTTCAAATCATGTTTTAAATTAAATTTCAAAAATGGTTTGTTTTTCAAATCAAAAATTGTTTTAATTTTAATTCAAATTTTAAAAGAAAGAGGTTTTCCATTGATTTTAAAATTAAGTTTCAAAATTGAATTTTCGATTTATTTCAAAACAAAGGATTTTTATTTCAAATCAAGTTTAAATTAAATTTCGAAATTGTTTATTTTCAAAGCAAAAATGTTTTAATTTTAATTTGAGTTTTAATCAGATTTTAAATTGAATTTGAAACAAAACGATTTTATTAAATTATTTTAAAAGTTCTTGTTTGTCGTATGATCTCGGTATTGGGATCAAAGCGATTAATGGCGAAATTAACAATCTTGCTCACAAAATCAAATTCCTACTTTCTTTAAAGTTAGGATATGATTAATTGAGACATTGTTTTAATTTTAATTGTTTATCTTATTTATATTTTTTAGGACCATTTGAAATTAGCTAGATAATTAGGATAAAACGTTTTGGCTACCGTTTTTAAACGGGATGTTGTAGGGTGCTAGCACCTTCCCTACACTCAACCGACCCCCGAACCTCATTTTTTACTTCGTAGACCGTATTTTTAAGGTGACCAATCACACCCTAAATGATTGGTGGCGACTCCATTTTTTGTGAAAACCCCTGTTTAACAGAAGGTTGTCGGCCGCTCCGCGTCGCAAAAACGTTGCGACAACAAGCAATGGTGGACACTCGTCCTCATCACTTCGTAATGAAGTCCTCAAGTTCGTTTATAACTCTCGCATAATGAAGGATACCTCTGTTAGGGAGCTTGTCCTTAACATGATGGTCAATTTGAATGCGGCAGAAGTAAACGTTGTTACCATCGTCTTTTCAGACTTATCAGTCTCTGTACACTTCCAAAGGAATAGAGAATGAGGCAAGTGTTGTCACTTCGAAGAAATTCCTTAAGAGGTTGGGGTCAGGGAGTAAGCCTATGCTTCTCTGAGTAATGAGATTATTCAGAAGAAGAAGAAGAGTAACAGGAGAAATGGCAAAGCCCCTACTGTTCGCAAGGTAATGTCTTCAAACATAGGAAAACGTTTCCATTGTACTGAAGATGGGTATTGGAAGCGTAACTGCTCCAAATACCTTGTTGTGAAACAGGTTGAGAAAGAACGACAAGATAAATGTGATTTATTTGTCAAAACAAGTTTACTGGATATGAATGTCATACCTGGATATCTTCAGGAACCACTATTCATGTTTGTTTTTCTACAGGAAACTAGTTCCTGACAGTCGCTTTCTCGCTGTGAAATATGAAGATATCGTTGCAGCTGAACTAGTGGGAGACTTTGTAGTTGTTGTATAGAGATAATAACATTTGTTATATGTAATTATTGTCTATATTTCTTGTTTAAACTGAACACTTGTATATTATATCTTTTGATTTTATAGTGAACAGTTCATTTAGCAAAAGATATATACTGGTGTGTTCTATTAAACTCGAAAACAACTAGTGTGTTAAGACTCACAGTGTTAACGAAAGCTATAGTAGATATCAAAAAAGGTTGTTGATCAAACTAGAGTTTCTCAACCGTTGAGAAAGCCTCAATGCAGTGGGAGGTTTATGAGACGACTCGATCCGCTGCATGGCTTGTCTTTAACTCAAAGTTCTCATACTTGATGATAACATTGAGGATTCGTTGTCTTTAATTAGGCAATGGATCACATAGACAAGGAAAAATGGCTCAAAGCCACAAATCTATGGATGGTATTGATACCAAGCCACTAAGGTGAAAACTTTTATGGGTTGACTTTCTGGTAATGGGATTGTCCCGAAGAGAAAGGGTTTATTGTGTATACTCTCTTTCTCTTGTTGCCAGACGTAAGTTAAATAGATGACTCTTATCCATTGTCTTGTTCTATCTTGATAGAATAAGGAAATTGGATGTCAAGTTAGTATCTATAAGCCTCAACCAGATAGATTCATAACTCGAGGACAAAGAGCAAATGGTTTGCAAGCCTATTCGATTCATTTATGAATTAGAATAAACATCTTTATCCTGAATTGTAAGGTTTGATATGGTGATCAAACCTTATGGCTTTGAACAGAAGTTTGAACGAAAGTTTGATAAACCTTGTTTGACAAGGGTTTAGTCAATGATGTAGCTTTCATAACATATTCCCGTAATTTTTGTCCTAATCATTGAGAATGATGTAGGATTCATTTCTGACTTTAAGCATAAACTAGCGACCCACTCCCAAATAGTTGATCTGGAGGTAGGCTTAGTTTGTTCTAAGGATTCAGGATGATCTGAGTCGTAAGAACAAATCGCTAGTGTTGTCTCTAAAATATTTTTTTGACAAGATGTTGTCAATATTCGATGGTCTATGGAAATGGTTTCCTGAGACACCTCAAGTGTTGAGGATACAAGATGCACCCAAGTGCATTTACATATTGAAGGTCAGGTGTATCTTTTGAGATACATGACCTGATCTGTGCTATGTAGTGGGAGCTGTCAGTAATATTAGTCCAATTGGATTGGATTCCGGTTAAAGTTTTGTCCTTGTACTTAGAGGAGTAGAATACAAGAGTTGTATTACTGATTCCTCGTTGGTAGCTAAGTCTATTTGCAGCTTGTGAAGCAGCAATAGATTTATAAGTTGAGCTCGCAGATAGTGCTATGAGGAGATGTGATGGTCACATGGAAAGCCTCGTAGTACTTCATGCTGATTAGTTTACTAAGTCTCTCATGGCTAAAGTGTTTGAGAGACACCTAGAAGAGTCTAGGGCTCCGAGTTGCTGAAGAGGACAGTGGGAGAAAACTTTATGATATATGATATATTAGTTTTCTCCACCTAACATGTACACCACAAACGTTTAAGTCCAAGTGGGAGTTTGTTGGGTTTTATGTCCTAAAACTCGTGGTTTGTAAACTGTTATGTTTGTAAATACTCTATTTAGAATAAAGAGTTATTAGTTTTATTCAGTAAATGAGTTTACTGGAATAAAGTGAAACGTGTTTAAGTTAACCTATACCAATGACCAACACCCTTGGCTGAATATGAGTACTTGAGTCTCATGTATGACATGATTGTGGATCAGACTCAACTAGTCAGTCAAAACGGTCTATAGTATACGGATAAGGCTGGGTACCTTATCCTGGTAACACTATAGGATGCGGCTCACTTTGTATTGTACAAAACAATGTGATCCGAATCGTTTCACATGGAGATATGCGAGTGAGGGCGTCATGTGCAAAGAGTTTACATAAGACCGAATCGCGTATTAAGTCACTCTCTCTTTATAACTCCGTTTACTGATGAGACCGACTTGTACATATTGATGGCCTAGGTAACTCGATCTCAATCCTGAGCTCGCTATGAACTCCTGCTTATTTGATAGTATCCTTTGACTTGCACGGGTGAAAGTGGCCCATTAGCGCCGACTCAATAAGCCTACCATCTTGGAGATAAAGTCGAATAGGTAGCTGGGGACATAGTAAAGCAAGATTGGAGTTCACTCCTAACCTGCTCTTCAGGGTTAGTAGATAGGTTGTTCCTTAATAGCTGACTCTGGGGCTTGAACAATTAGCGCGCTCACTCTCATGAGATGAGAGGGTTAACTGATCTGTTGGTTGGACCACATATCTATTGTTCATTAGAGGTGTCAGTGGTACTTAAGGAACAAGACGTAATGTAGGGGTTAAACGGTTTAAATTGACCCTGCTGTGATTACGAACAACCTGTGAAGGGTCGACTTGCCCATGACGGTTATATTAGAGGATATAATATATCTATAATGAGGAGAGTGCAACCCTCAGACTATAGTGGAGTCTCCGGGGGTTAACGAAAGTTGATTGATTCAGGTTAAAAGAGTTTTGACCGAATAATCTCGTATCGTTGGAGCTCATGATTCTTAGGTCCTTTAGGTTCTCCTGGCTAGCTCGGATAACGTCGTGCAACAGTATAAAAGAAAAGAAAAAGAAAAAGAATTTGAATTGTTCAAATTCGGTTTGTGGAAGAATGATGGACATATTTAAATATGATTTAAATATGGAAGTGGTCTAAAACATGAATACGATTCATGTGCAAAAAAGCCGATTTTCTGAAAACTGGGTTTAGTCATATTATTTAATTAATATTTGATATTGAATTAAATAATATTTATTAATTAAAAAGTTTAATTAATAATTATATATATATTTTTTATTTATTAAAAAGTTTAATAAATAAATTTATTATTATTATTTTTAATAATAATAATAATAAAATATACATATATACATATGTGTCTTGTGCATATGTATGATATATATATATATATATATAAATGGATATGGTTAAAACTTGAAAGTTTGGTTTTTTAAAATTCCTTCGGAAGAACTTCAAGGCTGAGTTCATGCCCTCTGCCTCCTTCCTTCAGTTTCCATATTTTCTTCATTTATTCTTCTTTTCTCTTTGTTTCGGAGTCTCACAACTCCGTTGCTCGACGCCGAGGATAGCGGGACTACCTGGGGTGGTCCTCGAGGCGTTCGTGAGAAGAGGCTGGAAGAGTTCATGACGAGGATCGTGCGACGAAGCTTGAAGAAATTGGAACTACAAGGGTATGTATTTCTAAATTCTTATTTCCGTCCCTTTGAGCATAATTTTTATTTGTTAAAATGATGAAATTAGAGTATCATCGGTCCGAAATCGCCTCCGCTGCGCATGTCGCTCCATCATATTAAACTAACAATATCTAATTCATGAATATAACTTTTATATTAATACTCATGAATTCCTAAATATGCATACTATATATTAACTATGCATGGAACATGCTTCCTACGGTGAGATTTAAAATCTATATGGCATACGTTATGCACATACAAACATGGAATTTAATTAAAACATACATTCGCAATGCATAATTAATTAAACACACTAGAGTGGATCGATTTTGGCATTTAGCAAACAATAACTATTCTATTACAAGCTTGATCAACAAGCTAAGTCTTGAGCGGACTTCGAACTCTTCGCACCGCCTTTGAAAAGCTTGCTCCCCCGAACGCTTCGGCCAATTTCTCTTCGAGCTTCTCTTCGTATTGCCTAGAATGAGTTTGAACTAACACCGAACATTTCGGCGAGCTCAAAAATCGAGATTCTTTCACAAAGAAACCTATATGGACTCTAATGACTCTAAAAATACAAACTCTTCAGCACACATTAAAGCCCATACATTCTCGGGCAATTACAAATTATGAAATTCAGAAAGAAACGATGCCAAAATCAATTTTTACTTTAGACAGCCATTCATAAACAATTTCTAAATTAAAATACCTACCAACTTAAATTTATGCAAATTGAGTTAATCACAAAATCGCTCTGATACCAATTGATGGAGCGATATACGCAGCGGAAGCGTTTTTGGATCGATGATACTCTAATTACATTAATTTAACAAAGTAGAAAACATGCTCAAACGAATGAAATAAGAAAGTATAAAACATACCCTTGTAGTCCTAACTTCTTCTCACGAACGCCCCGAGGACCACCCCAGGTAGTCCCGCTATCCTCGGCGCCGTACAACGGAGTTGTGGGACTCCGAAAATAAAAGAAAAGAGACGAAGAAGAAGAAGAAAACTGAAGAAGGGCAGAAGAAAAAAAAACAGAACCAAAGTTCTTCCTTTACAAAACTTCAACCATTGAAGTTTAAAATTCTTCAAAAACGAATACCCCTGCTGATCTTTTTTCACTTTGCCAAAAAAATATATATCTTATATGTATATATATATTATACATTAAGTACATGTGTCTTACATTGCATGTAAGACAAATGTATATATATATATATATATATATATATATATATATAATTTATTATTTTTTTTTAAAAATAATAATAAAAAATTATTTATTAAACTTTTTAATAAATAATATATATATATATATAATTATTAATTAAACTTTTTAATTAATAATTATTATTTAATTCAATATCAAAACAGGGGGTATATATGCATATAAAAAAACAAAAAGTGTCGTTACCCAATCAGGCGTCGGGTTCTTCATCCGCACGCAGATCCTTCACGAGGCTGCTGTCGCCGTGGCTCGCCGGAAGCACCGCAGTTGGAGGGCTGAGAGAAACGAACGCCGCCGGTGTCCGTCGTTGGAATGGAGCTTCGCCGCTGGTTCGTGGTATAACTGAGGATGAAGTTCCACCGTCGGGGTCGTCTGAGCTTCAAGGCCTGCTGTGCGTGGAGGTCTGAAACCCAAATCGCCGCCGCCGTCGTCCGAAGGAGAAAATGGTCGCCGTTCGGTTTGGAGAAGACGAAGATCTCCGCCGTGGTCTTGCCGGAGCTCCGCCGCCGTGGGTTCGGGGTTGAAGACGAAGCTGACTCCTTCGCCGTTGTTCGAAGATGAAGTTCGCAGCTGGTGAGATGAAGCTGACTCTGTCCACTGTGAGATGAAGCTGAAGATGGGATGCCGCCGCCGTCTGGTTCGTGAGGTTGAAGAAGACCGATCGGAGCGCCGCCGTGCACGATGGTTCTCCGCCGTACGTGATGGAAAGCCGCCGTGAAGTACCGGAGTCGGGTTGGCCGGATTGGTGAAGGTGATGAGAGGGAAGGGATGATGAATAGTGAGGAGAGAGAGATTTGTTTTTTTAGGGAGCTTTGGGATCACCAAAATTTTTGTCTTATCCTCCAAATGTCCCATCCTTACCCATTTATAGCCCCTAGGCTAGGTCATGAGTCAAAAATGGGCCCTAAACTTGGCCTTTCCCCAATTCCCCTACCCTAAAAGCTAAATACTAAAACCCTAACTGAAACCCCAAACGAAACCCCAAATTGGAACTTTAAACCCAAAACTTAAAATAAAACGCTAAATTGGAGTCCCGAGATCGGGACACTAAAATTGGAAACCCTAAAAATGGACCATAGATTGGAACCCTAAATTGGAAACCCTAAAAATGTAAACCCTAAAAATGGGACCCTAAATTGGAAACCCTAAATTGGAAACCCTAAAAATGAGACCCTAAATTGGAAACCTAAATCGGAAACCCTAAAAAAATGAGACCCTAAATTGGAAACCTAAATTGGAAACCCTAAAAATGGGACCCTAAGTTGGAAACCCTAAAACCAGAAAAAACTAAAAACAAATCGCAGCGGAAAACCGAGATCGAAGCGCTAAACCCTAACAAAACCTAGGAAGCTTCGAACGACCCACTAACGGAATACAAATTTTTTTGTGATTTTCTTGAAAACTTCGAAAATGACGGAAAAACGCGAAATTAAAGAAATACTCCAAAAATATTTAAAAATGAGTGAAAAACATAAAAACATGTGAAAAATCCAAAATGATGATAAATAAGACCGGACGAAATACGGTGTCTACAGCTTGCCCCCCTTTGTATATCCTTGAAGAATTGAAAGGGTAAACAAATGATAAAGACAAAGTATTTGGGCGGCCACAATTGTTTATCATCAACGACAACGTGGACTTGGGTTGAGCAGGCTTCGACCGCTACCGGGACTTACCCGCAGACATATGGTTCGATTTAACCAACAGGAATTTAAATGGACCTGGTTTTGCCAGGCTTCGACCAACTACCGGGACTTACCTGCAGACATAAGGCTCGATTTAACCAACAAGAATTTAAACGGACCTGGTTTTTCCAGGCTTCGACCAGCTACCGGGACTTACCCGCAGACATAGGGTTCGATTTAACCAACATGAATTTAAACGGACCTGGTTTTGCCAGGCTTCGACCAGCTACCGGGACTTACCCGCAGACATAGGGTTCGATTTAACCAACAGAAATTTAAACGGACCTGGTTTTGCCAGGCTTCGACCAGCTACCGGGACTTACCCGCACACATAGGGTTCGATTTAACCAACAGGAATTTAAACGGACCTGGTTTTGCCAGGCTTCGACCAGCTACCGGGACTTACCCGCAGACGTAGGGTTCGATTTAACCAACAGGAATTTAAACGAACCTGGTTTTGCCAGGCTTCGACCAGCTACCGGGACTTACCCGCAGACATAGGGTTCGATTTAACCAACATAAATTTAAACGGACCTGGTTTTGCCAGGCTTCGACCAGCTACCGGGACTTACCCGCAGACATAGGGTTCGATTTAACCAACAGGAATTTAAACGGACCTGGTTTTGCCAGGCTTCGACCAGCTACCGGGACTTACCCGCAGACATAGGGTTCGATTTAACCAACAAGAATTTAAACGGATCTGGTTTTTCCAGGCTTCGACCAGCTACCGGGACTTACCCGCAGACATAGGGTTCGATTTAACCAACAGGATTTTAAACGGCCCTGGTTTTGCCAGGCTTCGACCAGCTACCGGGACTTACCCGCACACATAGGGTTCGATTTAACCAACAGGAATTTAAATGGACCTGGTTTTGCCAGGCTTCGGCCAGCTACCGGGACTTACCCGCAGACATAGGGTTCGATTTAACCAACAGGAATTTAAATGGACCTGGTTTTGCCAGGCTTCGACCAGCTACCGGGACTTACCCGCAGACATAGGGTTCGATTTAACGAACAGAAATTTAAACGGACCTGGTTTTGGCAGGCTTCGACCAACTACCGGGACTTACCCGCGGACATAGTGTTCGATTTAACCAACAGGAATTTAAACGGACCTGGTTTTGCCAGGCTTCGACCAGCTACCGGGACTTACCCGCAAACATAGGGATCGATTTAACCAACATAAATTTAAACGGACCTGGTTTTGCCAGGCTTCGACCAACTACCGGGACTTACCTGCGGACGTAGGGTTCGATTTAACCAACAGGAATTTAAACGGACCTGGTTTTGGCAGGCTTCGACCAGGTACCGGGACTTACCCGTAGACATAGGGTTCGATTTAACCAACAAGAATTTAAACGGACCTGGTTTTGCCAGGCTTCGACCAGCTACCGGGACTTACCCGCAGACATAGGGTTCGATTTAACCAACAGGAATTTAAATGGACCTGGTTTTGCCAGGCTTCGGCCAGCTACCGGGACTTACCCGCAGACATAGGGTTCGATTTAACCAACAGGAATTTAAATGGACCTGGTTTTGCCAGGCTTCGACCAGCTACCTGGACTTACCCGCAGACATAGGGTTCGATTTAACGAACAGAAATTTAAACGGACCTGGTTTTGCCAGGCTTCGACCAACTACCGGGACTTACCCGCGGACATAGTGTTCAATTTAACCAACAAGAATTTAAACGGACCTGGTTTTGCCAGGCTTCGACCAGCTACCGGGACTTACCCGCAAACATAGGGATCGATTTAACCAACATAAATTTAAACGGACCTGGTTTTGCCAGGCTTCGACCAACTACCGGGACTTACCCGCGGACGTAGGGTTCGATTTAACCAACAGGAATTTAAACGGACCTGGTTTTGGCAGGCTTCGACCAGCTACCGGGACTTACCCGTAGACATAGGGTTCGATTTAACCAACAAGAATTTAAACGGACCTGGTTTTGCCAGGCTTCGACCAGCTACCGGGACTTACCCGCAGACATAGGGTTCGATTTAACCGACATGAATTTAAAAACAGAACGAGATGAGTGAGAGTTTGTGTGTGTGAGAGAGAGACAACGATTTTTATTTCAAAACTTAGTTGCCGACTTAAACTTGAAACAAATTCTTTGGAAAGCATTAGAAACTCTCATGGATATGGAGAAGTTCTAAATGCATGTTTTTTTGTTTTTTTGAAATATTGATGAGACTGACCCTCAAGTGAGAATAGAATGCAAATGCGAGTTGCAAAATATGACTCGAATGTCGCACAAATCATGAGGGCATGCGTTAATGTGCAATGGGAAAGATGAAGCAATGTTCATTAATGGCAATGCATTTGACAATTTGTGAAAATATGTCTTGATTTGCTTGGCTTGACCAATGAATTTGACTTTGAAAGCATGACGCAATGATGCATATGCATGTTAATGGTAGAAATTGATTGTTTATGAATGCAACATGTGTGCATAATATGTTAAAGATAATGAATGTCATGAATGCAACATGTATGCCTGTGCATTAACAACATGTCATAGTTGTAGCACGTATGCATGAGCATGCTAGGAGTAGAATGACGAATGTCATGGATGCAGTATGTATGCATGATACTGGTGATGATTGAATGCAACATGCGTGCATAATATGTTGAGGGTAATGGATGTCATGAATGCAACATGTATGCATGTGCATTAACAAAGCGTCATAAATGTAGCATGTATGCATGAGCATGCTAGGAGTAGAATGACGAATGCCATGGATGCAGTATGTATGCATGATACTGATGCCTATGCATCCTAAGGATATAATAATGTCATGAATGCAACATACTGATGCATGCCGAGAGTAGAAGAATGATTGAATGCAACATGTGCATAATATGTTAAAGGTGATGAATGATTGAATGTATCATGCTGAGGGTAGAATACTGTAGAATGCAACATGTATGCACGAATCATATGATCTACCAACTAACCATGATATGTGAATATTTTTTTTTTTTTTTTTTTTTTTGAAATAATGATGTAAATGATATCAACTTACATGATTGAATGCAGGATTTGTGAAAACAAATGCTTAATAAAAAATGACTTTTGTGTTATTGAAATGACCACTCTTGCTTAAGTTCATTGATCTTATCAGCCAATACTTAGCAGAGAATCAAATGAAAAATAATGTCATCATCAAGATATTTTTTTTTTTTTTGAATGCTTTCACCTTAGAGAAATTAAATGTGTAGTCCTAGATCACTCAACCATATTGGACATTGTGGGTTGTTGGGTAGATTCCCATGTGCTAGGTTAGAGAACTTATCAAAAGTAATGATAATGTTGAACATCTTCTGATTAAACTGCTTCATAACTTAGCTTTGTAATGAACGAGAATGTTGGATTACAAGAAATGGAATTTAGATTTGGAATATAGGATGACAACCAATGAAGGAAGGAATGCGAAGGAAGATGTAGTATTCCAATGCTTTCAGAAGATCTCTTGGACAATAAGAGATTGAAAATGTATTTTCACATTTGAGTAAGAAATTGGAAATTGGAAATTGATTAGATGAAAAGATGAGTGATATGACTCCATTTCCTCAGACAAGGGTTTTGAGAGCTAAAAGTAGCTTCTTGAGAAATTCTCGCTTTCTTTGAGTAAGCTCGAGATCTTTGATGATATTTGATCTAGCGTGGCAAAGGCGTAGGCTTTGCCCCAGTTTTGCAGATGTCGATCCGGCGTGGCAAAGACGTAGACTTTGCCCCAGTATTGATGACGTGTGAATGAGACTCTTCAAGCTTTGTGAGATGTAGCTTCTTGATCTACTGATTGCACCAGCTTTACACATTTTTTTTTTTTTTTTTTTTTGGAATGATGCAATAAGACGTGGGCTTTGCCCCAGTTTATGATGTTGCTCTAGCACGTGGCAAAGACGTTGGCTTTGCCCAAGTATTGATGTGGTTGATCGCGGAAAAACCGTAGTCTTTGCCCCATTATTGGTGATGTGGACTCAACGAAGCAAAGGCGCAGGCGTTGCTCCAAATCTACTGATTGCACCAGCTTTGTAAATTTTTGATTATATATATATATATATATTTTTTTTGAGACATGATGCAATAACGTGTTCCAACTGGTTGACTGCAGCTTTGCTCTAATTGCGGCAAAGACGTGGGTTTTGCCCCAGTTTTGCAAATGTGAAGGTTTTCCTCCAGTATTGATGATATTGATTCAGAGCAACAAAAGCGTAGACTTTGCCCCAATGTTGCGAAGATGAGGGCTTTGCCCCAATTTGATGATGGTGACTTCGCTCTTATGGCAAAGACGTGGGCTTTGCCCCAGTTTATGATGTTGCTCTAGCACGTGGCAAAGGCGTAGGCTTTGCCCCAGTCTATGGTAATGCTCCAACGTATAGCAAAGGTGTAGGCTTTGCCCCAGTTTATGATGTTGCTCCAGCACGTGGCAAAGGCGTAGGCTTTGCCCCAGTCTATGGTAATGCTCCAACGTATAGCAAAGGTGTAGGCTTTGCCCCAGTGTTGCGAAGATGAGATCCCACGTGGCTCAGACAGAGGCTTTATCCTGATGTGGAAAAGGCTAAGGCTTTGCCCTAACTTATTGATTTACCGCGGAGATCTTTCGGCATCTTCAAGATATAGCTTTCATTGCATCATCCTCGGCGTTTTTTTTTTTAATTTTTTAATTTTTTTTGAAACATGGTGCAACCAGACCCTAATGCTACACTAGCAGACATTTCATATCATTTGTTTATCCACGCTCCTTGAGACTGTGATAATGTTAACCCCGAGCAAAAACTCATTTAAGACCCTGAGGTAATTTCCAAAGTTACTACCTCTTTAGCTCTCAAAACAAACATCCTTAGTCCTGGAATCAATTTCTACTCGAGGAAAGAGATAGCTCAACGACTAGGAAAAAGGGGAACGAATTTATAGAGATGAAGCTGAAATGGAAGGGTTTACGAGAAATTACCAGTCTTAATTATGAAGCAGTAAATCACAAGTGTTCGACACTATTTCATTACGTTTGAAGCTCTCTCGGTCCAGTGGATAATTTTGAGAGGTTCCCCATATATTTGTGTGTGACATGCTTTGCAAAAGGCTTGATGGATAAATAAATGTAGAGATACACCGTATAAATGTAGGTGGTAAAATGAACCAGCTATTTTACGGTGGATCTACAAATTGAGTAGATTGCCTCAAAATTGTGAGATAGGTCTTCCCTAGTGTGATAATTAAAACACTGCTCAGTGGGGTATGATGGTATGAATTTTGGCACATGAGAGAGAATGAAGGTCAAAATAACGCTCCTCTTGATAATGAAGTTCAGCTTAAAAGCTTAAGAGGAGTAAAAGTAATGAAATGGTTGGGACTCGACAGATTTCTCAATAGAGAGCGGTGAAAGCAACCACTTTTCTTTCTTTCAATTTTTTTTTATTTTTTTTTTATCGATGATTCACCATGATTTGTATTCGATTCTCGCTAAAGTTTTAACTAATACGAACGATTAAAAAAAACACAAGAATGATCAAAAGACTTTTTTTTTTTTTTTTTTTTTTTTTATGATATGCAAAATGAGACGATGCATGAAATAAATGTTACATGCAATTATGAACAAACAAAATTTGGATGACTTGACATGCCGAATGCAGTAATGCGAGTTTTTTTTTTTAATGATATGCAAAATGAGACGATGCATGAAATAAATGTTACATGCAATTATGAACAAACAAAATTTGGATGACTTGACATGCTGAATGCAGTAATGCGAGTTTTTTTTTTTTTTTTTGAATAGCTCAATCACCACCGTCGTCTTTAATTTCACGAAAACTTCTAACCGACCATTGCGATGTCATGATTGTCATGCTTTATTACCATCATCTACGTGAAATATCTTTATTATTTTGATTTTTGAAATGCAGCGAAAAAAGATTGCAGAAAGAACTCTGACGAGTAAAGTTGAATACACAGACCTACTACTTGTAAAAGATTCATTAATCAAAATGGGGAGTATTACAAAACACCTTTAGTTCTCCCAAAAAAACAAAAAGAAATTGAGAGAAAAACTTTGGGTACGATATTGAGACTGTAGTGCGATTTCTCTGAGTACTCAGCGAGACACCCTCCTCTTAATAAAACCTGCTTTAAGCGAAGTATCTTCGTACATAATCTGCACTGGTCGGGTTCGGCAAGTCGTCGCCATCCATGTTAGTTAGGATTAATGCTCCTCCAGAGAAAGCCTTTTTTACAACAAACGATCCTTCGTAATTGGGAGTCCATTTTCCCCGATGATCCTTTTGAAATGGAAGAATTCGTTTTAGCACTAAGTCTCCCTCTCTGAAAATCCTAGAACGTACTTTCTTATCATAAGCTCTCATCATTCTTCGTTGATAAAGTTGGCCCTTGCATAGTGCTGTTAATCTTTTTTCTTCCACAAAGTTCAGTTGCTCATAACGTTTTTGGATCCATTCAGTTTCTTCTAACTCGGCCTCTAAGAGAATTCTCAGTGATGGGATTTTTACCTCTATTGGAAGAACTGCCTCCATGCCGTAGACCAGTGAAAACGGGGTTGCCCCAGTCGAAGTACGAACAGATGTGCGATAACCGTGTAATGCGAACGAAAGCATGTCATGCCAGTCTCTATAAGTTGACGTCATCTTCTGCACAATTCTTTTTATGTTTTTGTTGGCTGCCTCTACTGCCCCGTTCATCTTTGGCCTGTATGGGGTAGAGTTCATGTGCTTAATTTGGAATTGCTCGCATAGCTCCTTCAACAATTTACTATTCAAATTCTTTGCATTATACGATATTATTGCCTCGGGAAGACCGTAGCGACATATGATTTCCTTTTTTATGAACTTGATCACGACCTTCTTTGTTATTTCTCGGTATGTCATTGCTTCTACCCACTTGGTGAAGTAATCTATAACTACCATAATAAAACGATGCCCGTTCGAAGCCTTAGGTTCAATAGGACCTATGACGTCCATTCCCCACATTGAGAACGACCATGGGGACGCCATTACGCTTAACTGAGATGAGGGCGCGTGGGCTCTATCTGCATATATTTGACATTTGTGGCATTCCCTTGTATATCTGATGCAATCTGTTTCCATGGTTAACCAAAAATATCCAGCTCTAAGCGCTTGCCTAGCCATCATATGTCCGCTAGTGTGAGTACCGCAAACCCCTTCGTGGATTTCTTTCATAATTGTATTAGCTTCAACGGCATCCACGCATCTTAAAAGTACCATATCTTGATTTCTTTTATAAAGCACTTCTCCATTCAGAAAGAAGTTCATGGCCAATCTTCTTAGCGTGCGTTTGTCATTTTCTGAGACGTTTAGTGGGTACTCCTTTTCTTTTATATAACGCTTTATGTCATGGTACCAAGGCTTATTATCAGGCTCCTTTTCAATATTCATACAAGTGGCTGAAACATTTCTTTTCCCGAGTTTGATGGGTTCAATTTCCTGATCAGGACCTAGGTTGAGCATTACTGCCAACGTTGCTAAAGCATCCGCTACCTGGTTGCTTTCTCTGGGAAGATAGTCGAAAGTGATTTCCTCAAAGTACTGAGACAACCCTAGAATGAGTTTCTTGTAAGGTAATAACTTGGCATCCCTTGTCTCCCATTCTCCTCTTAACTGGTGAATTACCAACATTGAATCTCCCTTGACTTGGAGTTTTTTTATCTTCATGTTAACAGCCGTTTATATACCCATGGAACATGCTTCGTATTCAACCATGTTATGCGTACAATCAAAACCTAAACTGGCGGTGATGGGGAAGATTTCCCCCTTCGGTGATATTAGCACTACTCCAATTCCATTTCCCAGCTCATTAGAGGCTCCATCAAACAACATAGTCCATGTCTTCGAATTTTGAGTTGTCTCCTCCCTTAATATGGTAGAGACCAGTTCATCTGGGAAGTCAAATTTCATAGGCTCATAATCTTCCACGGGTAGCTCAGCCAAATAGTCGGCTAGCGCACTTCCTTTTACAGCTTTACGTGTGACGTAAACGATGTCGTACTCTGACAGAAGAACCTGCCATCTTGCGATTCTTCCTGACAAGAATGGTCTTTCGCAAATTTACTTGATGGGATCCATTTTTGAGATGAGCCATGTTGTGTAGTATAACATGTATGGTCTCAATCGACGAGCTGCCCAAGCTAGTGCGCAACATGTTTTTTCTAACAGTGAGTATTTAGCTTCGCAGCTAGAGAATTTCTTGCTCAGATAATATATGGCCTGCTCTTTTCTGCCTGACTTATCATGTTGCCCCAACACACAACCCATTGAATTCTCCGTTACCGTGATGTATAAGATGAGTGGACGACCCGGAGTTGGGGGGACTAGGACGGGAGGACTTTGCAAATAATGTTTGATCCTCTCGAAAGCCTTTTGGCAATTCTCGTTCCAAACACCAGCATCACTCTTGCGAAGTAATTTGAAAATCGGCTTGCATGTTGTAGTCAAGTGAGAAATGATTCTGGCGATATAGTTTAATCTGCCAAGGAAACCTCTAACTTCCTTTTGCGTGCGCGGTGGTGGCATCTCTATGATGGCTTTGACCTTATCTGGATCAAATTTAATTCCTTCTTGACTTACGACAAAACCTAATAACTTCCCGGAGTTTACTCCGAACGTGCATTTATTGGGATTTAATTTCAATTTAAATTTCCTCAATCGTTCGAAAAGTCTTCGCAGGATGACCGTATGTTCCTCCTCTTTCTTTGACTTGGCAATCTTATCGTCCACATAAATCTCTATTTCTTTATGCATTAAGTCGTGAAAAAGAGTTACCATAGCTCGTTGATAGGTTGCTCTAGCGTTTCTTAATCCGAACGGCATGATTTTATAACAAAAAGTTCCCCATAGGGTGATGAAAGTAGTTTTTTCCTGATCTTCCGGTGCGATTTTTATTTGGTTATAACCAGAGAAACCATCCATATAGGAGAACGTGGAGAAACCGGCGGTGTTATCTACCAACACATCTATGTGAGGAAGAGGAAAATTATCTTTCGGGCTTGCTCGGTTTAAATCTCTGTAATCCACGCACATTCGTACTTGGCCATTTTTCTTTGTTACAGGAACAATGTTTGCCACCCATTCAGGATACTTTGCCACTGTCAAGAATCCTGCATCCATTTGTTTTTTCACTTCTTCCTTTACTTTGATCACCACGTCTGGCTTCATTCTGCGTAACTTCTGCTTTATTGGCCTGCATTCTGGCTTTAATGGTATCTGGTGTGCTACGATGCTTGCGTCTAGTCCCGGCATATCTTGATAAGACCATGCAAAAACATCAGTGAATTCCTGAAGCAAGTCTACCAGCTGCTGACGGCCTTCGTGTTGGGATTTATGCCCTAAAGCCTCGTAATTAATTAGTAATTATTTGATAATTATTTTATTATTATTATTTGCAATTTATAATATTCATTATATAAATAAAATCCAAGGTTATTAGTGTAATCTTGAACTATATGTAGTTGACATACGGGAGGATCATGTTCAAGTAATAACCTAAAGGGTCTATAGTATATGGATAAGGTTGGGTGCCTTATCCTGGTAACACTATTGATATGGCCCACTTTGTAATTGTTACAAATGATTTGATCCAAATCATTCATGTAGAGACATGTGAGTGGGGGTATCCTATACAATGAGTTTGTATAAGACTGGACCACGAAATATATAATCTCTCTTTATAAATCCGTTATTTGAGAAGATTAATATTTCACAGGATGATCATATGTGACTCGATCCTAATCCTGAGTGAGTTATGAACTTCTGTCTGTGAGGGCTCGTCCTTTGATTTGTATGGGTGAGAATGACCTTTATAGCCGATTCAATAAACCTACCATTTTGGGGACTTGACCAAATAGGGAGTTGGGAACATAAGTTTCACAAGATGGAATTCACTCCTTCCCATATAGGGAAAGTAGATGAGTAATTCCCTTAAGTGCTGATTTCGGGACTTGAACAATGGGGCCCCACCCTCTCACTGGCCCGAGAGGGACATGGTTTATGGTTGGATCATAAACAAGTTGTTCATTAGAGAATCAGTGGTACTTAAGGTGTAACATGTAATTACAGGGGTAAAACGGACTTTTGACCCAGCTGTAATTACGAACAACTCGTGAAGGATCGACTTGCATGTAATGGTTATATCCATGGACACAACTTGTCCTACAGTGCATAAGAGTGCAACTCTAGGCCTATAGTGGAGTGACCTAGAGTTAATGAATGAAAGTCAATTAATTAAAGAGTTTAATTAATTAATTTTGTATCATTGGAGCTTATAAATCTATAGGTCCATAAGGTCCCCTTGCTAGCTCATAGTAACACTAAAAGGATCAATTTAGTTGAAAGAAAATTTGAAATATTCAAATTAATATTTAATATAATTGATATATTAAATGTAGAAGAGTAAAATATATTTATTGTATTTGATACATTAAATATTAGAGAAAATAGTTTATGTATATGATACATTAATATTAAAAACTATATACTTATGTTATTTGAATGTGATTCAAATTGGTTTAAAGTATATTATAAAAGATTAATTTTATAATATTTGAATAAGATTCAAATACATATAAAATACATATTTTAATATATTAGATATTAAAATGTATTTTATAAAATAAAATTAATTCCTAAAAGCCTTATTATAAATAAGACATTTAGGTTTAGCCAAAAGGTTGGCCAAACACACTATTCACCTTCTGCAGAGAATTGTTCTCTCATTTTTTCAAAAAGCTCCCACAAGCCTTGATCCCGTGTTCGAGTCATAGCGAGGAAGATCTCGTGGAAAAAGGAACACAAGAAGATGATTGTTCATCAAAGGTAATACATATGCTTAACTTATTTTTTTAGTTTAATTCTAAATAAATCAAAGTAACGATTCCAAACGCTTCCGCTGCGGGGAATGAAGAGTTCATTCCCTTCACTTCGGTCGTCATGTTGGTCCCGATTTTAATCTCCTTAATCTCAAGCTGAGACCCTAGGTTAATGGCCTCTGTTAGCTCTTCATGCGACTCCATTATTTTATCTTCTTCGTCGATCATCCTTAACAATTCAGGGGTAGGATTAGATTCCTCTTCATCATCGCTTGTTTCAAATTCGACTATGTACGCGGGGGTATTCGGTTCGTACTTATGATCAATAGCGCTTTCAGTTTCAACATCGTTGTTTTTTTTATTTTTTGAAAGAACAAAAATTGGTCGAAATGGGAAGTAAAAGCAAGGAAAAACACCAAACGAAATAGACGATAGAAAACGAAATGATAACTTTACTGAATTATAACGAAGTTTGACATAAGAGTGAAAAAAGAAAATGAACTAGAAAGAAATGCATAAACTGAAGGGAAAGAAAACAAAACAAAACAGGGTTTGAACAATTACTTCGATATTTCATCGATACATGATGGTAATTCTAAAACAGTCCAATTATCGAGTTCGCAATTCTCCGGGCACGGGTACACCAACAGGCCTGCCTCCTTGAGTTCTTCTACTACTGCCATGATTGCGGAGTCTTAACCCTCTGAATGTATCTTGCCTGCAGACTTGAATGAGTCGGAGATATGAGGAAAAAATTTCAATCGTGGCTCGGGCTCATGATCCCTGAATCTTGTTGGACGTCCTCTTCCTCCTAACCCATATGCTCTAACCATATCCTTCCCATTTGGCCTATATCCCAGACCAAATCTTTTCGTATTCTTTTGTATATTCAGCAGGTCGTCGAGACGCTTGTTACTTTCTTTTAGAGAGAATTTTGCTAATTGTTGCTCTACCTTCCTTAGGTCTCCCGTTATGGTGGTGGCACTTGCGACCTCAAATGATTGGAATGAAGACTCGAAAGCTTCTTCTGCGGCTTCTACATACGGCATGGAGGAAGGCTTTGATACCAAAATATCTTCCTGGCCAGATACAATCACTAGCCTGCAGTCAATCACGAATTTCAACTTCTAATGTAATGATGACGGAACTACCCCAGCAGAGTGGATCCAGGAGCGCCCCAATAGGCAGCTGTAAGCTGAATTGATATTCATGACCTGGAAGGTTATGTTGAAAGTACAAGGTCCGATTTGAATAGGGACTTCTATATCTCCAATTACTTCACTGCGGGCTCCATCAAATGCCCTCACTATCATAGTGCTAGGCCTGACATGTGACATATCAATAGGCAGTTTTTCTAACGTGGATTTGGGCATTATAATCAGAGAGGAGCCATTGTCTACAAGTACTTTTGCCACAGCGTATCTTTTGCACTTGACTGTAATGTGGAGAGCTTTAGTATGATTTGTACCTTCAGAAGGCAACTCATCACTAGAGAAGGTCACCGTGCTTGCTGATGTGATGTTTCCGATGATACCATCTAGATTTTCCACGGTGATGTCCTGTGGAACATATGCTTGGTTAAGCACGCTCAGTAATGCCTTGCAGTGCACTTCTGAAGACATTAACAATGACAGTATAGATATCCTTGCAGGTGTTCGGCCCAATTGTTCGATTACTTTATATTCACTTTGCTTAACCAACTTCAGGAATTCTTGGACCTCCTGTTCTGGCATTGGTTCCTTGTCTCCTTTATTTTTCAACGCACAAGGCTCCTCTAGCCTGATATTAATATCTTCGTCCAGCTTGGCCTTCCCTTTTTCTTTACTCCTCTCCTTTATTAACTCTCCTGGTGCGTAGCATCTTCCGCTTCGCGTTACCCCTCCTATCCCCGTGATATTGTCTATTGGGAGCGGGTCGCCTTCCACAACTACCTCATATCCATATCTCCAAGGTACCGCTTTTGAATTTTCATATTTGAATGGGGATGAGATTTGAATAGTAATTGGCCTTGGACTGACGATGCCCGGCCTTTCTTGGTAAAAGATAGTTAAAGGCCTTGGCTTAAGGGGGCTCTTTGACCCTTCTGCAGGAGAGACCTCCTCCATCATGTTCACTTCGATCTCCGTGTAAGTCCTTGTTTTTCTCGAGACGGTTAACATGTGCACATCTAGTAGTTCTTGAACTTGTTGGCGAAAGCATCCGCATTGGTCGATAGAGTGTCCCTTCTTTCCCGCATGGAACAAACATTCCAAGCCATCATCATACTCTTCAAAGGGGAGAAGATGTTGGGCGTATTCTACCTTGACATATCCATTTTTGAACAAAACCCAAAAAAGCTCCTCCATGGATGTCATAACTTCCTCTACATCCTTCCTCGAACTTGGCTCATAAATCTCTATTGCGTTCACTCGTGGATTCTAATGATTTGGTAACGGGTTATTGTTGACGTCAGGCTCGTTTTTCTTCTTGAAATTTAACCACCCTGCTTTAATCAGTTCCTGTACCTTTTTCTTGAGGGCGAAACAACTCTCTATTGAATGCCCAGCTACACCCGCATGATAGTCACAATTAGCACTTGCATCATACCACCTAGGGTAGGGTGGTTGCATGGGGGCTGTAGGTATAGGTGATAACTGATTATTCTGGAATAACCGTGGTAACAATTCTGTATATGTCATAGGGATTGGGTCGAACTGGATTTGCTTTGGGGCTCCTCTATTAATCTGGGGGCCTTGAGCGTAGGAAGCAGTTGGCTGGCTCCGCGGTTGATAACCCTGATTTCCTTGGGGGCGTGCATTTTGAAGGAATGGTGCAGAATACTGTGCATTTGTATTGTTAACATACGGCTGATAATTTGAATAAGGAGTCGTATAATAGCTCGGAGAGTACTGCGGAGCCCCTGTACTGGAGTGCGGCGATTGTCTCCATGCCGGTTGGTTTGCATTCCCTACCAATTGGACTTCCCCCTCCTTTTTCCTTGCGAAGCCCCTCTTCTTTACTGAAGATTCAGATGTATCAATTATTTTGCCATGCTTAATCCCGTATTCAATCCTTTCCCCGATCATCATTATATCTGAGAAGTTCGTGGAAGTGCTTCCGATCATTTTGTCGTAGAAGGGAGCTTTAAGAGTATTCATGAACATGGCCGACAACTCCTTGTCCGTTAACGGCGGCTGGACCTGTGCAGCAATATCTCTCCATCTCTGCGCATACTCTTTGAAGTTTTCCGTGTTATTCTTCTCCATCCTTTGCAGATCCATGCGATCTGGAGCCATATCTATGTTGTGCTTATATTGCTTCAAGAAAGAATCAGCAAAGTTTTTCCATGAATAAACATGTGCGCTATCGAGTTGCATGTACCAGCGAGATGCGGGACCGGTTAGGCAATCCTGGAAACAATGGATTAGTAGTTTTTCATCCTGACTATAGCCTGCCATTTTTCTACAATACATAGTAAGATGACTCTTTGGACATGATGTCCCGTCGTACTTTTCAAAATCAGGCACTCGGAACTTTGGACGAATTATTACGTCGGGCACTAGGCATAGCTTAGTAGCGTCAATGCTGCCGAAGACACTGGTTCCTTCAATGTCTCTTAGCCTTTCCTCTAAGACTCCCAAAACTCCGTCGTTTGGAATCTTATACCCCGTGTCCACCCCGTCTTTTCTAACCTCAAGTTTGTCATGATTGAGAATTGTGATGGTCACCTTGGAGGGCTCCTCTTTAGGATCTGAAACACCAGCCTGGTTGGCCATGGAGGCCCCCACTCCCTTGAGGCCTTGGTAGTGCTCGGTTGTGGTATGGTGCCACGGGTTATACGCAGTGTATGAGGGTATGAATCCCTCCATTGGTGGATACTGAGAGGGGGTAACCTCAATAGGTTCACTGACCGCGTTGCTTGTTTGTACCGGATCTGCTATCATTTTCCCCTTTTCGAGTGCCAACAGAATTGCATCCATCTTGCTTCTTAGCTCGTCTAGATCCTTCCTTTTTCTCTCTATTTCAGCATTTTGTTCTTCCATGATTCTTTATCTGTGTCTCGTGAAATGGACGCGAGGAGTTGGTGGTGACTGAGCTATCGTTTTGTTCTGTTTTATTTTCGTTTTAGAGTTTAAAAATTAGTAAAAGAGAAAAAAAAGGTAAGATACAAACACATGATGCATGAATGAAAGCTTTTACTACTCAAATGAAAGGTAAACAAATACAACAAGTAATAATGACAAAAGAATCTTAAAGACATAAACAACAGTTTCGGGGAACATTTAATGAAAGTGGCCAAAGTACCCAAGATCACTACGAATCATCCCTAAGAATTCAAATAACTCTTCTGCATTAGCTATTATTGGTGAGGTGCTTTCTCGTAGACATCTTGCCCAATCCGCCAACCTTCGAGCCCTTCTAGCCATTATCTTGATGGTATCCATTGTTTTATCCACCTTTTCAACAATTACTTGCATATCGTCTCTCAGAGCATGATAATCCTGCTTTTTAGAACTATACTCCTTTTCTAGATGTTCTCTTTCCTGTGATAATTTCTCCCCTGCTTTTTGGTATGCTTCGAGTCGTTGCTCTAATGAGTTTGCAAATTTTTTTAAGATGTTGTACCCCTCTAAATGATTTTTGACATCTTGACGAAGATCAACGTTATTCCTTTCCAGTTCACCGAGTTGTATTTCCTTTTTGCCGATGACGTCTTTCATTTATGACATTAACTTTAACAGAGAGGCTTTCTCTTCTGAAAAAACCTTTATCTGACTCTCCTGCAGGCCAACTGTTTTCCGCAACGTGGCATTATGATTCTTCAGCGCATGATTCTCCTTGCTTAAACTTCTATTTTCATTGTCTAGCCAGTCATGATCTCCTTGTCGCTTTGCTTGCTCCCTATTCACCCCTTCTGCTCTTTCGCACTTCTCGCTTGTCTGGGCTACCTGTTCCACAAGTCGACTGATTTCTCGTTGTAGCTTCTCATTTTCAAGTTCGAGAGTTTGATTCCTTTCCCATAACATTTTATGCTTTGTTACCTCTTGATCTGGTTCGCCCACCATCGTTTTATTGAGAGATTCTCTGATGTTGCAGGTCAAGATTCCCGTCACGCTCTTCTTCCTCCTGGTGTTCCAACGCAAATATCTAGGAGTAGTCCCCTCACAATGCCCGTTGCTCTCTATCCGTCTTACTGCTCTCCAGGAATTCAATGCTTGTCGCTTTTTCCCATTGGATCCCTCCTCGTCATATGAGAACTCTAGTTTGCTGAGTCCATGAGTTACCGGTATAAATTTCCTAAACCATAATTGTCGTAACACCATCAATGGTGCATAATGGATACATCCCCAAGGACCCAAGAGAGGGACTGTATGATAATCCCCGCACCTATATATCAATGTTTTCAGAGGCATCCATGACGCCATCCATATTATGCTTCCCATTGTTACTTTTGATAGGAATGATGCCCATGCCTCCTTCTTTGGGTGATTCACATCCCACTAGGCTGTGCCAAACTCTGAAATGGTGTTCTGCGTTATGTTCCACGTGCTACTGTAGTTGACACTTGGACACCTGAAATCCTTTGGGAATTTAATGTGATTATGCATCCATACGTAGAGCAATGGAACACAAAATCTTAATTTCCCCTCCTTGTTACCTCTACAAAAGTTAAGTGTCCTGAAGGTTTCTACGAGGAGAGGTATGATTGGGTTTACTCCTTGATCTATGTTGAAAAATAATTTTAGAACTTGCTCATCCACACGCCCTTTTGCTTTAGGGTACAAGACTGTCCCGTAGATGCATAGTGCGAACAAGGTCATACCTTTTTCTTGCTTGATGTAGTTGCAGGCGAGTTCAATTAAGTAATCCAATGATATGGACTCCTCCTTTCCTTTTACTTCTAAGTGCTTTTGTATTTCGAGGGCACGTATTTGAAGAAATTCAGCCAAAATCCTCTTTGCGGTGTGTTGTGGGTTAAAGCAGTAGACCGACTCCCCGACTTTTTCTGGAATACCCAACTGAAGGGAATGAACTCTTCATTCCCCGCAGCAGAAGCGATTGGAATCGATCTTTTGTTTTGTTTAGAATTAAACTAAAAAAAAACAAGTTAAGCATATGTACAATTACCTTTGATGAACAATCATCTTCTTGTGTTCCTTTTTCCACGAGATCTTCCTCGCTATGACTCGAACACGGGATCAAGCTTGTGGGAGCTCTTTGAAAGAATGAGAGAACAATTCTCTGCAGAGGGTGTGAGTAGTGTGTTTGGCCAACCAGTTGGCTAAACCTAAATGTCTTATTTATAATAAGGCTTTTAGGAATTAATTTTATTTTATAAAATACATCTTAATATCTAATATATTAAAATATGTATTTTATATTTATTTGAATCTTATTCAAATATTATAAAATTAATCTTTTATAATATACTTTAAACCAATTTGAATCACATTCAAATAACATAAGTATATAGTTTTTAATATTAATGTATCATATACATAAACTATTTCCTCTAGTATTTAATGCATCAAATACAATAAATATATTTTACTCTTCTACATTTAATATATCAAATATATTAAATATTAATTTGAATATTTCAAATTTTCTTTCAACTAAATTGATCCTTTTAGTGTTACTATGAGCTAGCAAGGGGACCTTATGGACCTACAGATTTATAAGCTCCAATGATACAAAATTAATTAATTAAACTCATTAATTAATTGACTTTCATTCATTAACTCTAGGTCACTCCACTATAGGCCTAGAGTTGCACTTTTATGCACTGTAAGACAAGTTGTGTCCATGGATATAACCATTACATGCAAGTCGATCCTTCACGAGTTGTTCGTAATTACAGCTGGGTCAAAAGTCCGTTTTACCCCTGTAATTACATCTTACACCTTAAGTACCACTGATTCTCTAATGAACAACTTGTTTATGATCCAACCATAAACCAAGTCCCTCTCGGGCCAGTGAGAGGGTGGGGCCCCATTGTTCAAGTCCCGAAATCAGCACTTAAGGGAACTACTCATCTACTTTCCCTATATGGGAAGAAGTGAATTCCATCTTGTGAAACTTATGTTCCCAACTCCCTTTTTGGTCAAGTCCCCAAAATGGTAGGCTTATTGAATCGGCTATAAAGGCCATTCTCACCCATACAAATCAAAGGACGAGCCCTCACAGGCAGGAGTTCATAACTCACTCAGGATTAAGATCGAGTCACATATGATCATCCTGTGAAATACTAATCTTCTCAAATAACGGATTTATAAAGAGAGATTATATATTTCGTGGTCCAGTCTTATACAAACTCATTGTATAGGATACCCCCACTCACATGTCTCTACATGAATGATTTGGATCAAATCATTTGTAACAATTACAAAGTGGGTCGTATCAATAGTGTTACCAGGATAAGGCACCCAACCTTATCCATATACTATAGACCCTTTAGGTTATTACTTGAACATGATCCTCCCGTATGTCAACTGCATACAGTTCAAGATTACACTAATAACCTTGGATTTTATTTATATAATGAATATTATAAATTGCAAATATTAATAATAAAATAATTATCAAATAATTATTAATTAATTACGAGGCTTTAGGGCATAAATCCCAACACATGATGCAGCAGCGAACTTGGAGATGATGCAGCAGCAGCGAACTTGGAGATGATGCAGCAGCAGCGAACTTGGAGATGATGGAGATGATGCAGCAGCGGCGAACTTGGAGATGATGCAGCAGCGGCGAACTTGGAGATGATGCAGCAACGGCGAACTTGGAGATGATGCAGCAGCGGCGAACTTGGAGATGATGCAGCAGCGGCGAACTTGGAGATGATGCAGCAGCGGCGAACTTGGAGATGATGCAGCAGCGGCGAACTTGGAGATGATGCAGCAGCAGCGAACTTGGAGATGATGCAGCAGCAGCGAACTTGGAGATGATGCAGCAGCAGCGAACTTGGAGATGATGCAGCAGCGGCGAACTTGGAGATGATGCAGCAGCAGCGAACTTGGAGATGATGCAGCAGCGGCGAACTTGGAGATGATGCAGCAGCGGCGAACTTGGAGATGATGCAGCAGCAGCGAACTTGGAGATGATGCAGCAGCAGCGGACTTGGAGATGATGCAGCAGCAGCGGACTTGGAGATGATGCAGCAGCAGCGGACTTGGAGATGATGCAGCAGCAGCGGACTTGGAGATGATGCAATAGCGGCAGCGAACTTGGAGATGATGCAATAGCGGCAGCGAACTTGGAGATGATGCAATAGCGGCAGCGAACTTGGAGATGATGCAAGATGATGCGAGATGATGCAGCAACAGCGAGATGATGCAAGATGATGCAGCAGCAGCGAACTTGGAGATGATGCAAGATGATGCAGCAGCGGCGAACTTGGAGATGCAACTTGGAGATGATGCAGCAGCAGCGAACTTGGAGATGATGCAGCAGCGGCGAACTTGGAGATGATGCAGCAGCGGCGAACTTGGAGATGATGCAGCAGCAGCGAACTTGGAGATGATGCAGCAGCAGCGAACTTGGAGATGATGCAGCAGCAGCGGACTTGGAGATGATGCAGCAGCAGCGGACTTGGAGATGATGCAATAGCGGCAGCGAACTTGGAGATGATGCGAGATGATGCAGCAACAGCGAGATGATGCAAGATGATGCAGCAGCAGCGAACTTGGAGATGATGCAAGATGATGCAGCAGCAGCGAACTTGGAGATGATGCAAGATGATGCAGCAACAGCGAACTTGAAGATGATGCAGCAACAGCGAACTTGGATATGATGCAGTAACAACAAACTTGGAGATGACTGCATCATCGAACTTGGAGATGATGCAAACTTGCAGCAGAATGCAGTAACAACAAACTTGGAGCAACAACAAACTTTGAGATGACTGCATCATCGAACTTGGAGATGATGCAAACTTGCAGCAGAACTTGGAGATGCGCAAACTTGCAGCTGAACTTGGAGATGCGCAAACTTGCAGCAGAACTTGGTGATGCGCAACGCAGCAGAACTTGGTGATGCGCAACGCAGCAAAACTTGGTGATGCGCAACGCAGCAAAACTTGGTGATGCGCAAACTTGCAACTGAACTTGGTGATGCGCAAACTTGCAACTGAACTTGGATATGAGTAGCGCAGTAATGGAAATTTGATTTGGCCTAATAACAAGCTGAATGAAATATTACAATCTGAAGTCAAATAGTAATAATGAAGCTTGTTTGGCGTAGTGGAATTGGTACTATCATTGCTTCTTTTGCTCTTGAGTTCGAACATCGATTACGTACCCTTGAATGGAAGGGATCAAGTCATATCGTAGTTCAAATGGAATGTAATCCCTTTTTTTTTTTTATTGTTGTGACTGAACTTAAAGTATATATATATTTTTTTCTTTAAGTTCACTACGTACCCTTAGATGGAAGGGATCAAGTCATAACGTAGTTCAGGTTACATGATGAATGATCGATTTTTTTTTTTTTTTTTTTTTTTTTTTTTTTTTTTTTTTTTTTACTTTGGGCCGTTCACCTTTTAAGCTCATGCGGGCCAGGAGCAACATGTAGTTTATACTCTTACGTTAAGGAGTATTACATTTTTTTTTTATGCATAAAATTTCTTAAGAAATTTGCCGTTGATTGGGCCAATCCTTAATCCATCTTGATCCACAATTTTGTATGCCCCATTTGTATAGACTTCCTTAACAACATAGGGTCCATCCCACTTAGGGGTGAACTTGCTCCCCGTATGTCTCGTTGTGATAATGGGTCTTCGAACCGCGAGTACTAGATCGCCAACTTGAAATGATCGAGGCTTCAAATTTTTGTTGAAAGCCTTGGTCATTCGCGCTTGGTAACATTCCAATGCTTGCTGAGCATCCAATCTTCTTTCATCGAGCGCTTCCAATTCTTCGAGGCGCAATCTTGCATTGTCTTCGGTTGTTAACCCTTCTTGCACCGCCATTCTTAAGGAAGGGATTTCTCTTTCCAAAGGGAGCACAACTTCAACCCTATAGACTAGGGAATAAGGTGTGACCCCTGTAGGAGTGCGGTGGGTAGTTCGGTAAGCCCATAATGCCTCACCAATCTTTTCCTGCCAGTCTCTTTTTGACTTGGAGACTACTTTTTTTAGCAAGTTGCACAATGTCTTGTTGAATGCTTCTGCCAATCCATTTGCCGGAGCGTTGTACATGGATGACTTGCATTGCTTGAACTTGAACTTCTCGCATAAATTGTCCATTAGACTATTGGAGAATTGTCTTCCGTTATCGGTCACGATGCGGTGAGGGATGCCGTAACGGTAAATGATGTGGGTTCGGATGAAATTCACAACAGTTTCCTTCTTTGCCTCCTATAACGCAATTGCCTCGGCCCACCTTGAAAAATAATCTGTCCCAGCGAGGATATAAGAATGTCCTGCTGAGGACTTAGGTGTTATTGGACCAACGAGATCAAGCCCCCAAGCTTCAAAGGGCCATGAAGCTATGGTTGGGTGAAGAGGTTCTGGCGGTTGATGTATGAAGTTTGCATGAAACTGACAGGCCTCACATTTCTTAGCATACTCCATCGAGTCTTGAACCATCGTTGGCCAGTGATAACCCATTCTCTTTAACTGAAAATGAAGTTTCGGTCCCGATTGATGAGCACCACAGACCCCTGAGTGCGCTTCCTCTAATGCCTTTATCGATTCTTCTTTTCCTAGGCATCGAAGAAAAAGTCCGTCATAAGAGCGTCGATAAAGGGTTTCCTTGTAGTAGATGAATCGAGCACTTCTTCTTCGTATATCGGCCTTACGTCGGGACTCTGTGGGAAGTTGTTGCGTGCTCAATGTGTAAAAATAAATAAGCAAGAAAGTAGAGAGAGCACTTAGAACATGCAAGCATACATGGTCTCACAGCAAGTAGTAAGTATATTTCATTCGTTTTTTCCACAGAGACTTATGTTTAGCTATTCGCGAAGTGTATTTGTTAAGAAAGATGGGGTGGATTTGAAGGGGTAAAATTGGTTTTTAATTATCTAGTTTTTGCTGAATGTGTAAAGGGATGCAACATAAACAAATTAAAGTTGAAATCAGACTCAAAGGGCAAGAGATGGAATTGATAAACGAGGAAGAAAACAGCCAAACAGAATGATAAAATGGCAGAATTGCGAGGACCGCAATGTTACCGCAGTTAAATAACAGCGAAAGTGTGTAAATGGGTGAATTAAAGGCTACTAATGACTATCCTATAGGCATTTTATTACGATTCTCAAGCACTGGATCAACTCTCTATACATCAAACTCACTCTATCTCAAGTATCGTCCGATTCCATGCATTAGAGTCTTAAGTTTACTCGACTTCAAAGTAAGGTCTTAAGCATCTTGTTAAAACGGGAGTGTTTAGTTTGTACTAGGAAAACGCTTATTCCTAAGCCGTTTTCTGATTACCGTGAAAGGCTAGCATGATTATATGACTCTGAACTCTTACTCCTTCCAGAGGTTAGGAGTTCTTTGGACAAAATGGATGGCCAATCGAAATTGCCCGTGGGATGAAGCTTACATACAATCAATGTTTCGAAGGCGATCCTACATGCTTGGTTCACGTTTTTTAGCCTATAGTTCTGTCATTAGCATGCCCCTAAGTGACTTAGCTACTCATGGATATATGGAGAACAGAAAGGGTAGATAAAACAGACATGCTTAGAAGAGAAATGTGCTTAAAACAGCAAGACAAAACCGTAGCAGAAAAAGGTGGAAACTGTGAAATGCAGAATTGTACTTTGATTACTTTGAGTGTTTGAACGACAAAAGAAAGCTTTGAAAGAAATGATTCCAAGACAGACAACAACGAAATGCAGTAAGTAAAACACTAAACTAGAACAACCACTAATCAAAACTGGAAATGAGAAGAAAAAGACAGAAAAGCAGTAAAGGTTGCTTGAAAGCTTTGTTGCAGTCGCCTCGAATGAAAGGGATGAGAGGTCAGCCTTGCTTGGATGAATCCAATCGAGAGAGAAGAAGAATCTCCTCTCCTTCCTATCAGATTATCGATTCCAACAGCTGAGACTCCCACTCCAACAGACGGTAAAGAAAAACAGAGAGAAATGATGGACTGCGAGAAGACTTCTGCGCTTCGAATGATGATCAAACCTCCGACTTTGGCCCCCTTTTATAGTAGTTTGCAGGTGCGTTTGGGCCAAGGAGAACCATCAATCTTCAACGTCATATATCAGAATGGATGGAGGAGAAAGAATGAATCCCTGAAATTACGTAAATTAACGGAAAAAGATCAGTCAACTTACGGTTTTCACTTGAATAATTGCGGCCTCAGCAATGTTTTCGCAATGCTGTCGCAATGCAGCTTTTTTCATTCTTTTCCTTCGGTTTTCAACCCTTTTTCTACCTATTGTACATAAGTCCTAGATTAGCTACCTTCTTCTAATTCTCATATTAAAGCATAGGTTTAGGCTAAATGCTATCAAAAACACCTAGAAGTGTACATCTTCTTAAGCTAAATGGGTCCTAAATAAGTCACTTTCAGAGACTTAACACACCCCCAAACTTAAGGCTTTGCTTGTCCTCAAGCATACTAAGGACTTTCCTAGGATGCTGTTTCTCCTTCTTTAACCACCTACTGACTCCCCTATATCCCTATCTATAGCACTGCTGTCCTGTGACACACTTCTTAGTTTTAAAACTACCCTCTTATCTAGCTTCTTCTGACTTCGCCTGCCTAACACTCACCTGCTTTTGTTAACTTCCTACAACTAATCTATTTGCTTTTGTCATATCATGCCACTATCCCTAAGGTTTCAAATTCTGCCTGGCTTTACTTCAGACTCAGTACATGCTTCTAGCTTTATTTTTAATGTGTCTAGGATTCCTTAGAGTCATGCCAGTCTTAGTATTAACGGTGACAGTAGTACTTTTAGAGAACAACCTAAACCCTGGCATCACTACATTGGATAGACATTCATCTCCCTAAACAACCCTACAAGTTACAACTTTGTGCTTAGCTAATTGAGGATCAGAGTTCTTTTTAAATAGGACACCTAAGCCACAAAGTTATAACTCCTAGGTAAGCATTCTTCTTCCCTACTCTTTTCCTTTTTTTTTTTTTTCTTACTTAGGTGGGACCTCTCCTTTGGTTGCCTTTTGATGCAATGCCACTTGTGGGTCACACACTTGGCACTGATTACTTAGCAACCTAAGAGAAACCCCCCTTTTTATTCTATTTTTCATTTTTTTTTTTTCAGTTCATCATTTTTTTGTAAGGGAGAAGAAGAATGCTTATGTTTCTAAGGGAGAGAGGAATGTTCCTAGGCCTAGGGTGGCCTCCCCCAAACTTCAACTACTCATTGTCCCCAATGAGTGTCTGAGGTGGCACACCCCAAACTATCCTAGAAGCATCTAGTCTAAGGTAAAACAAAGAGAATCTAAAGCCCTAGGCATAGACAGAACATTGAAAAGAAAATATCACAGTAGCAGAAAATTAACAAAAAAAAAAACAGACAGTTAAGGGCTTAAAGCTGTGCATGCTGAGCTTTTTCGAGGTCGATTTAAACTATCAAAGGGTGTCCTATGACACTCATCCAGCATGCATTTAGATAAGCTATATAAGGCGGTCATGTTAGCAGGAAAAGATAGAATTTAAACAGATCACAGCCTAGCTAAACAGACAGTCCAAAACATGCTTTTAGTCATGAAAATTGCGGGTACCGCAATTATTTCGCAATTAGATCAGGGCAGATATAACATTGATTAAGGCCCCTAAGCATGCTTTTTCCAGTCACTCAAGCTTCCTAAAAAAAAACTAAACTATCCTACCTAGTCAGCTAACATCAAACTATACTAAGCAACAGGAAAAACATAAAACTAAACATCTAAAACAGATCAAAATTGAACCAAAAACAGCATGGTCCTAACAGAAAGCAGAAAAATTGTTTTTTTTCTAAGGGAACAGCAATACTCCCTTTAGTGCACTTCAAACCAGCACTCAATTCTCGTCATCCTCATCTGGTTGCCGTGGTCTTGGGGGCACCCATGGAGTTAGAAGATTGGTAGGGAACTCAGGGAAGAGGCACCCCAGCTGGTCTGCAACTTCCTTGTCCCTCGCCTGCGCATAAGTGGCCCATTGAGCCATTCTTCTCTGCATATCCATTAAGCAGGCCATGGATAGAGACTGTTCAGCAGCCAGCCTATCCAGTTCAAACTCCATATTCCCCTTTCGTCTCAGCCTTAGGTTAGCAGGCAGCTCCAAATGGCCTGTGTAAGCCATTTGCTGCTCCAAACGCTCGGTGGGGACTCCTGCAAGCAAACATAGCTTGGTTATGGTATTAGGGAAAAACAGTGGTCCCTTACCTTTCTTGGCGCATTCAGCAATGGCCATAGTGATGACTTCCCCCACGTTAATCGTGAGACCTCTCATGATTGCATACACCAGCAGCGATCGGCTCTGGTTTATTGTTGTCTCGTGAGTCACCGGGGACAATCTCCTTCGCACGAACGAAAACCAAACAGCTGCCTTAGCCGTGAGGTTGGCACTCATGAGAGTGTGCCTCCCATTGCGTGACACGGTCCAAGAAGCTTCAGGCTGGCCAATAGTCCGAATGGCCTCTTCCAAAACTGCCTCAGTAGGCTCATCGACAATCCGTGCATAATCTGTATGAGGTTGGCCCTTGAGACCAAATGCTTCATTGATGGCCTTGGCTGAGAAATCTACTTCTACCCCTCTGACCACAGACAGGCCATCCTCAGGGCTGAGCACATTAGCGTAGAAATCATACACCATGCTCGTGTATGCTGGATTAGGCGGTCTGCAGAATTCCTCCCAGCCGTGGTTGATCACCCCTGCGCGCAAGAACTGCGGCAGGTCAGCAAGTCGGTCGAGGAAGCCTTTCTCGTGCAGCAACTCCCTCTTCCTTAACTCCACGCCCCTGGATTCAGCGTCAGATGAGACATACCTCACTGACTGAGGCTCGTCTTCAGGGTAGAGCTTGGCCTTCCCCTTATCTGCTGGCTTGGCTGACTCGGCAGCCTCAACCTTGAGCCTTTTGAGTGATGGCTCCGTGCTTCCTTTGTCTGCTGAAGGCACTCTCTTGGCCTTCTTCTTCTTCAGCTTCTTGGATTTCTTGGCCTTGACAATCTTGGCCTTCTTCTTCTTCTTAATGTTGATCTGCTGGAGGCATGCCCCCAACGTCTCCTCCATGGAATCATCCTGCTGTGCAGGAACATCAGGGATGTCTTCCCTCATGGGAGAAAAGACTTCGTCTTCCCCAGCATCGCCACTGCCCTGCGTGGACTCTTGATAATCCCCGTATGGGAATTCAGGATCAGGCCGTGGAGAATTGTGCAATGGCGTGGGATTGTGCTCTGCTGATGGTGTCTGCGCAAAACTCAGTGGCGAAGACGGCAGTTCAGGACTCTGCGCTGCTGCAGGTGTCGGGTCAGAACTCTGAGGTGCTGGAGACAACTCGGGGCTCTGTGCAGGCGGTGACGACTCTGCGCTTGGCACTGGTTTAGATGGTGAAGGGCTGTGCGCAGGTGATGCGGATGGCGACGAACCTTCTTTGGCTGACTCGTGGGATGCACGATCAGTTTCTTGACTCTCCACAGAGGGAGTCTTTGCTGTGCTTGGTTCGGCGGCCATCTCGACACTCCACCGGCGTTTCTTAGGCGTGCCCACTGGCTCAGATGGTCCAGCAGGGATTTCAGTGACAACCCTCCACTTCTTCCTACGGATAGGAAGCTTAGGAAGAGGTCCGGTGCGAACGGCACCATCATCTGCAAGGGTGAGCAATGCTTCCCTCGCAGCCGCTTCAGCTGCGTCATCAGCCTTCTTCTTGGCCGCGGATCTTTCAGCCCGTGTGGACACCATTGTCGAATCTGGGTGATCTTGAGAGTAGAATCAAAGATGAAAAGAATCGCAGAGTTCTTGGAAATCAGAGAAGGAGAGAATCGTATCGATCGAGCGCTTCCCAACGGATATAAAGGCAACGGAAAAATCCCAACGGCTCTTTTTTTGCGAATCCAGCAATTCCAGCGCAATTCCAGGGATATTTTTTCATCAAAATCTCAAACTTTGCTCGTCCGTATCTTTTATTTGGCTCAACCATTTCTTGATTTTAAAAGCTGGATTTACTCTCCTTGATCCCCTCTTTCGAATCCCTGCAAAAACAAATAAAAAAAACATTAAATACGCAATTAAAATCACACCACAAAACATACAAACGATAATCGGAAAAGTAGAAAAAATAAACTAAGGCATTGGCCTTGACTAAACGAGCACAGTAACCACTCGTTCTCTCTCGTTTTTAACTTCATGCTTCACGCAAGAGGAAGGCCGAGAGAGTCTTCACATCTTCTTCCTCATAGTAGTGCTTCAATCTAGCACCATTGACCATAAATGGCTGTCCTTGCTGCAAGTTTTTTATCTCTATCGCACCATGAACAAAGACGTTAGTAATAACAAATGGACCCGACCATCTGGACTTTAGTTTGCCTGGAAATATCTTTAAACGTGAGTTAAATAATAGGACAAGTTGGCCTTTCCTAAAGTCTTTGATCCTAAGTCTACTGTCGTGCCATATTTTGGTCTTTTCTTTATACATTTTGGCATTTTCATAGGCCATATGCCTAAGCTCATCAAGCTCATGTAATTGTAAAGACCTTAGTGTTCCTGCATCTTTCGCACAAAAATTTAATTCCTTCATGGCCCAAAATGCTTTGTTTTCTAACTCAAGTGGTAAGTGACAAGCCTTGCCATATACCAGCCTATAAGGAGACATACCTAGAGGTGTCTTATATGCTGTCCTATAAGCCCAAAGTGCATCCTCAAGCTTGAAGGACCAGTCTTTCCTATTAGGTTTGACTACCTTTTCTAGGATGTTCTTTATCTCCCTATTGGAAATTTCAGCTTGGCCATTCGAGTGTGGGTGGTAGGGAGTGGCTACTCTATGTCTAATGTTATATTTAGCCAATACTTTCTCCATAGCCTTATTAATGAAATGTGACCCCTCATCACTAATGATAGCACGAGGTGTCCCAAATCTAGTGAAAATGTGCCTATGCAAGAAGTTGGTGACTGTTTTAGCATCATTATTAGGACATGCTTTGGCTTCTACCCACTTGGACACATAGTCCACTGCTACTAATATGTAGAGGTTACCTGATGATGGAGGGAATGGTCCCATGAAGTCAATGCCCCACACATCAAAGAGCTCCAACTCTAAGATGTAGGTGAGGGGCATCTCATCCTTTCGACTGAGGTTACCTGTTCTTTGGCATTCATCACAGCTGTGGGCATAGTTGTGGGCATCCTTGAAGATTGTTGGCCAATAGTAGCCACTCTGAAATACCTTCGCAGCTGTTCTTTGACCACCAAAGTGTCCACCATAAGGAGATGAGTGACAGTGCTGCAGCACAGACTTCGCTTCAGCAGCTGAAACACACTTCCTTAGTAAGCCATCAGCACAGGTTCTGTAAAGTGTGGGGTCATCCCAGATGAATTTCCTTGCTTCATGAAGGAACCTCTTCTTCTCTTGTCCTCCCTTGAACACTGGTAATACCTGTGATGCACGGAAGTTAGCAATGTCAGCAAACCAAGGTTCCTCATCGTTATCACGATGAGCCAAAGCAAAGACATGTTCATCAATAAAAGCATCAGAAATTGCGGTCTCCGCAATTTTTTCGCAATTGTGCTGCAATCGAGACAGGTGATCTGCAACCACATTTTCACATCCTTTCTTGTCCCGAATGTCCAAATCAAATTCCTGCAGCAATAACACCCATCTAATCAATCTAGGCTTGGCATCAGCCTTCCTCATAAGATATTTCAAGGCAGAATGGTCAGTGTATACAATTGTCCTAGTGCCTACAATATAGTTTCTGAATTTTTCGCAAGCAAACACTACAGCAAGCATCTCTTTTTCAGTAGTTGTATAATTACATTGAGCCTCATTCAAGGTCTTACTAGCATAATAGACAGGGTGTGTTAGCTTGTCAATCTTCTGTCCTAACATGACCCCTACAGCATAGTCACTGGCATCACATAACATCTCAAAGGGAAGATCCCAATTTGGTCCTACTATGATAGGGGCTGTGACTAGTGCTTTCTTAAGGGTGGTCCAAGCTACTACACATTCCTTAGAGAAGATGAAGGGTCTATTTAGCTCTAATAGCTCACACAGAGGCTTGGCTATCTTAGAAAAGTCCTTAATGAACCTTCTGTAGAAACCAGCATGCCCTAAGAAGCTTCTAATGGCTTTAACATTCTGGGGCTCTACCAACTTCTCTATGATCTCAATCTTGGCCCGATCAACTTCTACACCTGCCCTTGACACTCTGTGTCCTAAGACAATCCCCTCATCTACCATAAAATGGCATTTTTCCCAATTTAGGACTAGGTTGGTCTCCTCACACCTAGCCAGGACTTGTCCTAAGTTTTCTAGACAGGTTTTAAATGAATCCCCAAAAACTGAGAAGTCATCCATGAATATTTCTATCATGGACTCATCCAACTCGGAGAAGATTGCCATCATGCACCTTTGGAAAGTTGCCGGTGCATTGCATAAGCCAAAAGGCATTCTGCGGAAGGCAAACGTTCCAAAAGGGCAAGTGAAGGTGGTCTTCTCTTGATCCTTAGGGTCTATAGTAATTTGATTATAGCCTGAATAGCCATCTAAGAAACATAGTAGGCTCTACCAGCTATTCTGTCTAGCATCTGGTCCATGAACGGTATAGGGAAATGGTCTTTTTTAGTCTCTTTATTTAATTTTCTGTAATCCATACACACTCTCCACCCTGTGACAGTCCTTGTTGGAATCAGTTCGTTATTCTCATTGACTACCACAGTTATTCCTCCCTTTTTAGGTACACATTGGATGGGGCTCACCCACTGGCTACTAGCTATTGGGAAGATCACTCCTGCATCTAACCATTTTATTATTTCCTTTTTTACTACCTCTTTCATAGAGGGGTTCAGCCTACGCTGGTGATCTACCCTAGGTGTGTGCTCTTCCTCTAGTATAATTTTGTGCATGCAATAAGAAGGGCTAATGCCTCGAATATCAGCAATAGTCCATGCTATAGCCTTCCTATGTTGCTTAAGCAGTAAAATTAATTCACCCTCATGCTGTTCACTTAGTTTAGAAGAAATAATTACAGGCAGTGTATCATTATTTCCTAAATATGCATACTTGAGGTGAGTGGGTAGTGGTTTTAGTTCTAAAACAGGTGGATGCTCAATGGAGGGCTTTAACGGATTTACAGTTCTATCAGTTAAATCTATATTCATACATACATGCTGTGGGTTATCTACAGGCATATCCATTATGTCAGATATATTTAAGTCAGCTATATCTAATCCTACATATTCATTGGCATGTTTGGTTAATAATACATGCTCTAATTGTTCTTCCATTAAAGAATCAATAACGTCCATACTAGCACAGGATTCAAGATCAGAGGGGTACCTTAAAGCTTTAATACACTAAACTTTACCTCTTCATCATGAACCCTCATAGTAAGCTCACCTTTTTGGACGTCTATAAGTGCCCTACCTGTGGCTAGAAATGGTCTACCTAGCAGGATGGGGACTTCCTTGTCTGCCTCATAGTCCAGGACAATGAAATCTGCAAGGAAAATAAATTTGTCAACTTTAACTAGAATATCCTCAATCTTACCTTCCGGATATGCGATGGATCTGTCTGCTAGTTGTAAAGTGACTGTGGTTGGACGTGCTTCTCCCATTCCCAACTGGCGGAATAGGGACAGGGGCATGAGATTTATGCTGGCGCCCAGGTCACAAAGCGCTCTGCCCACGTGCTTGCCTCCAAGTTCTACAGGTAAGGTGAAGGAACCAGGATCCTTCTCCTTCTTAGGCAGCTTGTTCTGGAGGATGGCACTGCACTCCTCGGTGAGGTTTACTGTTTCAAACTCACCAATTATTTTTTTGTTAGTAATAATGTCCTTCAAAAACTTTACATAAGAAGGCATCGACTGTAAAACTTCAACAAAAGGAATGTTAACATGCACTTGCTTAAGTATTTCTAAGAATTTATTAAAATGAACTTCCTGTTCTTGCTTCTTTTTAAGCCTTCGAGGGTATGGAGGTGGTGGCACATATGCAGGTATGTCAGGGCGCTTTAGGATAGGTGGAGGCCTTGGAATTTCTTCTACCTCCTCAATAATTGGTTCTAGCCTGGCTCCTGATGTGCTAGTCGGTGGTGGACCTTGGTTTGGCAGAGACTCCAGTGGAGCACTAGACTCAGTGTTCTCTACTCTCTTTGGTGTGTCCTTTGTGTTGCTCACCAATGGTCTTCCACTCCTAAGTTCAATTGCTTGAACTTGCTCTTTGCCATCTCTCCTTGGTACCTCGGTGTCAGCAGGGAGTCTACCTTGGGGCCTACTTTTAAGTTCATTGGCTAATTGGCCTATTTGGTTTTCCAGGCTCCTAAGAGTAGCTTGTTGGCTCTGAAGAGTAGCATCATTCTTAGCTATGTATTCCTTGAGTAGGCTTTCTACAGAAGATCCTACAGGTTGATTGTAAGGTTTTTGGTACATTGACTGGTTATGTTGAGGAGTGAAACCAGGTGTTCCACTCGGCCTTGGTTGGTTAGAATTTTGGTTAGCGTTTTGTTGGCCACCCCATGACAGGTTAGGGTGGTTTCTCCAACCAGGGTTATAGGTGTTGGAATAGGGGTTATTCCTAGGCTGCTGCTGGCTTCCAACATAGCAGACTGAGGATGGATTCCCAGGGCAGTATTCATATGGGTGCCCTTCCCCACAGAATCCACAGATAGGTGCCTCGCCTTGACTTGGTTGGGTGCCCATTGACATGGCTGTGGCGGTATTGGCACTGGTTTGGAGATTGGCCTGAGCCATTTGCTTAACTAGGTTGGTCAGGGCGTTTATTTGGGTGCTCATGGCGCTTAGAGCATCCTTGTCTTGAGCCCTAGTTGGCTCTACTGGATCGTCTGACCACCTACAATGAGATGTTGAGATCTTCTCCAAGATCTCATAAGCTTCGTTGTAACTCTTGGACAACATGGAACCACCAGCAGATGAATTTAGAACTTGTCTGGTGCTGGGGTTGCATCCTTTAAAGAAGACTTCTATTTGGATACACCATGGAATGCCATGGTGTGGACATTTAATGAGAAGGTCTTTGAATCTTGTCCAAGCTTCGTGAAGGGACTCACTTGGAGCTTGTTTGAACTTTATGATATCATCACGAAAGGTTGAATTCCTATCTGGTGGGAAATATTTGACTAGGAATTTTTCTGCTAAATCTGTCCAATTGAGGACAGATCCTGAGGGTAAAGAATTTAACCATGTTTTGGCTTTGTCCCTTAAAGAGTAAGGGAAAAGATATAACCTCAGGGCTTCTTGGGAAACTCCAGGGATTAGGAATGTGTCACTAACTCCTAGGAAATTCCTAAGGTGGTTATGGGGGTCCTCATTTTCTATTCCAAAGAATTGTCCCACAGTGGACAACATTTGGAACATCACTGGCTTTAACTCGAATGAGTTGGCAGTGATTTCAGGACGGATTATGCTGGGGTTCAGCTCCCCAGGCATAGGTACTAAATATGAAAGGATGGCGCTATCCTTGTCATTCGCTATTTCAATGGGATTGCGAGTGACAGGCACCAGGTTTTGATTTACTCCAGCCATTTCTTCTTGAGGTAATTGCGGAGGAATTGTAGTTTCCGCAATGATTGGAGGTAAAAGGGTTTGTTTAAAGAGACGTTTCTTGGCTCTATTTCTAGCTTTAAATAATCTCTCAGGCTCAGGATTGAACTCTAGATCACTAGATGGAGTCTCATTCATAAACTACCCTAAATGGTACCTGAAAAAGAAATGAAGATGGATCAAATTCAATGGAAAATAACTTGATGTTTCAAACTTAACAAACTTCGTTTTCACTTAAAATAAGTCCCCGGCAGCGGCGCCAAAAACTTGTTGCGTGCTCAATGTGTAAAAATAAATAAGCAAGAAAGTAGAGAGAGCACTTAGAACATGCAAGCATACATGGTCTCACAGCAAGTAGTAAGTATATTTCATTCGTTTTTTCCACAGAGACTTATGTTTAGCTATTCGCGAAGTGTATTTGTTAAGAAAGATGGGGTGGATTTGAAGGGGTAAAATTGGTTTTTAATTATCTAGTTTTTGCTGAATGTGTAAAGGGATGCAACATAAACAAATTAAAGTTGAAATCAGACTCAAAGGGCAAGAGATGGAATTGATAAACGAGGAAGAAAACAGCCAAACAGAATGATAAAATGGCAGAATTGCGAGGACCGCAATGTTACCGCAATTAAATAACAGCGAAAGTGTGTAAATGGGTGAATTAAAGGCTACTAATGACTATCCTATAGGCATTTTATTACGATTCTCAAGCACTGGATCAACTCTCTATACATCAAACTCACTCTATCTCAAGTATCGTCCGATTCCATGCATTAGAGTCTTAAGTTTACTCGACTTCAAAGTAAGGTCTTAAGCATCTTGTTAAAACGGGAGTGTTTAGTTTGTACTAGGAAAACGCTTATTCCTAAGCCGTTTTCTGATTACCGTGAAAGGCTAGCATGATTATATGACTCTGAACTCTTACTTCTTCCAGAGGTTAGGAGTTCTTTGGACAAAATGGATGGCCAATCGAAATTGCCCGTGGGATGAAGCTTACATACAATCAATGTTTCGAAGGCGATCCTACATGCTTGGTTCACGTTTTTTAGCCTATAGTTCTGTCATTAGCATGCCCCTAAGTGACTTAGCTACTCATGGATATATGGAGAACAGAAAGGGTAGATAAAACAGACATGCTTAGAAGAGAAATGTGCTTAAAACAGCAAGACAAAACCGTAGCAGAAAAAGGTGGAAACTGTGAAATGCAGAATTGTACTTTGATTACTTTGAGTGTTTGAACGACAAAAGAAAGCTTTGAAAGAAATGATTCCAAGACAGACAACAACGAAATGCAGTAAGTAAAACACTAAACTAGAACAACCACTAATCAAAACTGGAAATGAGAAGAAAAAGACAGAAAAGCAGTAAAGGTTGCTTGAAAGCTTTGTTGCAGTCGCCTCGAATGAAAGGGATGAGAGGTCAGCCTTGCTTGGATGAATCCAATCGAGAGAGAAGAAGAATCTCCTCTCCTTCCTATCAGATTATCGATTCCAACAGCTGAGACTCCCACTCCAACAGACGGTAAAGAAAAACAGAGAGAAATGATGGACTGCGAGAAGACTTCTGCGCTTCGAATGATGATCAAACCTCCGACTTTGGCCCCCTTTTATAGTAGTTTGCAGGTGCGTTTGGGCCAAGGAGAACCATCAATCTTCAACGTCATATATCAGAATGGATGGAGGAGAAAGAATGAATCCCTGAAATTACGGAAATTAACGGAAAAAGATCAGTCAACTTACGGTTTTCACTTGAATAATTGCGGCCTCAGCAATGTTTTCGCAATGCTGTCGCAATGCAGCTTTTTTCATTCTTTTCCTTCGGTTTTCAACCCTTTTTCTACCTATTGTACATAAGTCCTAGATTAGCTACCTTCTTCTAATTCTCATATTAAAGCATAGGTTTAGGCTAAATGCTATCAAAAACACCTAGAAGTGTACATCTTCTTAAGCTAAATGGGTCCTAAATAAGTCACTTTCAGAGACTTAACAGAAGTCTTCCATGTTGTAGATAATCTACAATCGGTTGTCGCCAATCTTCTTCCTCAATCACATAGACCGATATTACGTTTCCTTCTTGACTTTCAACTTCAGTTGGCGGTATAACCCATTTTTGACAAATCGGAACGTTCATTATTTCACTTTCTGATACAGTTAGGGCTGTGGCCAAGTTTGCTAATGCATCTGCCTTTGCATTTTCAGCTCTTGGAATATGCTCTATCGTCATACTATCAAAGCTCTCTAAGAGTCGTCTTGCATAATTAAAGTAGGGCATTAAATCTGGATGCTTCACCTCGTATTGGAGCGACAATTGATTGATTATCAGCTTTGAATCTCCATAAATCTCAATGTAGGTCACTCCAATTTCTATTGCTATTTGAAGACCCATAATGAGTGGTTGATATTCAGCAACATTATTAGAACATACCTCTTCAAATGCGAAGCTATACGGCAGCATGTGTTTTTCAGGGGTAATGAATACTATACCCGCTCCTGCGCCATATCTTCGAGCTGCACCGTCAAAATACATGATCCATGGGTCAACAATTTCAACGTAGAAGATTTCTTCGTCAGGCAGGTCGTCAGATAATTTCCAGTCTGACGGCACTGGATGATCTGCCAAGAAATCAGCCAAGGCTTGCCCCTTCACCGCCTTTTGCGGAACATAAACAATGTCATACTGTTGTAGTAAGATTGCCCACTTTGCCAACCGACCTGAGATAATTGGTCTAGACAGAACATACTTGATTGGATCAGCCTTAGCCACCAGATGCACTGTGAATGCCTGCATGTAATGTCTCAACTTATCGATGGCGAAGAAGAGTGAAAGACACATCTTCTCAATGGGTGAATAATTCAGCTCTGCCCCATTGAGAGTTCTACTTAAGTAGTAGAGGGCACATTCTTTGCCCTTCTCGCTTTCTTGTGCAAGCAATGCCCCAAGCGACCTTTCTTGCGCAGTAACGTAGAGTATCAATGGCTTTCCTGCTACGGGTGCGCCCAAAACAGGAGGGTTAAGCAAGTATTTCTTTATGTTGTCCAAGGCATTTTGACATGCTTCATCCTACTCAAAGGTCGTGTCTTTCCTCATCAATCTTTGAAATGGGTGGCATCGGCCTGCTAGATTGGAGATGAACCTCCTGATATAAGCAAGTCGTCCTTGGAGACTTCTTAGTTCATGCAAGTTTCGCGGCTCTGGCATTTTTTGAATGGCGTCGATCTTGGACTGATCAATCTCGATCCCTCGATGTTTTACGACGAAACCAAGGAATTTCCCCAAAGTTACACCGAATGCACATTTGAGAGGATTGATCCTCAATTGGTACTTTCTCAAACGATCGAAAACCACCTTTAGATCTTTCAAGTGATCCTGTCGCTTTTTGGACTTGACTACAAGATCGTCGACGTAGCATTCGACATGCTTATGCAGCATATCATCGAAGATATTTTGCATGGCACGTTGATAAGTTGCGCCGGCGTTCTTTAATCCAAAGGGCATTACCTTGTAACAGTATATCCCTTTCAGAGTCCGGAACGCTGTCATTTCTTCATCTTTGAGGGCCATTCGAATCTGGTTGTATCCTGATGACCCATCCATGAAAGACAAAGCTTCATGCCCTGTGGTAGCATCGACCATTAGTTCGGTGATGGGCAATGGGAAGTCGTCTTTCGGACATGCACTATTCAGATCGCGAAAGTCAACGTATACCCGTAATTGTCCGTTTTTCTTTCTGACGGGGACAATGTTTGCTATCCATGTCGGGTAGTTTACTTCGTGAATGAACCCTGCTTCAATTAGCTTGTTAACCTCATTTTCAATTTGGGGGATGAGCTCTGGCCTGAAACGTCGTTGAGCTTGTTTGACTGGTCGATACCCATGTTCAATAGCGAGATGATGTACTGCGACTTTTGGATCAAGTCCCGGCATCTCTTTATACGACCAAGCAAAGACATCTTTATACGCAATGAGCAAACTCAAGTACTCACACTCCTCTTCATCGGAAAGTGATGCGCTTATAAAGGTTGGACGTGGTTCTTCCGTCGTACCCAGATTAACTTCTTTTAACTCATCAACTGTTGGTTGACTTCCATCTTTGAGTGGTTGTGGAGCCTCTTCAACATCCTCTTCATATATCTCGGCCTCCGTTTCTTCCCCGACAGTAATATGATGACAAGAGGCTTCATCCCCATTCTCTGCACGTTTGCTCGCAGGGTTGGTGATGATGACATTGCGTCGTTTAACCTTTAATGCACCATCTGTATTCACGGTAACAAAAGTTTTTCTTTTCATCCGTGAGGGGACGATACTACGGATCTCTTCATCGCTTTTTGTTTTGCTAGACTCTTTATTGTTCAAAGTCTCTCGAGCCTCTTCGTGTAGGAGGCCATCGAAAATGGAAGTGGATGAAAGTTTCTTATCTCTCTTTGTGGTCACGCTTAATCTTTGCAACGCTGACGTTCGTGAGAGAGATTTATCGGGCAACGTATTTTCTTTCTCCTCTGTCGGCTTACTCAACCTTTGAAATGCTGCCTTCCGTGAGAGGGGTTTAGCGGACGGTGTGTTTTCCTTCTCATCTGCTGGCTTACTCAACCTTTGAAATGCTGATTGTCGTGAGAGAGGTTCAGTGGACGGCGTGTTTTCTTTTTTATCTGCCGCCTTACTCCGTCTTTGAAATGCAGATTGCCGTGAAAGAGGTTCAGTGGACGGCGTGTCTTCTTTCTTATCTGCCGACTTACTCAACCTTTGAAAGACGGAAGATCTGATGGGATTAGGTGTTGGGTGCGAACTGTCTTCTTCCGTCACAGCCGCTTTCAATCGCTGAAAGGCTGAAGCGCGCGTAGCCGGCGGCTTGATGCGCTTAAAGATAGAGATCCTTGGTTTGACAGTTTCCTCTTCTTTTGAGTTGTGTGCCTCTTTGGTCGTTATGTTATTACTGTTGGCCACTTTCTCTTTCCCTTTTCGGGTTATCCGGACTGGTTCAGGCGACTTATATCCAAGCCCCTTTCTTGATGCCGGTATAGGATATCCCTCCTTTAGGAGTTTCTTCTGTGTCGAAGAAAGCTCTGACCTGCCCTCGAGGATTTTCAGGCCCTTGAACTCAGTGTGAGTTGTGAAGTCATATCCTGCCTTTGCTAGCAGTTTATATGCCTTGGGATCGTATCCTTCTTTCGTTCGTTTCTCAGGTAGGACCATCCCTTTCTGAGTCTCTTTGGACTTCGTGACCTCTTGCTTCGTTATCTTCGTAAGAGGGGTGACAAAGTTTTCTTTCAGGATCTTAATGTCACCGACTTTCAAACTTTTAGTACATTCTGCGAATGGTGATTCACCTTTCTTACGTCGGGACAAGGGAACGTAGCGCAGAACAGAAGGGTTCGAACTTTTCTCGTCTTTCAAGGCCTTAGCCTTCGTAGGACTGACGGATGTCTTGCTTTCGCAAAACTTGGGAACATTTTCTTCTTTGATTGATTCTTTCCCTGTGCAAGTCTTCTGTTCCCCGCTGATCAAAGGGATTTCTTTTGGCATTATTTCTTCTATGTTGCTGTTATTTATATAAAATTTTGCATCCGCGAAATGAGACTCGGCCTCTGAAAATGGCTTAGTGTCTGCCTCAACCTTTTTGACGCCGTTCTGGTAAAACTTGAAGCACTGATGCAAGGTGGAGGTTATTACCCCATTTCCATGAATCCAAGGGCGACCCAATAATATTTTATAGGTAGTCCTGGAGTCTATGACATGGAATAAGGTATGTGCTTCTAAGTCCCCGATGATGAGCTGTAGGCGAATCATGCCGATCGCTCGTTGTCCTCCCTGATTGAAACCCTGGATTACCAGCTTGCTACTTGATAGTTCTTCCATCAGGATGCCAATCTTCTTCATGACTGATTTCGGCATTATGTTGACGGCCGATCCATCATCAATGAGGATTCGACCGACCTTCTGTTCTCGAATGTATCCTGAGACAAACAAAGGTCTATTGTGAGGTTTTGACCCCAACATCAAATCATCATCGGTGAAGCTTATGGACATGCAATCAGACGCGCATGCATGTGCTGTAGAGGTTGAAGGTTCTGAATCATTAGAGTCCTTCAACGTGTTGATGTGAGTAGCTTTGTCCATTTGAGGCAAATCTACTACATTGAGGGAAGGTGTATCATCCAGCTTTATTACCAACTCCGTTGAACTTGGAGTGGCGCTGTCATCCTCGATTGCCACAACGACATGGCACGTAGCAACTTCAACTATTTCTTCCTGCTTCTTATTAAAGAATCCCTTGGGGAAAAATTCCCGTAGGGTCATAGGCTGCTGGGGCCGAGGGAGGTCTTTGTTTTCCTCCACGACAAGTTTAGGCCTTCTCATACTCTTTCTTCCTTTTCTCTTTGGAAGTTTGCTTTTTCGCCTATACTCTCGGAGTAGGCGGGCTTCTTTCTGGACAGGTCTCTGTCGCCGCATTTTTCGACGAGTTACGACGGTCCATCCTTCATCCTCATCCCCAACGGGTTCGGGCTTCACCCGCGAAGTCTCCTGTAGGATTTCATGTTCGTATCGAACGATTACAGGTTCGCAAGTCCCGAACTGGATCAAACTCTCCTCTTGCTTCTTAGGAGAGACAGGAGATAATTGAACGCCGGAGTTCAATGTTACAGCGGTGTGATTTGCTTGAGCTATTTCGTCGAGATCCAGCTCAATCTTATTTTCACTAGCTAACTTCATGATTAGCTCTTTCAAGACGAAGCATTTGCCTACAGGATGACTGACGACCCGATGGTATTTGCAGTAGTTAGGATCATTTACCTTTCCTAATTCCTCCGGTCGTTTGCACTCTGGCAGTTGGATGAGTTGCGTTTCCAGCAATTGCTCTAACATATCAGGGATGTCAGAGTCTGAAAACGGGTAGATCTTTTCTTGTCTTTCTTTCAACGTAAGGCGACGTCTTTCGCCTTTGTCATTTCTTGCTTCCGTTTTGTTTTCCTTTGTTTTGGAGGAAAACCTTAAAGGGGTCGTGTTGACGACCATGGATTCTTTCACGACATTCTTCGTGATCTTCCCAACGCTCTTCATTTCTGTCTTTGTTTTCTTTACGTCGGGGATTAAGAGGTCTTTGTTTCCTCTATTGGCAATACTCAACTCCATATCATGGGCGCGAGTTGCCAATTCCTCGAATGTTTGGGGCTTTATCCCTTGCAGGATGTAGTGAAGTCCCCAATGCATGTCGCCGATGCACATCTCGACAGCAGACACTTCCGTGAGTCAGCCCTTGCAATCAAGACTCAACGATCTCCAGCGGTTAATGAAGTCGACGACAGGCTCGCCCATTCTTTGGCTAGCATGCGAGAGTTCAGACATGCTGACTGTTCGCCTCGTGCTGTAGAAGCGATTCAGGAAGTCTCTTTCAAACTGCTCCCAACTGTCGATCGTCTCGGGTTCCAAGTCGGTGTACCAGTCAAAGGCGTTTCTTTTCAAAGTTCGGACGAATTGCCTAACCAGCAAGTCTCCGCGAGTTCCAGCATTCTCGCATGTTTCGACGAAGTGGGCAATGTGTTGTTTAGGATTGCCCTTCCCATCGAATTGTTGAAACTTTGGCGGCTGATACCCAATGGGCATTCTCAAATTGTCAATCCTCTTGGAATACGGTTTGGAATACAAGAGGGTGCTTTGGGCTGGTCCACCATACTGGACTCGGATGGTGTTGGTAATCATGTCCTGCAGTTGTTGGACAGATAAGGAAGCGACTGACGTCGAGTGTTGCGCTTGGTCTTCCTGGATGACCATTTTTTCTTTGTCATTCTTTCTGGCCGCAGGAGTTAGGCTTGACTCCGCGACCTCACGGCTCTGCATCTGACTCCTCAGTTGGGCAATCTCGAAGTCTTTGTCCTCAACTGCTTTCATCAGGAAGCTGATTTTCTTTTCCATTTCAGCCATCGCTTCGTCGTTAGTACGCGCATCCGCCATCATTACAGATACGCTGGAGTCAGACACCTTCTCCGGCTGATCAGAGGAGGGAACAACCTCATCGAACAAAGGATTGTCCTTGATGATTATCCCAACCCGCTCGGACTCCGTCAGTCGTTTGTATATTTTGCGCACGATGGCAGGAGTGTGTTCGCCCGTCTGCGAGACTTCTTTGATGACGCGGCTGCGGGTGGTAGGTCCCCTGTAAGGGCTGTTGGAACTGACAGCCTGGAACGTTGTCTTCTTTGATGCCATTGTTAATTTTTGTTGAGAGAGAGAGATGAAAGGTAGAGAGGTCCCACTGGGCGTGCCAATCTGTTCACACGGGATTTCGACGAAGGATAGAAATTCGAACACGTGTAAATGAATTTGAATTTGTATTGATGTATTGTATTTATCAGTGCGCAGGATTACAATCTCTAATGTTTGATCCTCTGATTCTCTCTCTTAAATGTAAATGAATCTCGAGGGCTTCGCAGCTTGTTCTCGATGTTGGATTTGTTTCGAGGGCTTCGCAGCTTGTTCTCGATGTTGGATGATCGTTCAGTTTTCCAAGGATTCAGGGAGTCTTCGTTGCTTGAGAATTCTCTCTGAGCTCTTAGGAGTAAAAATTTTCTGAACCTTAGAAATGAAAATGAACTCTCTATTTATAGAGTTTTCATGGGCCTGGATCCAATGGGCTTGGGCTTTGGGCCCAATGGGTTTGGGTTTGGACCCAATGGGCTTGGGTTTGAACCCAATGGGCTTTTGGGCTTTGGGCCAAATTGTCATTTAATCTTTCTGGCCCGATTCGACTTCGAGCCCAATTGCAGTTTGACCGACTTTGCTCGGTCAAGTCTATCTGATCCCCGGTCGTGATGGAGACACGTGGCGACCACTGATTGGCCGAAATTTCTCGGTCAACAGTCATAATAAGAGGAATTTATGAAATACCTCTATAAGAAGAACATGGATAAAAGTAAATTTGATTTACTAGATTTTTTCATTACCACCTATATAGTAGATTCAGATCCACTATTAAGATTTGTTCTTCATTACATTTTATATAATTCTTGGAAAATACTTAATTATGTAGAATGATCTCTACTTGTTGGCACCAGAAAACTCATCTCAATTAATGTAGTGGGAGACATTAAGATGTCCATAAGAAATAATTGTTATTTAATGCTGAATATGGTGTTTTTAGTACCATAGGAGAAATTCAATTTCTCTAACTTTATTACTAATAAAATGTTCATATAGTATGAATATTTTAGTACTAAATTTTTATTTTCAAAATTGTTTGAAAAGTTCAGCCGAAAAATAAGAATAATTTGTATGTGTTAAATTGTTAACATATAAAATACTACACAGTGAGATATTCAGGATTATAGAATCCAGAATATAAAGACAATTTATATTCTCGTAAAATATGATATCTTTGGCATTCAAGATTGATTCTGATCAATTTGAATAAAAAGACTACTACGAAGTGATTCTCTAAATGTTAGAGTTAATTACTTTATATGTCTTAATATCTTGCCTTTCATGCAAGATAATTAGTAGGTTTTTGTTGGAAAAGCCTACAGGCCAAAGAACACTGATGAATATTTCATCACTCTAGTTGATGATTATTCAATAAATAAGTATCGTAACCTAATGCAACATAAGTCTGAATATTTTGAAAAGTTCGAGGAATATAAGACTCAAGTTGAAGGTCAATTAGGTAAATCTATCAAAACACTATGATCAGATCACAGTGAAAAGTACAGGAACGTTATGTACTAAGACTAATTGATAGAAAGTGAGATTTTATCTCAACTCTAGCACAAAGTACAATTGTGTGAAATTGTGCTGTAAGAGGAGAAACAAGACCTTGTTAGACATGGTCAAAACAATAAAGAATTACACGTTATTATCAGACTCTTGTTAGGATATACAATATAGATTGTATAGTGAACATGATTCTTTCTAAAAGGTGTCCATGAGACAACTTTGAGATTATAGAAGAGTAGTAAAGTTAGTTTACAACCCTTCGAGTTTTAGGGTTTTTTAAGCATACATGCTGAAACTTGAATATGTTCAATAGTGTTGAAAAGTTGGTTCCAAGTGAAGCCACTAAATAGTTAACAAAAGTTGTTAACAATTTAATTACATTTGATAGTCAAATGGATCCTAGTCATGAATTGGATAAGCCTCATCGTAGTGGGAGAGTTATGAGATGACCCGACCGTTACAAGAGCTTATATGAAGCCTAAGTTGACGTATTAGATGACAATTTGTAGGGCTTCTTGACCTCAAAGTTGAAATGAGGGTCAATGACAAAGACTAGTAGACCAAAGTCATAAATCTCGAGATAGAGTAGATGTACTCATCTTTATCTAGAACTTGTAGATATTCGTGATGGGGTAAAACCCATAGGTTTTGAATATATCTACAAAAGTAAAAGATTTGTAAATAAGAAGGTACAGACCTTCAAAATAAGACTAATGGCAAATATAGTGGGAGAAAGTAAACTATGGATAAACTTTCTCATTTGTTGTCATATTAGAGTATATAAGCATTTCCTAATTCATAGTTGCATATGAGATATGTCAAGTGAAGGTTTAAGAAATCTTTTTTGAAAAGAAGTCTTAAAGAATGCATTTACAAATCAATTACATGAGTTCAATTTCAAAAATCAAAAGCAAAAGGTTTGCAAGCAGTAAATGTTCATTTATGAAATGAATTTGATCACTAGATTTTTGAATGTAAGGTTTGATAAAAGTATCAAAAACTATGACTTTGAATAAATATTAATGATATTGTATAGACAAGAAAATCATTAATTACTGAGTGGAATTTTCTCATATTTCATGTGGATGACTTACTACTCATTGTGAATGATGTAAGATTTCAATCCAACATAAATTGTTGACTATTTAACCAATTCCAAATGAATGATTTAAATTACTGGGTATGTCCTAAAATAGAGTTTTCGAGGACAAAATGTTATTTATGTCTCACACATCTTATATTGACAAATTTGTTGTCAAGTATATGATGTAGTACTTCAAAAATGATAATGTATCATTCTTACATGAAGTTTAGATTGTCTAAGGAATAGTGTCCTCAGACATTTCAAAATGTTGAGAACATAAGATTGACTATCTACGTTTGAGTGGGAGAAAATCTAATGTACGCTTGAGACATGACATTTGACAGTAAAATTGGTTAGCATTTATTAGTTAACCCAATGGTATGACCATTGCGCGGAAAAATAAAAACTTTTCTCAAAATATCTATGGATAAAATGAGAAATTATATTTTTGTGTATGAGGTTAAAGATTTGATCTTTACGAGATGCACTGGTTTTAACAAAGATTTATGGAAATCTATGTTTACCCTAGATGGTGGAGTGATAGCACTCAAAAAGTGCTAATATTTAGCTCCTAAGTCTTGCGAATTAAGTAATTAATTGTGCTTAATTAATATATTTTGTATAATTTAATTACTTAGGGGTAAATCGGACCATTGAATTAATTAAGAGCTTAAAAGAACGTTTAGAGAATAATTTTGATTAATCATTCTGAGTGTTTATACTATGTATATTAATTAATCAAATGATATCTCAATTGTGATAAGTGGTCTGGTGGTGCAGGAGGAATTTGTCAAGTTGATAGGCCTGAGTTCGATTCCAGAGGAGGACAAAATTTCCGTTATTTTTCCTCCAGGCACAGACGTAGCGTCGAGACGCTGGCCTAGACGCTGGCCTAGCGTCTCGACGCTCGGCTTAAAACGTCAATTTGACGATTTTTCAGCCAATTTTTACATCTTCTTCTTCCCTTCGATTTTGCTCTCGGGTCTTCTTCATTTTCTCCGCCATTTGTGGCCTTTTGGAGCTTATTTCTTGTATATTAGCTTGGGGATGATGCCCAAAGCTTCCATGGGAGTGTTGGAACTCCAAACCTCCATGATTGGCTAAGGTACTTGTGCTTGGATTTGGGTTAATTAGGGATTTTTGCTAAGTTTCTAATGTTTTGATAATGTATGCTTAATGGTTCTGATTTGGCTTTGAGTATGTATGCATTTGTCTATCTTGCTTAATCCAACGCGCATGTTAGATTTCGACGATTGACACTCGAGTCATCTTGCATGTTGTGTATGTTAAAGAGTAGCGATGTCGTGCCTCTCACTGCTCGACTAAGTAACACAGATAGACAAAACTAAATCGGAGTATCGAGTCGTGTATGATAGTTGTTGATTGCATACAGCGTTGGCGGGCAATCTACTAGCAATTAAATTACATGTTTGAATGTTCGTCGCGGTATGTTAGTGACTATCTAGAGTCAAATTTGGGGCAGATCACCCTAATGCAACTTTAGATAATGTTTGATTAGAACTGTGTGGTCTAATTAATTTCTATGGAGCCGGTTACCTTGGGGCTTCTCGGGTAACTGACCGTGTGCATATTATAATCAATTAGCCTTACCTTAGAATTAAATGATAAATGTTAAAATGCTTAGCAAGATCCCGAAAATTCCCCAAATCCAACACTCTTCATTCTCAAGTTTATTACTTTTCCGTTAGCACTTTTCACTACATTGCATGATTAAAACCCCCCTTTTTGTGACAACCTTACCAACTAACCTAACCACATCTTAAACGATTAATCCTCAATTTTATTCCCTCTCTGTGGTTCGACCCCGTTACCGCTAGCTGCAAAGCTAAAAGCTACGGGTTTATAAATTTATTTTGGCAAGCCTCGACAGCTTGAGTTTATAACGATAGTTCAAAAATATCGTTACAAAAATTGGCGCCGTTGCCGGGGAGGGCAATTAAAAATGAGATTAATTTTTGTTTTTGATTAAGGTTGATTGGTTGATTAAAAAAAAAAAAAAAAAAAAAAAAATGATTTTTAAGTGAATTGTTTTTTGTTTTGTTTTATTTTATTTGGATAACGGTCCTCTCTTCCAAGATTTTGAAAGTTCAGGTTACACTCAGAAGAGATGGAGGTCTTGGAGAACGATAATGAGAATCGGAGAACGCTTAAGGAGTGGGCGATGGATGGCCTTCTCTGTCAACCTTTGTGTATATCATTTCCGCCGGTATCAGGTAAGTTTGAGCTAAAATCAAGTTTGCTTAACTCACTTCCTTATTTTTATGGCAAATCATGTGAAGATCCGATCAAGCACCTTAAGGAATTCCATATGGTGTGCTCTGCGATGAAAACGAGCGAAGTAACTGAAGATCAGTTGTACTTGAGAGCTTTCGTTTTCTCCCTGAAGGATAAAGCGAGGGATTGGCTGCACTACTTACCTGGGATCACCTCTACGTGGAATGGGTTGAAAGGGCTGTTTTTAGACAAATACTTCCCCGCTTCGAGAGCCAAGTTCCTAAGGAAGGAGATCCACAGGATCATGCAAAAAGAAGGGGAGACCTTTGATAAATATTGGGAGCGGTTTACCCGGTTGTGCGAAGACTTCCCCCACCATCGGATTCCACAGGCAGAACTCATTCGCCTCTTCTACGAAGGCTTGTGTGATCATGATTGTTGGTTGCTTGATGCAGCTAGTGGAGGGGCGTTGATTGACAAGACCCCAGTGGAAGCTCGGCGTTTGATCTGTAATATGGCTCAGAATATGCAGCATAATGGAATTGAAGCACGTGAGCAAGCCCGCCACCAAAGCGAAGTGAAAGAGCTCAAGGGCCAACTGTCAAAGATACACGACGGTTTGCTTAAATTTCAAGGAGACCCATCGCGAAATCGTCCTTCTGTTTCTTCTCAATCCATTGAAGGAATGTTCAAGTCCCTCATGGAAACTTACGAGGATACCAATGCGCAGTTGCGGTCGATGAGAGAAGGGACGACGGAGGCAAAGACCAGAACGAGTAGGATGGAAACTCAGGCAGCTGATTGGCCAGATGGTATTGCACTGAAGAATGGAAGGGATATTCCCTTGATTTCGGCGCCTGAGAATCCTTGGATGCTACCCCCACACGCGAGGATGAATTCCTGTGAGCAGGTCTATTTCATCACCGCTGTTGTGGAGGGAGAGGAAGGCAAGGTTGAGCAAAAGATCGAGGATCTTGAGTCAAGAAGGAAGGAAGCTCAGTTGGGTGCACCCCCGAGCTTGAAAGGCTACATGCCCAAGGCTCCCTTCCCAAGCCGTTTGTTGCCTCCAGTTGAGAAAAAGGGGAAGCCGATTGAATGTTCCCCAAGCCATCTTGAGAATGAAAAGATGGACAAGAATGATGAGAAAAAGAACGACATTGTCTCCGCAATTTTCCAAGGTACGCTTCCACCAAAGTGCGTCGATCCTGGTACGTTTACTATCCCATGCACTATTGGTAATAAGCTGATTGAAAATGCCATGCTAGATCTCGGTTCCTCAATTAACGTCATGTCTGCTGATGTGTTTAAAGAGCTTAAACCATGCAATTTAATTGAGTCTAATGTAGTTGTTCAACTAGCCGATCAATCTTGTGTGCGACCATTAGGGAAAATTGAGGACATTTTGGTTAAAGTGGAAGATTTGTTGTTTCCATGTGATTTCCATGTGCTTAATACGAACAAAAATTCTTTGCATGTTCCCTCTCCTATCTTACTAGGACGCCCATTTATGAAGACCGCTAAGGTCAAGATTGATGTTGATAGGGGTTCCTTTTCTATAGGATTTGATGGAAATGTGCATGAATTTTTTATGAATGAGTCTAAATCTTTTGTGTATGATGAGAATGGAAAAACAAAATCTGTGGGTTGTGTGAAGGAAGAGAATTTGACCTCGCGCTTGAGGGACTATTCTTTTGCTTCTGTTAGGAAAAAAGACTTAGACTTGGATGATAATGGTGCTGTTTTTTATTGCACTAACAATGATGATGTTCGCGTGCTCAAAGCACGACGAGAAAAAATGTGTTTAAATGATGTTTGCAGGAACAGTGTGGATGAGGACATGTCTGGGACGTCCCCCGCGCTGTCAGACTATGGATGAGTTCGTTGGGTGAATTCAGTCGAGCAAACGACTTTAAAAATTCTGCGCTTCTCGGAGGCACCCGAGTGTTGAACTGTTTTTCTGTCATTTAGTTTATCGTTGTTTTAGTTTAGTTTCGTAGTATACTTTAGCTTAATTTAGCTTGCTGTTTTTTTTTAGGAAATAAGGAGAAGTTGAGGAAATTGGGCTCAGATAAGGGAAGCACCGCCTCTTTCCCCTCGCCAGCTTCACAAAGATCAGGGAAGTGTTGTTTTTCTTTTCCCTTTACTTTTGTGTATCTGATAGAAAAGCATTGAGGACAATGCTATCTTCTGAAGTTGGGGGTGGAGTTGGATGTTTTGGATATGCATGTGTAGTTCGTTGAGCAGTGTTAATTTTGAATTTGAAGTGTTGGGACTCTGTTTATATGCTTTCTAATTATGACGATCTAGGAAGTGTCTTTTTGGAATCTGAGCATTTGCGTAATCTAGTTTTTGCATGATGGTGTTTTGCATTTATTAGGTTCATGTCAAAAATTTTAAATTTTTTTTTCTGTTGCTCCCTTGCATCTATCGAGCACTTAGCAACCTCATCTTAGACTCCGTACGCTTAGTTTGATCACATGTTGCATGATTCTTGTTGTCACCCCGAAAGGCACCCCTAGGGTAGCTTGTTGCATGAGAGTTAGTGGTTGATTAAGCCTAATATAAAAAAAAAAAAAAAAAAAAAAGCAGAAAAGCGTGTTGGTTAGAAAAATCTCCCGAGGCGTTCCTCCTTTTTAAAGTGCGCACTTAAAAAGTGAACGTTAGTCCTTAAAAATGTGAAGCTTAGGCCTAAGTTTGACATGTTAGGCAACTCGGGATGGGAAAGAAAAAGAAAATAAAAAGTTGGGTTCAAAGAACCTTAACCAAGGGTACAAAGTACTCAAAAAGAAAAAAAAAAAAAAAAAATGTGTATGAGAAAATTGTTTTAGGCCTCTTAATTTGTTGCTCTCTCTGATGTGATTAAGCTATAGACTGTTCTTCAATGCTAGAAGTAGGGGGAAAACAAGATGAATTGTAGCATGTTGTTTTTCCGAGCTTGCATGGTTTAGGAGAGGTTCGCTATCACACACACACGTAGGGGAGTATTAGTTAATTTTTGACATGTTCATTGATTAAGTGCATGCGATCGATTGCTTACTTGTTTATGTAAATGTCTTGATTCTTAAAGCATCGAGATTTGAGTTAGAAGCATGCATGTATAGTCCTTAGGAGCTATTTTAGAGTTTTCCTTGCTCGAGGACTAGCAAGATTTAGGTTGGGGGTTTTTGATAGCACTCAAAAAGTGCTAATATTTAGCTCCTAAGTCTTGCGAATTAAGTAATTAATTGTGCTTAATTAATATATTTTGTATAATTTAATTACTTAGGGGTAAATCGGACCATTGAATTAATTAAGAGCTTAAAAGAACGTTTAGAGAATAATTTTGATTAATCATTCTGAGTGTTTATACTATGTATATTAATTAATCAAATGATATCTCAATTGTGATAAGTGGTCTGGTGGTGCAGGAGGAATTTGTCAAGTTGATAGGCCTGAGTTCGATTCCAGAGGAGGACAAAATTTCCGTTATTTTTCCTCCAGGCACAGACGTAGCGTCGAGACGCTGGCCTAGCGTCTCGACGCTCCGACGGCTTAAAACGTCAATTTGACGATTTTTCAGCCAATTTTTACATCTTCTTCTTCCCTTCGATTTTGCTCTCGGGTCTTCTTCATTTTCTCCGCCATTTGTGGCCTTTTGGAGCTTATTTCTTGTATATTAGCTTGGGGATGATGCCCAAAGCTTCCATGGGAGTGTTGGAACTCCAAACCTCCATGATTGGCTAAGGTACTTGTGCTTGGATTTGGGTTAATTAGGGATTTTTGCTAAGTTTCTAATGTTTTGATAATGTATGCTTAATGGTTCTGATTTGGCTTTGAGTATGTATGCATTTGTCTATCTTGCTTAATCCAACGCGCATGTTAGATTTCGACGATTGACACTCGAGTCATCTTGCATGTTGTGTATGTTAAAGAGTAGCGATGCCGTGCCTCTCACTGCTCGACTAAGTAACACAGATAGACAAAACTAAATCGGAGTATCGAGTCGTGTATGATAGTTGTTGATTGCATACAGCGTTGGCGGGCAATCTACTAGCAATTAAATTACATGTTTGAATGTTCGTCGCGGTATGTTAGTGACTATCTAGAGTCAAATTTGGGGCAGATCACCCTAATGCAACTTTAGATAATGTTTGATTAGAACTGTGTGGTCTAATTAATTTCTATGGAGCCGGTTACCTTGGGGCTTCTCGGGTAACTGACCGTGTGCATATTATAATCAATTAGCCTTACCTTAGAATTAAATGATAAATGTTAAAATGCTTAGCAAGATCCCGAAAATTCCCCAAATCCAACACTCTTCATTCTCAAGTTTATTACTTTTCCGTTAGCACTTTTCACTACATTGCATGATTAAAACCCCCCTTTTTGTGACAACCTTACCAACTAACCTAACCACATCTTAAACGATTAATCCTCAATTTTATTCCCTCTCTGTGGTTCCACCCCGTTACCGCTAGCTGCAAAGCTAAAAGCTACGGGTTTATAAATTTATTTTGGCAAGCCTCGACAGCTTGAGTTTATAACGATAGTTCAAAAATATCGTTACCATGGAGCATGGTATGCAAGTTAAATGTTCTTGCTTATGAAGTAAAGAACTTGCATAACTCAAATAATTTCTTATTGGTCTGAAAGATGTTTCAGATATAGTTAAGCCTAAAACGTTTTATGTAATGGCTAAACTTAAGAAACTTAGATAACATAAATATATAGGGTATCCTGAGAGAGAAAGAATCGTGGTAGGACCAAGATGACTTTTAATTGACAATCGTTTTGATCTATATAAAAAGACTTTCCAGGCTAAAGTGTTTGAAAGCCACCTAGAATGTCTAGGATTATGAGACATGTCTCATCTTCACTAGGGCAAGTGGGAGAACATGTTGGGTGTAGAGTATGACCTAGGATACATGTCTCACCGGCTTTAGTGCAAGTGGGAGATTGTTGGGATTTATGCCCTAAAGCCTCGTAATTAATTAATAATTATTTGATAATTATTTTATTATTAATATTTGCAATTTATAATATTCATTATATAAATAAAATCCAAGGTTATTAGTGTAATCTTGAACTGTATGTAGTTGACATACGGGAGGATCATGTTCAAGTAATAACCTAAAGGGTCTATAGTATATGGATAAGGTTGGGTGCCTTATCCTGGTAACACTATTGATACGGCCCACTGTGTAATTGTTACAAATGATTTGATCCAAATCATTCATGTAGAGACATGTGAGTGGGGGTATCCTATACAATGAGTTTGTATAAGACTGGACCACGAAATATATAATCTCTCTTTATAAATCCGTTATTTGAGAAGATTAGTATTTCACAGGATGATCATATGTGACTCGATCTTAATCCTGAGTGAGTTATGAACTCCTGCCTGTGAGGGCTCGTCCTTTGATTTGTATGGGTGAGAATGGCCTTTATAGCCGATTCAATAAGCCTACCATTTTGGGGACTTGACCAAATAGGGAGTTGGGAACATAAGTTTCACAAGATGGAATTCACTTCTTCCCATATTGGGAAAGTAGATGAGTAGTTCCCTTAAGTGCTGATTTCGGGACTTGAACATTGGGGCCCCACCCTCTCACTGGTCCGAGAGGGACTTGGTTTATGGTTGGATCATAAACAAGTTGTTCATTAGAGAATCAGTGGTACTTAAGGTGTAAGATGTAATTACAGGGGTAAAACGGACTTTTGACCCAGCTGTAATTACGAACAACTCGTGAAGGATCGACTTGCATGTAATGGTTATATCCATGGACACAACTGGTCTTACAGTGCATAAGAGTGCAACTCTAGGCCTATAGTGGAGTGACCTAGAGTTAATGAATGAAAGTCAATTAATTAATGAGTTTAATTAATTAATTTTGTATCATTGGAGCTTATAAATCTGTAGGTCCATAAGGTCCCCTTGCTAGCTCATAGTAACACTAAAAGGATCAATTCTAGTTGAAAGAAAAATTTGAAATATTCAAATTATTATTTAATATATTTGATATATTAAATGTAGAAGAGTAAAATATATTTATTGTATTTGATACATTAAATATTAGAGGAAATAGTTTATGTATATGATACATTAATATTAAAAACTATATACATATGTTATTTGAATGAGATTCAAATTGGTTTAAAGTATATTATAAAAGATTAATTTTATAATATTTGAATAAGATTCAAATAAATATAAAATGCATATTTTAATATATTAGATATTAAAATGTATTTTGTAAAATAAAATTAATTCCTAAAAGCCTTATTATAAATAAGACATTTAGGTTTAGCCAAAGGGTTGGCCAAAACACACCACTCACCCTGCAGAGAGAATTGTTCTCTCATTCTTTCAAAGAGCTCCCACAAGCCTTGATCCCGTGTTCGAGTCATAGCGAGGAAGATCTCGTGGAAAAAGGAACACAAGAAGATGATTCATCAAAGGTAATTGTATTATCTGCTTAACCTGTATTTTGTTTAATTCTAAATAAAACAAAGATCGATTCCAATCGCTTCCGCTGCGGGGAATGAAGAGTTCATTCCCTTCAATACCCTCGAGATGAAAGGAACAGTCCTTCATCTCTCCCGGGGTGGCGACTTGAATTTAAAATACCCTCGAGATTAGAGATTAAAACAAGAAGATAAAACAGGGGTATGTATAAAATAAACAGGGGTATACATTGCTCAAAACCGGGGTATATATGCATATAAACAGGGGTATATATTGCTCAAAACAAGGGGGTATATGCATATCAAAAGAGTATATGTTGTTCAAAACAGGGGGTATATATTGCTCAAAACAGGGGTATATATGCATATAATCAGAGTATATGTTGTTCAAAACAGGGGGGTATATATGCATATAAGCAGAGTATATGTTGTTCAAAACAGGGGGGGTATATATGCATATAAGCAGAGTACATGTTGTTCAAAACAGGGGGTATATATTAGATAGGCAGAGGTATATATGAGCACAAAAACCAATCAGACATACTTCACTAAAAGAATAGGGGCATTTCAGTAATTTTACTAAAAAAAAAAACAAAAAGTGTCGTTACCCAATCAGGCGTCTGGTTCTTCTTCCGCACGCAGATCCTTCACGAGGCTGTTGTCGCTGTGGCTCGCCGGAAGCACCGCAGTTGGAGGGTTGAGAGAAACGAACGTCGCCGGTGTCCGTCGTTGGAATGGAGCTTCGCCGCTGGTTCGTGGTATAGCTGCGGATGAAGTTCCACCGTCGGGGTCGTCTAAGCTTCAAGGCCTGCTGTGCGTGGAGGTCTGAAACCCAAATCGCCGCCGTCGTCGTCCGAAGGAGAAAATGGTCGTCGTTCGGTTTGGAGAAGACGAAGATCTCCGCCGTGGTCTTGCCGGAGCTCCGCCGCCGTGGGTTCGAGGTTGAAGACGAAGCTGACTCCTTCGCCGTCGTTCGAAGATGAAGTTCGCAGCTGGTGAGATGAAGCTGACTCCGTCCACTGTGAGATGAAGCTGAAGATGGGATGTCGCCGCCGTCTGGTTCGTGAGGTTGAAGAAGACCGATCGGAGCGCCGCCGTGCACGGTGGTTCTCCGCCGTACGTGATGGAAAGTCGCCGTGAAGTACCGGAGTCGGGTTGGCCGGATTGGTGATGGTGATGAGAGGGAAGGGATGATGAATAGTGAGGAGAGAGAGATTTGTTTTTTTAGGGAGCTTTGGGATCACCAAAATTTTTGTCTTATCCTCCAAATGTCCCATCCTTACCCATTTATAGCCCCTAGGCTAGGTCATGAGTCAAAAATGGGCCCTAAACTTTGCCTTTCCCCAATTCCCCTACCCTAAAAGCTAAACACTAAAACCCTAACAGAAACCCCAAACGAAACCCCAAATTAGCACTTTAAACCCAAAACTTAAAATAAAACGCTAAATTGGAGTCCCGAGATCGGGACACTAAAATTGGAAACCCTAAAAATGGACCCTAGATTGGAACCCTAAAACGGAAACCCTAAAATTGGGACCTTAAATTGGAAACCTAAATTGGAAACCCTAAATTGGAAACCCTAAAAATGAGACCCTAAATTGGAAACCTAAATCGGAAACCCTAAAAAATGGGACCCTAAATTGGAAACCTAAATTGGAAACCCTAAAAATGGGACCCTAAATTGGAAACCCTAAAACCAGAAAAAACTAAAAACAAATCGCAGCGGAAAACCGAGATCGAAGCGCTTAACCCTAACAAAACCCAGGAAGTTTCGAACGACCCACTAACGGAATACAAATTTTTTTGTGATTTTCTTGAAAACATCGAAAATGACGGAAAAACGCGAAATTAAAGAAAAACTCCAAAAATATTTAAAAATGAGTGAAAAACATAAAAACATGTGAAAAATCCAAAATGATGATAAATAAGGCCGGACGAAATACGGTGTCTACAACTGTTATTTTGACCTAACTGTAATTACGAACGACCTGTGAAGGATCGAATTGCTGATGATGGTTACATCAAGATGACAAAAATATATCTACGGTGAGGAGAGTGCAACCCTTGGACTTTAGAGGAGTATCTGAGGGTTAACGAATGTTGGTTAGCTCGGCTAAAGAGTTTTACCGGTTAATCTCGTATCGTTGGAGCTCATGATCTGTAGGTCCTTTAGGTTCTCCTGGCTAGCTCAGATAAAGTCGTGTAACAATATGAGAGAAAAAGAATTTGAATTTATTCAAATTAATTTTTGGAAGAATGATGGACATATTTAAATATGATTTGTTGGGTTTATGTCCTTAAACTCGTGGTTTGTAAACTATGTTTGTAAATTTACTATTTAGAATAATCAGTTATTAGTTTTATTTCGGTAAATGCGTTTACTGTAATAAAGTGAAACGTGTTTTGCATTAATCTATACCAACACACAAAACCTTTGACGTATGATAGCACTCTAAAAGTGCTAATATTTAGCTCCTAAGTCTTGTAAATTAGAATAATTATTTGGGCTTCATTGATATATTTTGTATAATTTAATTGTTAAGGGTAAATCGGGCATTTACGATAATTAAGAGCTTAAATGAATATTTTAGAATATTTTATTAATTAGTCGTTTTGAGTGATTAAGCTTCATTAATTAAATAATCAAATTATAACTCAAAATCGATTAATGGCTTAATGGTGCAGGGCTTGCGAAGACAATTGGGGTGCCTAGGTTAATTGATAGCTCCAAAATAGAGCTATCTTAATGTCCCTAATTCTAGCTAAAACCATGACATATATTGATTAAAATGCTTCCTTGTAGGTGATTTCATGGTAGAGAGCTCGGGAAGTCCAAAGACACGTTTCGGGGCTTAAAGTGTCGTTTTAGAGCTTCATAGATGCATCGGGAGTGAAATGGCCTAAAGAATCCAAAAGATCGCAAAAAGGGCTTGAAAAGACACAAATTGGCATCACCAACCCGAGAGCACCCTTGCATGGGCGGCAGCGTCGAGACGCTGGCCGAGCGTCTCGACGCCGCCCAGATATCATCCGAAGCACGCGCGCGCGAGAGCGTCGAGACGCCGCCCCGATTGCCAGACGCAGACGAAGCGCGCGCCAGCGTCGAGACGCCGCCTGAGGGTCTCGACGCTGCCCTGACACCATCCGACGCACGCGCGCGCCCCCAGCGTCGAGACGCCGCCCGAGGGTCTCGACGCCCCCCCGATTGCCACACGCAGACGAAGCGCGCGACAGCGTCGAGACGCCGCCCGAGGGTCTCGACGCTTGCCTGACAATTTCCCAGATGGACGCGCGACAGCGTCGAGACGCTGTCCGAGCGTCTCGACGCCCGCGCGCGCGCGCGGCGGCAGCCAACTAAGGGCACGGCGTCGAGACGCTTGCCTAGCGTCTCGACGCTCCGACTTTAAAAGGCGTGAAAACGCATTTTTCAGCCCAACTTTTCATCCTCCTTCTTCTTCCAACATATCCTCTCGGGTCTAAAGCCATTTTCCACCATTTTTTGCCTTCTTCTTCTCCTTTTTGCATGCTACTAAGCTCTTCCATGGGGGATTGGATTTATTCATCCTCCATGGAAGGCTAAACCGAGGTAAGTGCTTAATTTTGAGCTTTGGTTTGTAAGTTTTGGATGTTTGGGGAGGTTTTGCCCCTTTGTAAATGTTGAGAAATTAGTATGTTTATGCATCTTCTTGCTTGTTCTTAATCCAATTCTAGCATGTGTAGCTAAATTAGATTGACGCTCTAATTCCTATGCATGATAGAGGGCTAAAGGTTGGGACGTATAATTGCCCAAACCGCTAGGTAGCACGGGCTTAAGCATGGCTAATTAATTCAACCCAAAGTGACAGTTGGTAATCTGAATTAATTAACGTTTTCATGTTAGGCTTAAGGCAAGAGAGAAACCGGGTTAGTCTTAGGATTAGGCCGTCGCAATGTTCCCGTCACTGGCTCATAGTCGATTTAGGGGTCGCGACCTTAGATAGATTGTTGGCCAAGTACGATTAGAATTGCACATTTCTAATCACATCCTTGGGTCATTTGAGTTAGAAGTAGCCAAATGAATTGTGTGCATAAGCATGATTAATTAAGAAATTGTATCGATGATCCGAACATCCATAACGAGCAATTTCATTTCTCGAAGTTAAGCACGACCGTTTAATTTTGCACGTTGTCATTTAATTTTCCGTTAGTTGCATATTAGGAGCTCTCTTCCCCCCAAACCAAATTACCATTCTTTTATTTTAATTTGTGCATACTTTTTATTTCTAGCGAATTAGATTTAGTTAAATTAGATTTCTTATTTTCCTGTGGATCGACCCCGTTACCACTAAGCTTCAAATAGCTCGGTGTACATCGGGTTTATAAATTGTATTTTGGCAAGCCTCGACAGCTTGAATTTGGAGTACCACATAAAGTGCTCTACCATTAATCTTGGTGGATGCAAGATTTTCCTTCATTTTATAAAAGTTAACAGCACCAGTCAACGGTCAACAGTCAACACCACATGCTCAGGCCCAGACGCGCGCGCGGCCCAGACCGCCCGTCATTGAAAGTCCGGCCGCACGCCTGCTCGCCTCGCCTCGCTCAGCGCCCGCACGCCCTATCCTTGACTGTAAATGCCCGTCATTAAAAGTCATAAAAAATGCCCGATTTTGTAAATTTTCCAGAGAGCTCAGCGCCTAGGCGCTAGTCTGGCGCAGAAATGGGTATTTCAGTCCGTTTTTGCTGATTTTAGGTCATTCTCTCTCAATCTCTTCCGCCCCCATCTTTTGTAGAGCTCATTTCTTGAGCCAAAACCTATTTCTTACCTATTCTAATACATTGGAGTTGATTTATTGTTGATTTCTCTTGATTTTCACAACGGGCAACTAAGGTAAGTTCTATAATTTGAGGTTTAGGGGTAATCTTGATGCTTAGGGAGGGTTTGTATGAATTTTCCAACTTGTAATTGTTAGATTTCTTGCATCTTCTTCCTTAAACTTCATCTCAATAGCTTGTGTAACTGATTAGGAGTGACGCCCGAGTCCTTATGCATGCTTTACCGTTAGAGATTAGGACGTATAATTGTCTCAATCGCTAGATAACACGAATCTTAATATGGGTATTTAGTTTGATCCCAAGTGACAGTTGGGGGTAGAAATTAGATAACCTTCATGTTGGATTTTGGGTAAAGAGGAAAAATCGATTTAGTCTCTGGGTTAATTCGTCGCGATGCTACCCGTTACTGTTCATTAATCAATTTAGGCTTGATCAACTTAGATTAATTAATGAGCATGTTTAATTAGAGCCTCTAATTAATTCATTGGGATGTTTGGTTCGGAAAAGAGCAAACATTTCGCGTGCATGAGATTAAATTGCTAAGCATGATTAGAATCCCTATGATCTAAGCGCATCAAGAAAATCCACATCCCTCGAATTAGGAGCACATGTTACATTAATTTTTCCGTTCTTTATTTTTTGCTATTTAATTTTCCGTTAGTTTAAGTTTCCCGTTTACTTTAGTTTTAATTAACTCCCCCTTTATTTTATTTTGAGTTTTAGTTTAAAAGACAAAGGAAAATTAATTAGGAGAGATTGATTTAGGTTCCCTGCGGATCGACCCGTTACCACTAGCTGGAAAGCTTAGTAGTTTCGGTATTTACAAATTTTATTTTGGCAAGCCTCGACAGCTTGAAATTTGTGAACGTACAAAAGTTCACTACCAAAATTGGCGCCGTTGCCGGGGAACCATTTAATTTCTCTTAGTTAAATTTTATTTGTTAGAAAACCAAAAAAATATTTTCCTTTTCTTGTGTCTTCTTGTTTGAGTATGGCAGGCATTCGGTTACAAGAGTGGGTGAAAGCTTCAAGGCGTGAAGCCTCAGATGTTGCTTTTGATGACTTAATGGAAGGGTATGACTTTGAGCGTCTATTTGCTTCAAATGATTCCAATAAGGATGAGGGGATTAGAAGGAGTTCGTAGGCTATGAGAGGATATAGGAGGCAAATGCGTAAGCTGCACTCCGAAGTTTGGTGGACGTTTGTTAGAGACACACATGCGAGAGCAAAGTGTTGTACTTGCTCGGTAGGGGGTCATACTTCCTACGCATGTCCTGAGGCGCCACAAACCGGTCTTCTCGATGCCTACCCCGCACAAGAGCATCCTGAGTTAGAAAATCAATCCTGCGTGTCTGGTGATTTAGAATGTGGAGATATGAAGAAGCAGATTGATTTTATGCTCGAGGAACTACACCCCTGCCCCAAAATAGAAATCATGATTGACCCGCTTTGCGAAGATAAGATTTGGTGGATTAAGAAGAAACCCGAGCCTACTATCTTGAAGGAATTTCAAGTGATAGAGTTTGAGGCTGACGAGTCTCTTTCTGTTTTATTTCCTGAACTTCCCTCTATCGATGCATGCTTCCTTCCTTTTTCCCATGTTGAGTCTTTTATTTCTGTTGAGTCTTGTTTTGTTTTATTTCAGTCTGTTGAGTCTTTTATTTTTCCATATATCAAAAAAATAAAAAAAAATAACAACTATGTCCGGCTGCCTACAAAAGTCGAAGAGCTTGCTTCTCTTAGCAGGCTTTGTTGATTCAAGGAAGAAGGGGCCGAAGAAGTACGAAATTTTTTACGTACCCTGACAGAGAGGAGGACACGTCGAGCATAACGACGTTAAAAATTTGCGCTTCTTGGGAGGCAACCCATGAGTGTTTTAAATTCATGTCTTTACTTTTAGTTTTTATTTTTCCTAGCTTAGTTTTTTCTTGCTTTCTTTTGTAGGAGTTTTGTTGCTTAAGGATCGGGACAGTGGGCGAAAAATGCACTGCTCCAACCGACAACCTAACAAAATTCAGGGGAGGTTTTCTGTTCCCTTTTATTTTGTGCGTTTTAACTGCTTAGTCTGAAGTGTGATACATAGAGGACTATGTATCCTTTTAGGTTGGGGGGTGGAGTTGTCTGTTGGATGGATTCCTGTAGTTGTTGAGCTGTGGATATTCTGAATTTGAAGTGTTGTTGTCTGTTGTTGCATGTGTTCGATGAGGACAATCTAGGAAATGCTTTTAAATTCTTCGTAGTTGCATATCTAGAAAAGCATGAGATTGTTTGTGTTAGTTGAGCATTTTTCAAAAAAATTTAAAATTTTTCTGTTGCTCCCTTGCATCTATCGAGCACTTAGCAATCTATTCTTGGTTCTGTAGGCTTAGAATAATCTTATGTAGCCTGAAATCATGTTGTCACCCCGAAAGGCACCTCTAGGGAAGGCTTGATGCATGATAGGTTGTAATAGGTTAATCGAAATTATAGCGAAGCTATTGCCTAAGTAAAAAAAAAAAGTAAGCATGAAAATAAAAACTCTAGAGTTGCTCCTCCTTCTTGTGTTGCCCGTGTAACCAGGGGCGATCGTGTAACCCACGGTTGCCACTACATGAAAGGGGAACTAATAGAAGTGAGCAATAGTCCTTAAAAACGTGAAGCGAAATGAAGTTTGACGTGTTAGGCTCTCTTGGAGAAGCAAAAGAAAAGTAAAAAAAAAAAAATGGATCAAAAGAAATAAAGAGTACAAAGTACTCAAGAAAAAGAAAATGTTTAGGCCTTTTGATTTGTTACTCTCTTGATTGTTCAAAAGCCATTAGACTGTTCTTAATTGCTAGAAGTAGGGGGAAAACATGATGTAGGGTTGCATATGGTTTTTCGGGTTTAATAGAGCTAGAATAGGTTGGCTATACACACACGCACGTATGGGAGTAACAGTTGAAGTTTTGAAAAGTTCTCAATTAGTGCATACAATTGATTGTTCTCTTCTTGTTGCAAATGCCTTGCTTTTAAAAGTGTTGAGGTTAGAGTCAATGCATGCAATTTTAGACTTTAGTGATAATTTAGAATAGCCTTGCTCGAGGACTAACAAGATTTAGGTTGGGGGTATTTTGATAGCACTCTAAAAGTGCTAATATTTAGCTCCTAAGTCTTGTAAATTAGAATAATTATTTGGGCTTAATTGATATATTTTGTATAATTTAATTGTTAAGGAGTAAATCGGGCATTTGCGATAATTAAGAGCTTAAATGAATATTTTAGAATATTTTATTAATTAGTCGTTTTGAGTGATTAAGCTTCATTAATTAAATAATCTAATTATAATTCAAAATCGATTAATGGCTTAATGGTGCAGGGCTTACCAAGACAATGGGGGTGCCCAGGTTCAAATCCTGAGAATGCAAGATTTTCCTTCAATTTGTAAAAGTCAATAGCACCAGTCAACGGTCAACGATCAACAGTGAACACCACGGGCCCAGATCGCCCGTCATTGAAACTCTAGCTGCTCTCCCTCGCTCAGCGCCTGCGCGCCCTATCCTTGACTGTAAATGCCCGTCAGAAAAAATGCTCGATTTTGTAAATTTTCCAGAGAGCTCAGCGCTGTCCCGACGCGCCTAGGCGCTGAGCTCTCTCAATTTCTTCCGCCCCATCTTTTGTAGAGCTCGTTTCTTGAGCCAAAACCTATTTCTTACCTATTCTAATACATTGGAGTTGATTTATTGTTGATTTCTCTTGATTTTCACAACGGGCAACTAAGGTAAGTGCTCTAATTTGAGATTTAGGGGTAATCTTGATGCTTAGGGAGGTTTGTATGAATTTTCCAGCTTGTAATTGTTAGATTTCTTGCATCTTCTTCCTTAAACTTCATCTCAATAGCTTGTGTAACTGATTAGGAGTGACGCCCGAGTCCTTATGCATGTTTTACCATTAGAGATTAGGATGTATAATTGCCTCAATCGCTAGGTAACACGAATCTTAATATGGGTATTTAGTTTGATCCCAAGTGACAGTTGGGGGTAGAAATTAGATAACCTTCATGTTGGATTTTGGGTAAAGAGGAAAAATCGATTTAGTCTCCGGGTTAATTCGTCGCGATGCTACCCGTTACTGTTCATTAATCAATTTAGGCTTGTTCAACTTAGATTAATTAATGAGCATGTTTAATTAGAGCCTCTAATTAATTCATTGGGATGTTTGCTTCGGAAACGAGCAAACATTTCGCGTGCATGAGATTAATTTGCTAAGCATGATTAGAATCCCTATGATCTAAGCGCATCAAGAAAATCCCTATCCCTCGAATTAGGAGTACATGTTACATTACTTTTTTCGTTCTTTATTTTTCGCTATTTAATTTTCCGTTAGTTTAAGTTTCCCGTTTACTTTAGTTTTAATTAACTTCCCCTTTATTTTATTTTGAGTTTTAGTTTAAAAGACAAATAGAAATTAATTAGGAGAGATTGATTTAGGTTCCCTGCGGATCGACCCGTTACCACTAGCTGCAAAGCTTAGTAGTTTCGGTATTTATAAATTTTATTTTGGCAAGCCTCGACAGCTTGAAATTTGTGAACGTACAAAAGTTCACTACCAACTTATAACAAATATTGGAGCTTCATGTATGACATGATTGTGGATCAAGTTCTAGCATTTATAGTCAAAAACGGTCTATAGTATATGGATTAGGCTGGGTACCTATTCCTGGTAACACTATTGAATGTGGCCTGCTTTGTGTTACACAGAACGATGTGATCTGAATCGTTTCATATCGAGATGTGCGGGCGGGGGCGTTCCATGCGATGAGTTTGCGTAAGACTGAACCACGAAAAAGTCGCTTTCTTTTTATAACACCGTTTACTGAAGAGACCGACTATTTCACTTTGTGATGGCCTAGGTAACTGGATCTAAATCCTGAGCTTGCTATGAACTCCTGCTTATTCGAGAGTATCCTTAGACTTGTATGGGTGAGAGTGGCGGAACGCCCACTCAATAACCCTACCAACTTGGGGATAAACTCGAATAGGTAGCTGGGGACATAGTGTGGCAAGATGGAATTCACTCCTACCCTCTTTAGGGTTAGTAGATAGGTTGTTCCCTTAATAGATGACATCTAGTCTTGAACAATTTGCGCACGCTCTCTCCAAGTTTGAGAGAGGATCTGATCTGTTGGTTGGACCGCTGATCAATTGTTCATTAGAGGTGTCAATGGAACTTAAGGAACGAAGATGTAACACAGGGGTTAAACGGTTATTATGACCCAGCTGTGATTACGGACAACCTGTGAAGGGTCGACTTGCGAATGACAGTTATATCAAGAGGACATAATATATCTACAGTGAGGAGAGTGCAACTCTCGGACTATAGTGGAGTCTCCGGGAGTTAACGAATGTTGATCGTTTGAGGTTAAAAGAGTTTTGACCGAATGATCTCATATCGTTGGAGCTCATGATCTGTAGGTCCTTTAGGTTCTCCTGGCTAGCTCGGATAAAGCGGTATAGCAGGGCTATAGGGTAGAACTCGGAGAAATCCGAATTCGGGTCTGTTGTTCGAGGGTTTGTGTATTTAAATATGATTTAAATATATAATCGGAAGAAGTCGTATTTAAATATGATTTACATATCAACCGGTGGAAAATATGAATTTTGATTCATATATTGGAATAGTCAGTTTTCGGAAACCGAGATTAGTGGATAGTTTATTATAATATTAATATTTGACATTAATATTAATAATAAATATTATAATTAAAATTGTTTTAATTATAATTAATAATTAATAATTTATAATATTTATAATATTAATAATTATTATTATTATTATTAAGAATCCACTATTGAGCCATGCATTGTCATGTGGATTCCTTATCCACTTCTATTCTCCATCTTTGGAGGATTTGGAGATTTTCCAAGTCAATTGAGGATCTTTGACTTCATGCTTAAGATTTTTGCTCTCTCTTTGTTTTTCTCTCAACCGAACATCCATCTTCAAGGGTTGAAGAAGAAGTTTTTAGTTGTTGCTTGAGTTTGATGAAGTTTTGACATTTTAATATTAGAGGTTTGTTCTTTGGAAGAACTCCAAGTAAGTGTAAAGTTGTTTATACTTATTCCTCTAATTTTGAATTTCAATTGTTGAAATTCATGAGTTTGTTCTTTGAGCTCTTCATGTTCTTGATGAATTGTTCATCAAGTTCTTGGTAAACTCATCCAAGCTTCATCACCTTCTTCCCCCCTCTCAACAAACCCCCTTAGCTCAAGGAGTCCCACTACTCCGCTATTAAGCCCGAGAATAGTTGGGACTACTCTAAGGGTGGTCCTCGTTGGTGCCCGTGCTGAGTTCGTGACCGGAGGAGACGTAGAGATCGAGGGGGCAGTAGAGGTGCTGAGGTAGACGAGAAGACGAACGTCAAAATAAGGTATTTTTGTCATTATATACCGGTGTATATATCATATATACCGGTACTTTTTCATAGAGTTCTCTTCACTAGAAAATATACCGGTGGTATATATAATATTTACCGGTGGTATATATATGGTATTTACCGGTGATATATACCGGTGGTATATTTATCGGTGGTATATATGGTATTTACCGGTGATATATACCAGTGGTATATATATTATTTACCTGTGATATATATATACCGGTGGTATATACCGGTCATTATTTCCTCGGTATAATATATACCGGTGTATATATGATATATACCGGTGGCATATACCGGTCAACTTTCTCGGTTGACTTTTACCGGTGGAGAGGGGTTTTACCGGTGGACTCGAATTCAAGAATTTTTCTAAGTGTTAGAAATCTATCTTCAATTCTTAGTTCGTTCCTTATTGATTGCTTAAGGTCCTCAACCAGTTTTAGGCTTTTGTTTAAGTCTTTCTTCAGCTGCGCCTCTGGTCGAGGGCCGGGACCCTCGCAGTTGATTTAGTGGGGGTTCCAGCAATTGGTATCAGAGCATGCTTTTAGTTCTCAATTTGGAATGAATTGATTCCTAGGTGGGTTTAATTTGTTTTCTTACTTGGGTGGCTGAAATGAATTGGATTATGGCAACCGTTTAATTTCTTGTACTCTACTTTCGGTTTGTAATAGGCTTGTCTGTTAATTAAGGCTTAATGTTTGGCTGAGAGTCTGTATTCGTTGAGTCTTAGAGTTTTAGGCTATTGCGGAAGCCGTGGTGTGCAAGAAGCCAGAAGCCGAGGAGGTTGAAGTTGTTCGAAGAGTTCGAAAAGCTTCAAGAGCCTAGCTCGCGGTTGGTCAAGCTTGTAATAATTAGTTGTTGTTTGCTTGTTGCCATAATCTGATTCGTTTTAGTGTGTTTAATTTATAGGATGCATGAGATGTATGGTTTAAATTAACGCCGTTGTTTGTGCATAAAGTATGCCATGTAGATTTCAAATCCCACCATAGGAAGCATGTTTCATGCATTTTGTATGTTATAAGTGTTATGATGTATATGATGCATGCCTAATTCATTAGAATTAATATAAGCGTTATATTGATTTTGAATTAGGAGTTGTATGTTTAAGACCGTAATTGATATAAGCGTTATATTGATTATGTATTTAAATATTCAACTAACCATGCCTTAGTGTTTGTATGTTTGAGAAGCATATAGAAGTTTGTTGTAGTAAGTCTAGTTTTTGCATGTGTTGTAAAAATGACTTAGACTTTTAAAATCTATAACAAAGAGAATCGCATGTTCATTTAGGGTTAATGATACCTCCGGTTCATTAGATGAATAGATCGTTATCTCGTAAATGCTAAGGTTATGAGAAACTCACCCGGTGAAATCCTGTTCTAGGTTGGAGGCAGGGGCGGATCCAGACATTGATGTTTGGGGGGGCCAAAAAATTAGAGTATATAAATATTAAAAACATATCGCCAAAAATCCATAGGTTCGAATTTACACTCTCAAGTTATGTTGACATTCAAAAAAAGTTATCAGTGATAAACATATGTTAGTGTATCAAAGACTTCTGTACTAAGTTTAAATAAACTTAATACCATCATATAATTTTGCTCATATAAAAAAAAAAAAAAAAAAAAAAAAAAATTGAGTCCCTAAACTCTAAAAAGTTTTTAATGCATCCGTATACTTTCAATTTTATTTCTAATGAATTCCTAGATTTTAAAAAATGTCAAATAAATACAAGGATATATTAGACTTAAACTTGAAAATTTGAGAACCAATTAAATACAAAATTAAAAGTTAAAAAATATATTCAACCATTTTTTAAGTTAGTGATCTTAAACACAAAGTTCAAAGATTTATTAGACATTTTTAAAAAAAATTATTAAAAAAAAACACAATATAACATGAATTTGTTTACAAAATTTATAAAAGGGAGGTTAATGTAGTCTAAATTACTCTTGAAAATGTTAATAAATAAACTAATACTAAGAGTTAATAGAAAAAAAAATAGTTCTTAATTATTTTTAAGAATGAAATTTATATATTTTTAAATATATATAAACAAAATATTAAAAGAGAACAATTTATTTTTAAAAAAACATACATATATGGAAGGAAATGTAAAGCAAATAAATTATTGTTATGGTTGAGTTTCGAACTCAGACACAACAAAATAAAAATCATGCCCAATGACCACTGCAGCAGAATGAGATTTTGTTAATTTGGGGGGGCCAAACTGTATTTAATAACAACAGTATATATTTAAGGCATTATTTTTGCCTACGAGTATAAGAAAATCAAAAATTTTAGGGGGGTCGTGGCCCCTCTAGTCCCTTCAGAGGTCCGCCCCTGGTTGAAGGTATTTAAGCTGACGGTTTACGGAACACCTCCTACCTGGGGACAATCCGGTACTTGAGTAAAGAACCAGGCTTTATGAGCGTGCGGGTGAGGTGTGAGGTTAATTAATTTGTTAATAACCTAGATATCTCAGGTAAAATAGTTTGCCTAGACTTAAGGTTTTGTTTTCTTAGCCGGATAAAACCTGAGTAAGTACCCTAAAATCCGTCTTAACGATGCTTAGTAGATGTGTTGAGAAGGAATATATGATATATCCCTCTCCTGCTACGCACTCTCTTAAAGTTCACAACGTGAGAATTTTGCAGGGCCTCATGATGTCATTAGAGGCATCTCCAGTCGGGTGGTGTTTGCAACTTTCAATAGCAAGGTGAATGGAGTAAGTGTCTATAGTAAGTGGGTGAAGGAAGCGCATCGGTGCTTCTTGTGGTCTCCTCTTGTTTGACTGAACCGTAAGATTCCCATGTTTCGCCTGCAAGGTGACCCTAGGAGGCACCAATCCAGTCGGAGGGCGGGGCATGAGAGATCAAACACCTAAGTCACCATTTATGGATAGAGAAACATAGGGCCATTCCCAACTTTGACATTCCAGTCGGTTGCGCTGTTGGGGTCGTCCTATGCGTTCTAAAAATGAAGGGTCACACTTACGAGAATAACTAAGGAGTTAGTGAATCCAGACCAAAAACGATAACTAAAATGCTATAGGAATATGAGTTATTCTGGAATTAGCATTTAGTCAAGAATGTCTTGGTTTAGTAAAGGAGTGACTCGACTGCCAGTCGGCAGCGACCATTCTGACTTACTAAAGTATCGTTGTCAGTAAATAAAGAGTTTGGGTACTTTATTTACTGCTAAACCTCTTAGTTGGTTTAAATAGATTAAAACTGTTTCACTGATAGTTTTACATTCTATTTCAGCATGGCGAGTTCTTTCGTACAGTTATTAGCGAACGAAAAATTAACCGGCAAAAATTATGCGACATGGAAGTCCAACTTGAATACGATTCTAGTGTTGGACGACCTAAGATTTGTCTTAACGGAGGACTGTCCTCCGACTCCTGCTGCAAATGCTTCACGAAGTGTTCGTGAGGCATACGATCGTTGGATCATGGCTAATGATAAAGTCCGGGTCTATATCTTGGCAAGCATGCAAGATGTCTTGGCCAAGATGCACGAGGTAATGATTTCCGCTAAGGAAATCATGACTTCATTGCAAGCGATGTTTGGACAACCGTCCTCAACGCTTCGCCATGAAGCCCTCAAATACGTTTACAATGCTCGAATGAAGAAGGACACATTTGTTAGGGAGCATGTCCTTAATATGATGGTCCACTACATGACAGCAGAAGTAAACGGGGCTACGATCGATGAAAAAAGCCAAGTTAGCTTCATTCTAGAATCTCTTCCGAAGAACTTTCTAAATTTAAAATCTAATATGGTCATGAATAAGATTGAATATAACTTGACCACTCTTCTGCATGAGCTGCAGACTTACGAGTCCCTACGAGCCTCTAAAGGAAAGGAGAAGGAGGATAATGTAGTCACTTCAAAGAAATTCCAGAAGGGGACCGGGTCGGGAACTAAGTCTGAAGCCATTACTACGAGTAGTAAGACTATTGGTAAAAAGAAGAAAAGTAGGAGAAAAGGCAAAGCTCCGATGGTTGTGGCCAGGGTTAAAACTTCGGACAAAGGAAAATGTTTCCATTGTAACGAAGACGGGCACTAGAAGCGAAATTGCCCGAAATACCTTGAGAAGAAACGCACCGAGAAAGAACGACGAGGTAAATAAGATTTATTTGTCTAAACAAGTTTGGTGGATTTATGAATGTCATACCTGAATTATCTTTCAGGAACCACTAATCTTGTTTGTTCTTTCTGTTTTAGGAAACTAGTTCCTGACTGCTGGTTTCTCCATCTGGATGACTTTTGAAGACATCTTCATAGCTGCTCCCTTGGGAGCTTGTCTGTTTTGAGTGTTGTTTGTATATATTTAATCACATACTTTGGTTGTGTAATTATCTGTATATATTTCTGCTACTATAGAACTTTTGTATATATTGTATCTTTTGTTGTATATAAATGAACTGTTCATTTAAACAAAAGATATATACTTTGTTCTATTTAAATCAGAAAACAACATTGTGGTTAAGACTTTATATTATAGAAAGTTGTCTTGGTTATACTCAATAGTTGAGAAAACCATCAAACGTTGGTTTGTCCATATGACTCAATGTTGTCATGTTTGATGATAATATTGAGAATTCATTGTCTTTAATTAAACAATGAATTTATAGACTAGAAACCAATGGTTTAAAATCACAGATTTACAAAGGTTTGGAGACCGAACCTTTAAGGTAAAAACCTCCAAGGTTTGAACTTTTGGTAATGGGACTGTCCCAAACTAGAGGGGTTTATTGTGTATCAACTTCTTTACTTGTTACCAAATATAAGTTAATTAGGCTACTCTTATCAAGATTAGCTATCTTGGTAAGAGTGTCTATGAGTCTCAACCTCTGTAAATCATTATTTTAGATTAAAAGCAATACTATTGCTAGCTTGTTCAGTTCACTTCTGAATTGAACCTAGCACTTAATCTTAAATAATGTAGGATTTGATAAAATAATGTAGGATTTGATTTGATTATCAAAGTCTCGTGATTTTGAATGTTGAGATCGTAGCTTTTATAATATGGGTTGCATAATTCTTGTCTTAATCGTTTTAAATGATGTAGGATTAAGTTCTGACTTTTTAGCATATACTAGTGACACGTTTTCACATTGTTCTGAAAATGGTTGTTTGTTCTATGGATTCAGGTTCATCTGAGTCGTAAGAACAAATCTCTAGTATAATCTCTTTATACCCGATATTGACAAGAGTTGTCTATAATCTAGGTAAAAGAGATGCTATCCCTATGCAATAAGAAATTGGATGTTAAGATGTATCTTTTCTGAAATACATAACCCAATATGCTTATCGCAGTGGGAGTTGTCAGAGAGTGTTTAATCCTGATTAAAAGTTTGTTATAAACTTTCATGAGGAACATAATACAAATGTTGCATTATGGGTGCCTCAGTAATAACTAGCACGAATTGCAGCTTATTTAAAGCAGCAATAGTTATGTTGGGATTTATGCCCTAAAGCCTCGTAATTAATTAATAATTATTTGATAATTATTTTATTATTATTATTTGCAATTTATAATATTCATTATATAAATAAAATCCAAGGTTATTAGTGTAATCTTGAACTGTATGTAGTTGACATACGGGAGGATCATGTTCAAGTAATAACCTAAAGTGTCTATAGTATATGGATAAGGTTGGGTGCCTTATCCTAGTAACACTATTGATACGGCCCACTTTGTAATTGTTACAAATGATTTGATCCAAATAATTCATGTAGAGACATGTGAGTGGGGGTATCCTATACAATGAGTTTGTATAAGACTGGACCACGAAATATATAATCTCTCTTTATAAATCCGTTATTTGAGAAGATTAATATTTCACAGGATGATCATATGTGACTCGATCTTAATCCTGAGTGATTTATGAACTCCTGCCTGTGAGGGCTCGTCCTTTGATTTGTATGGGTGAGAATGGCCTTTATAGCCGATTCAATAAGCCTACCATTTTGGGGACTTGACCAAATAGGGAGTTGGGAACATAAGTTTCACAAGATGGAATTCACTTCTTCCCATATAGGGAAAGTAGATGAGTTGTTCCCTTAAGTGCTGATTTCGGGACTTGAACAATGAAGCCCCACCCTCTCACTGGCCTGAGAGGGAGTTCGTTTATGGTTGGATCATAAACAGGTTGTTCATTAGAGAATCAGTGGTACTTAAGGTGTAAGATGTAATTACAGGGGTAAAACGGACTTTTGACCCAGCTGTAATTACGAACAACTCGTGAGGGATCGACTTGCATGTAATGGTTATATCCATGGACACAACTTGTCCTACAGTGCATAAGAGTGCAACTCTAGGCCTATAGTGGAGTGACCTAGAGTTAATGAATGAAAGTTAATTAATTAAAGAGTTTAATTAATTAATTTTGTATCATTGGAGCTTATAAATCTGTAGGTCCATAAGGTTCCCTTGCTAGCTCATAGTAAAACTAAAAGGATCAATTTAGTTGAAAGAAAAATTTGAAATATTCAAATTAATATTTAATATATTTGATATATTAAATGTAGAAGAGTAAAATATATTTATTGTATTTGATACATTAAATATTAGAGGAAATAGTTTATGTATGTGATACATTAGTATTAAAAACTATATACATATGTTATTTGAATGAGATTCAAATTGGTTTAAAGTATATTATAAAAGATTAATTTTATAATATTTGAATAAGATTCAAATAAATATAAAATACATATTTTAATATATTAGATATTAAAATGTATTTTATAAAATAAAATTAATTCCTAAAAGCCTTATTATACATAAGACATTTAGGTTTAGCCCAAGGGTTGACCAAACACACTACTCATCTTCTGCAGAGAATTGTTCTCTCATTCTTTCCTTCTGCAGAGAATTGTTCTCTCATTCTTTCAAAGAGCTCCCACAAGCCTTGATCCCGTGTTCGAGTCATAGCGAGGAAGATCTCGTGGAAAAAGGAATACAAGAAGATGATTGTTCATCAAAGGTAATACTTATACTTAACTGAGTATGTTAGTTTAATTCTAAATAAACCAAAGTAATCGATTCCAAACGCTTCCGCTGCGGGGAATGAAGAGTTCATTCCCTTCAATTGGTATCAGAGCAACTTTGTTTTTGTTTAGAATTAAAAGTTCATGGTGGGTATTTTAATTTGTTTTTCATATATGTGATATATGTGGTTTGCAAATTGACTGTTTAGGCGTATTTTGGCATTAGTTTTATTGCTTTGTTTAGATCAAATGTGAAACTCGAAAGAGATAGGAATTCGCTATATGATTTTTTGAAGCCATTACGGATTGAAACCAATTGAAATTGGTGGATTTGAAGCCATTACAGAATTGAAGATGGTGTCAAACGATGATGGAATTGAAGCCATTACGAAATTGAAGATTTAATTTGTGTGAATCCTACCGAATTTCAGATTTGGAATATCCAACATAAAATCTGGAAATTTAGATTCAGATTTGGAATTTCTATAGATTTGATTTGGAATGTCCAAAATCAATTCTGTAGATTTAGATTCAGATTTGGAATGTCCAACATAAAATCTGGAAATTTAGATTCAGATTTGGAATTTCTATAGATTTGATTTGGAATGTCCAAAATCAATTCTGTAGATTTAGATTCAGATTTGGAATGTTTGGAATGTCCAAAATAAAATCTGGAAATTTAAATTCAGATTTGAAATATCTATAGATTTGATTTGGAATGTCCAAAATTAATTCTGGAGATTTAGATTCAGATTTAGAATATTTGGAATGTCCAAAATAAAATCTGTAAATTTAAATTCAGATTTGGAATGTCTATTGATTTGATTTGGAATGTCCAAATTGAGTTATGGAAATTGGTTTCAAATTTGGAAGGCTCAAGGAGGATTTTGAAGACCAAGATATGTCTTGGATTTAAATTAATGTAATTCAAAATTGCTTTCAATTTCTTAGGATATGCCAAATATGCCGGTCAATTTTGCTGTGTTTTTAATTTAATTATGCATGTTGTTTTTAATTTAATTATGCATGTTGATGTATGTTTTAAATTTTAATTGATTGCATAGAGTATGCCATCTAGATTAAAATCCCACCATAGGTTAAGCATGATCATGCATTTTAATTATTTTTTAATATAAGTGTTATATTTGGATAATTATGATTAAAATGCTTTCTAATTTGATTAGATGATTTCCTAATATGTTTATATTTCCATATTTACAATATAATTGTTATATTTAGAAATTTTAAATTAGGATACTTCCTTTTATAATAGGAAACCATATTTTTCTAATATTGATTAGGATATCTTTTTCTATAGTGATATCAGGAAATATTTTCCTAATAAGATTGAGTGATATCACGAAAAGGAAATCTTTTCGATTGGGAAATCTTTTCCAATGAGATTCGGAAATCTTTTCCTAGGATATTTTTCTAAATAAACTTAGGATATTTTCCTAATGAGATTAGATTTTTTTTCTTTCCTTATTTAAAAGATAATTTAATTCATTCTTTAAATAGTTTAAATATTTGAATTTAGTTTATCTTTTATTCTAATAAGATTAGAATATATGATAATCTTTAATTTTGTTTTAAAGGGTTTAAAATTGTTAAAATTTCAAGATTAACAATAAGGTGAATTAGTTTTTAATAGGATTAAAAACATTGCTTAAAATCAACTGAAGTTCATTGATCTAGTAATTAATAGTTAATTAAAGATTAATGATTTTGAAATAAAAATTGACTATAAGGGAACCCTGTCTAAGAAAGGTTACTCGGGTGAGGTACTTAAGTTGACTGAAAAGGAACACCTCTACCTAAGAAGTGGCCTGGGGGTTGAATTAGTCAAATTTTATTTTATTTCATTAAGCAGGCTCATAATGTGATTAGTTTTAAATAGTTTAATATACTTGATAATTCACATTAAAATCAATCTAACCAACATAAGGGTTATGAAATGGTAGATTAAAAAACTTAGATAAATGAGATTAGCCTAATTTGTCTAAGTAATAGAAAACCCTATTTCAAAATACTTAGTGGGAGAAAGACATATGTCAAAATAACCCTACGGTCTCTACCATAGATTCACAACGTGAGATTCATGTGAGGCCTCGAGGCGGCCTTTGGACCGTCCCCCTACGGAAGGTGTTTACATGGGTCAATATCAGGGTGAATCTCTTGAGAAAGTATTTTTAAATAGTAAGTGGGAGAAGGAAATGTGTCAACATATCCTACGGTCTCTATCATTGGTTCATAACGTGAGATTCATGTTGGGCCTTGCGGCGGCTTTTGGACTGTCCCCCTACGGAAGGTGTTTACATGGGTCAATATCAGGGTGAATCTCCTGAGAAGGACAGGATTGTAATTTTATTTCCAATACTTGACCTACCCTACGGCGGCACTTGTTGAGATAAAATTATAGAATCTAAAAGGATGGGTTACACTTACAAAGATATCATTAAGGTTGTTAATGATTTTCTTGACCAAACTAATGGTAACTAAATCTTATAGAAATAAGAGTTATTTTGGGATAACACTTGGTTGAGATTGTCTCGGTTTAGTGAAGGGGCATTTGACCTACCCTACGGCGGCACTTGTTCTAACTCACTAAAGTATCATAGCATTAAAAAAAAAAAATAATGTTTCAGGGTTCATTTATCAAATTGTTTCTTTTATATGCTGAAATTGAATGAATATTGATTGCATGTTATTAGATAAATATATATATATTTTTATATATTTCAATATTATGTCTATTTCTCTCAATTTTATTTTTCGTTGCTAATTTGTCAAATTGAAAAAATAATATCACTTGGAAAAATAATGTTAACACTATATAATGACAGTGTAAATTTTTTCTTTAATTTGTCTTTATTGAGAAACGTTCTCAAAAACCTGTTGCCAATGCTAATCGAATTGTTCATGAAGCACATGATTAATAAATCAATATAACGAGATGACTTATACAAATTTTCTATTTGACATATTAGATGTCAAGCTAAGAAGATAAAGAAGATGACAACAACATATGAGATATTGTTGAAGTCAATAAAAGCTAGATTTAGATATTTATCTAAATAATCTCAAAAATTAAGTATTACCAAAATCCAAGAAAAGAAACCATATGACTGTAGCTAAAAGAAAATAGTTTCTAAATTAGCAAAGTAGTCATAATAAGAGGAATTTATGAAATACCTCTATAAGAAGAACATGAATAAAAGTAAATTTGATTTACTAGATTTTTTCATTACCGCCTATATAGTAGATTCAGATCCACTATTAGGATTTGTTCTTCATTACATTTTATATAATTCTTGGAAAATACTTAATTATGTAGAATGATCTCTACTTGTTGGCACCAGGAAACCCATCTCAATTAATGTAGTGGGAGACATTAAGATGTCCATAAGAAATAATTGTTATTTAATGCTGAATATGGTGTTTTTAGTACCATAGGAGAAATTCAATTTCTCTAACTTTATTACTAATAAAATGTTCATATAGTATGAATATTTTAGTACTAAATTTTTATTTTCAAAATTGTTTGAAAAGTTCAGCCGAAAAATAAGAATAATTTGTATGTGTTAAATTGTTAACATATAAAATACTACACAGGGAGATATTCAGGATTATAGAATCCAGAATATAAAGACAATTTATATTCTCCTAAAATATGATACCCGTCTTTGGCATTCGAGATTGATTCTGATCAATTTGAATAAAAAAGACTACTACGAAGTGATTCTCTAAATGTTAGAGTTAATTGCTTTATATGTCTTAAGATCTTGCCTTTCATGCAAGATAATTAATAGGTTTTTGTTGGAAAAGCCTACATGCCAAAGAACACTGATAAATATTTCATATCACTCTAGCTGATGATTATTCAAGAAATAAGTATCGTAACCTAATGCAACATAAGTCTGAATATTTTGAAAAGTTCAAGGAATATAAGACTCAAGTTGAAGGTCAATTAGGTAAATCTATCAAAACACTATGATCAGATCACAGTGAAAAGTACAGGAACGTTATGTACTAAGACTAATTGATAGAAAGTGAGATTTTATCTCAACTCTAGCACAAAGTACGTGAAATTGTGCTGCAAGAGGAGAAACGAGACCTTGTTAGACATGGTCAGAACAATAAAGAATTACACGTCATTATCAGACTCTTGTTAGGATATACAATATAGATTGTATAGTGAACATCATTATATCTAAAAGGTGTCCATGAGACAACTTTGAGATTATAGAAGAGTAGTAAAGTTAGTTTACAACCCTTCGAGTTTTGAGAGTTTTAAGCATACATGCTGAAACTAGAATATGTTCAATAGTGTTGAAAAGTTGGTTCCAAGTGAAGCCACTAAATAGTTAATAAAAGTTGTTAACAATTTAATTACATTTGATAGTCAAATGGATCCTAGTCATGAATTGGATAAGCCTCATCGTAGTGGGAGAGTTATGAGATGACCCAACCATTACAAGAGCTTATATGAAGCCTAAGTTGTCGTATTAGATGACAAAATGTAGGGCTTCTTGACCTCAAAGTTGAAATGAGAGTCAATGACAAAGACTAGTAGACCAAAGTCATAAATCTCGAGATAGAGTAGATGTACTCATCTTTATCTAGAACTTGTAGATATTCGTGATGGGGTAAAACCCATAGGTTTTGAATATATCTACAAAAGTAAAAGATTTGTAAATAAGAAGGTACAGACCTTCAAAATAAGACTAATGGCAAATATAGTGGGAGAAAGTAAATTATGGATAAACTTTCTCATTTGTTGTCATATTAGAGTATATAAGCATTTCCTAGTTGCATATGAGATATGTCAAGTGAAGGTTTAAGAAATCTTTTTTGAAAAGAAATCTTAAAGAATGCATTTACAAATCCATTACATGAGTTCAATTTCAAAAATCAAAAGCAAAAGGTTTGAAAGCAGTAAAGATTCATTTATGAAATGAATTTGATCACTAGATTTTTGAATGTAAGGTTTGATAAAAGTATCAAAAACTATGACTTTGAATAAATATTAATGATATTGTATAGACAAGAAAATCATTAATTACTTAGTGGAATTTTCTCATATTTTATGTGGATGACTTATTACCCATTGTGAATGTTGTAAGATTTGAATCCAACATAAAATGTTGACTACCTAACCAATTCCAAATGAATGATTTAAATTACTGGGTATGTCCTAAAATAGAGTTTTCGAGGACAAAATGTTATTTATGTCTCACACATCTTATATTGACAAATTTGTTGTCAAGTATATGATGTAGTACTTCAAAAAATGATAATGTATCATTCTTACATGAAGTTTAGATTGTCTAAGGAATAGTGTCCTAAGACATTTCAAAATGCTGAGAACATAAGATTGACTATCTACGTTTGAGTGGGAGAAAATCTAATGTACACTTGAGACATGACATTTGACAGTAAAATTGGTTAGCATTTATTAGTTAACCCAATGGTATGACCATTGCGCGGAAAAATAAAAACTTTTCTCAAAATATCTATGGATAAAATGAGAAATTATATTTTTGTGTATGAGGTTAAAGATTTGATCTTTACGAGATGCACTGGTTTTAACAAAGATTTATGGAAATCTATGTTTACCCTAGATGGTGGAGTATGGTATGCAAGTTAAATGTTTTTGCTTATGAAGTAAAAAACTTGCATAACTCAAATAATTTCTTATTGGTCTGAAAGATGTTTCAGATATAGTTAAGCCTAAAACGTTTTATGTAATGGCTAAACTTAAGGAACTTAGATAACATCAATATATAGGGTATCCTGAGAGAGAAAGAATCGTGGTAGGACCAAGATGACTTTTAATTGACAGTCGTTTTGATCTATATAAAAAGACTTTCCAGGCTAAAGTGTTTGAAAGCCACCTAGAATGTCTAGGATTATGAGACATGTCTCATCTTCACTAGGGCAAGTGGGAGAACATGTTGGGTGTAGAGTATGCCCTAGGATACATGTCTCACCGGCTTTAGTGCAAGTGGGAGATTGTTGGGATTTATGCCCTAAAGCCTCGTAATTAATTAATAATTATTTGATAATTATTTTATTATTATTATTTGCAATTTATAATATTCATTATATAAATAAAATCCAAGGTTATTAGTGTAATCTTGAACTGTATGTAGTTGACATACGGGAGGATCATGTTCAAGTAATAACCTAAAGGGTCTATAGTATATGGATAAGGTTGGGTGCCTTATCCTGGTAACACTATTGATACGGCCCACTTTGTAATTGTTACAAATGATTTGATCCAAATCATTCATGTAGAGACATGTGAGTGGGGGTATCCTATACAATGAGTTTGTATAAGACTGGACCACGAAATATATAATCTATCTTTATAAATCCGTTATTTGAGAAGATTAATATTTCACAGGATGATCATATGTGACTCGATCTTAATCCTGAGTGATTTATGAACTCCTGCCTGTGAGGGCTTGTCCTTTGATTTGTATGGGTGAGAATGGCCTTTATAGCCGATTCAATAAGCCTACCATTTTGGGGACTTGACCAAATAGGGAGTTGGGAACATAAGTTTCACAAGATGGAATTCACTTCTTCCCATATAGGGAAAGTAGATGAGTTGTTCCCTTAAGTGCTGATTTCGGGACTTGAACAATGGGGCCCCACCCTCTCACTGGCCTGAGAGGGACTTCGTTTATGGTTGGATCATAAACAGGTTGTTCATTAGAGAATCAGTGGTACTTAAGGTGTAAGATGTAATTACAGGGGTAAAACGGACTTTTGACCCAGCTGTAATTACAAACAACTCGTGAAGGATCGACTTGCATGTAATGGTTATATCCATGGACACAACTTGTCCTACAGTGCATAAGAGTGCAACTCTAGGCCTATAGTGGAGTGACCTAGAGTTAATGAATGAAAGTTAATTAATTAAAGAGTTTAATTAATTAATTTTGTATCATTGGAGCTTATAAATCTGTAGGTCCATAAGGTCCCCTTGCTAGCTCATAGTAACACTAAAAAGATCAATTTAGTTGAAAGAAAAATTTGAAATATTCAAATTAATATTTAATATATTTGATATATTAAATGTAGAAGAGTAAAATATATTTATTGTATTTGATACATTAAATATTAGAGGAAATAGTTTATGTATGTGATACATTAATATTAAAAACTATATACATATGTTATTTGAATGAGATTCAAATTGGTTTAAAGTATATTATAAAAGATTAATTTTATAGTATTTGAATAAGATTCAAATAAATATAAAATACATATTTTAATATATTAGATATTAAAATGTATTTTATAAAATAAAATTAATTCCTAAAAGCCTTATTATAAATAAGACATTTAGGTTTAGCCAAAGGGTTGGCCAAACACACTACTCACCTTCTGCAGAGAATTGTTCTCTCATTCTTTCCTTCTGCAGAGAATTGTTCTCTCATTCTTTCAAAGAGCTCCCACAAGCCTTGATCCCGTGTTCGAGTCATAGCGAGGAAGATCTCGTGGAAAAAGGAACACAAGAAGATGATTGTTCATCAAAGGTAATACTTATACTTAACTGAGTATGTTAGTTTAATTCTAAATAAACCAAAGTAATCGATTCCAAACGCTTCCGCTGCGGGGAATGAAGAGTTCATTCCCTTCAAGTTAGACTGTTGAACTCTTAAGTAGTACCGTGAGGCTATGTGATGGTCACATCGGGAACCTCGTAGTTTACTAAGTCTCTCATGGCTAAAGTGTTTGAGAGGACACCTAGAAGAGTCTAAGGATCCGAGTTGCTAAAAGGATAGTGGGAGATTACAAACTGATGTGAGACATTGTAGTTCCCTCCCTACCAACATGTACACCACGGACGTTTAAGTCCAAGTGGGAGTTTGTTGGGTTTAATGTCCTTAAACTCGTGGTTTGTAAACTATGTTTGTAAATTTACTATTTAGAATAATCCGTTATTAGTTTTATTTCGGTAAATGCGTTTACCGGAATAAAGTGAAACGTGTTTTGCATTAATCTATACCAACACACAAAACCCTTGACGTATGCCAAATACTGGAGCTTCATGTATGACATGATTGTGGATCAAGCTCTAGCATTTATAGTAAACAACGGTCTATAGTATATGGATTAGGCTGGGTACCTTTTCCTGGTAACACTATTGAATGCGGCCTGCTTTGTGTTACACAGAACGATGTGATCTGAATCGTTTCACATCAAGATGTGCGGGCGGGGGCGTTCTACGCGATGAGTTTGCGTAAGACTGAACCACGAAAAAAGTCGCTCTCTTTATAACACCGTTTACGGAAGAGACCAATTATTTCACTTTGTGATGGCCTAGATAACTCGATCTAAATCCTGAGCTTGCTATGAACTTCTGCTTATTCGAGAGTATCCTTAGACTTGTATGGGTGAGAGTGGCGGAACGCCCGCTCAATAAGCCTACCAAATTGGGGATAAACTCGAATAGGTAGCTGAGGACATAGTGTGGCAAGATGGAATTCACTCCTACCCTCTTTAGGGTTAGTAGATAGGTTTTTCCCTTAATAGCTGACATCTAGTCTTGAACAATTTGCGCACACTCTCTCCAAGTTTGAGAGAAGATCTGATCTGTTGGTTTGACCGCTGATCAATTGTTCATTAGAGGTGTCAGTGGAACTTAAGGAACGAAGATGTAACACAGGGGTTAAACGGTAATTATGACCCAGCTGTGATTACGGACAACCTGTGAAGGGTCGACTTGCCAATGACGGTTATATCAAGAGGACATAATATATCTACAGTGACGAGAGTGCAACTCTCGGACTATAGTGGAATCTCCTAGAGTTAACGAATGTAGATCGTTTGGGGTTAAAAGAGTTTTGACCGAATGATCTCGTATCGTTGGAGCTCATGATCTGTAGGTTCTTTAGGTTCTCCTGGCTAGCTCGGAAAAAGCGGTATCGCAGGGCTATAGGGTAGAACTCGGAGAATTCCGAATTCGGGTCTGTTGTTCGAGGGTTTGTGTATTTAAATATGATTTAAATATATAATCAGAAGAAGTCGTATTTAAATATGATTTAAATATCAACCGGTGGAAAATATGAATTTTGATTCATATATTGGAATAGTCGGTTTTCGGAAATCGGGATTAGTGGATAGTTTATTATAATATTAATATTTGATATTAATATTAATAATAAATATTATAATTAAAATTGTTTTAATTATAATTAATAATTAATAATTTATAATATTTACAATATTAATAATTATTTATAATAATAATAATAATTATTATTATTATTAAGAATCCACTATAGCATTGTGCATGGGCTCCATGTGGATTCCTTATCCACTTCTATTCTCCATCTTTGGAGGATTTGGAGATTTTCCAAGTTAATTGAGGATCTTTGACTTCATGCTTAAGATTTTTGCTCTCTCTTGATTTTTCTCTCAACCGAACATCCATCTTCAAGGGTTGAAGAAGAAGTTCTTGGTTGTTGCTTGAGTTTGAAAAAGTCTTGAAGCTTTGGACTTTTGAAGATTAGAGGTTAGTTCTTTGGAAGAACTCCAAGTAAGTGTAAAGTTGTTTATACTTATTTCTCTAATTTTGAATTTCAATTGTTGAAATTTATGAGTTTGTTGTTTGAGTTCTTCATGTTCTTGATGAATTGTTCATCAAGTTCTTGGTAAACTCATAACCAAACTCATCCAAGCTTCATCACCTTCTTCCTCCCTCTCAACAAACCCCCTTAGCTCAAGGAGTCCCACTACTCCGCTATTAAGCCCAAGAATAGTTGGGACTACTATAAGGGTGGTCCTCGTTGGTGCCCGTGCTGAGTTCGTGACCGGAGGAGACGTAGAGATCGAGGGGCAGTAGAAGTGCTGAGGTAGACGAGAAGACGAATGTCAAAATAAGGTATTTTTGTCATTATATACCGGTGTATATATGATATATACCGGTACTTTTTCATAGAGTTCTCTTCACTGAAAAATTTACCGGTGGTATATACCGATGGTATATATGGTATTTACCGGTGATATATACTGGTGGTATATATATTATTTACCCATGATATATATGCCGGTGGTATATACCATTCAGTATTTCCTCGGTATAATATATACTGGTGTATATATGATATATACCGGTGGCATATACCGGTCAACTTTCTCGGTTGACTTTTACCGGTGGAGAGAGGTTTTACCGGTGGACTCGAATCAAGAATTTTTCTAAGTGTTAGAAATCTATCTTCAATTCTTAGTTCGTTCCTTATTGATTGCTTAAGGTCCTCAACCAGTTTTAGGCTTTTGTGTAAGTCTTTCTTCCGCTGTGCCTCTGGTCGAGGGCCGGGACCCTCGCAGTTGGTTTAGTGGGGGTTCCAACATGATTTAAATATGGGATCGGTCTAAAACATGAATAGGGATTCATGTGTGATGATTCAGTTTAAGAAACCGAGATTAGTCTTATAATTTAAATAATATTTGATATTGAATTAAATAATAATATTAATTAATTAAAAAGTTTAATTAATGAAAATTTATTTTGTTTATTAAAATTAATTAGGAATTAAATTTAAAATGACAAAATATTACAAGCTGGATTATCCAAGTTGAGTGGATTTATCCAAGTCAAGTGGATTTATCCAAGTTGAGTGGGTTTATCCAAGTTGTGAAGTGAATTGTGAATCACCAACAACATGCATAAACTCATCAATTGTTGAACACTTGTGTGAAGACTAATTCATCCAATTTGAGGTGTCATGCTAGGCAAAGAGTTTGTTGCATGTGAATTGCCTATAAATTGGATGAAGTTCAAATGGTTTGATATTGATGAATTTTCAAAGAGTTTGAACATTTGGATGAGGGTTGATGAGGAGTTCATGTTACTTGAGAAATTAGAAATCTAAGTGTTAGATATGTCTCACAAAACCCTCATCACATTCACCTTCCCATGTTCATCTTCCAAACGTTTTCTTTCATAAAGAAGTCCCACCAGTCTGTTGCTTGGCCCGAGGATAGTGGGACTACCGGAGGTGGATCTCGAAGAGTTCGAGGGAAGCTTCGAAGGGTTCGTGAGGAGATTCGAGCATCGAAATAGAAGTTTTCAGAACTACAAGAGGTAAGTGTTCTAATTTCTTTTATTTCTAGTTTTGAGCATGTTTCTAGTTTAGCTAAATTGATGAAATTAGAGTGTCAATGATCCGACTCGCTTTCGCTGTGCTACATGCGCTCCATCAATCAATCTCCCAGAATAATTGCTAAAACAAATACCCACCGAGCTCAAATTTATGCAAATGTGTGCAGAAGAGTCTGTAAAAAATTCAGAGTCATTAGAGTCCATATAGGCTTTCAATTCGAAGACAGAAGCTCGGGTGTCGGAAAAAAGAGCTTGTTGTTTATTTTTATTGGTACTTCGTTTTGTAAATGCCCGAGCGTGTATGGGCTTTATTGTGTGCAGAAGAGTCTGTAAAAAATTCAGAGTCATTAGAGTCCATATAGGCTTTAAATTCGAAGACAGAAGCTCGGGTGTCGGAAAAAATAGCTTGCTATTTTTTTTTTCTGCAAAATTCCAGCACAAAACCAGTTCAGCGTAAGGTGGAAGAAACGGTCCGGTTCGGTCCTCGGGCGGTCCGGTTCACTGAAAGTCAGAACGGTTTTGGGTTTTTCACTCTCTGATAGTTCAGTTCATCTCTCGTTTGGTCCGGTTTCGAGCTGTTGAAGACGAGTTTGCTGTTTTGAACCGGTTCAGTTATTGTTGAAGCTTTTGTTGCTATTTTTTGGCCGGTTTAAGCAATTTTAAGCTGGTTCGGGGCGGTTCGAAGGGTTCGAAAGCGTCTCAAACTAGTTTATGAATTATTATTGTAATATTTTAGTTGCTTGCTTGACCGTGATGCAAAAACCAGTCCACTTTAGTGTGTTTAATTAATTATCCATTGTGAATGTATGTTTTAATTAAAGTCTCTTGTATGTGCATAAAGTATGCCATATAGATTTCAAATCCCACCATAGGAAGCATGTTGCATGCATTGAAAGTATAACATAAGTGTTATGTTATAGTATGCATGCTTAATTCATGAGAATTAATATAAGTGTTATATTAATTTATGAATTGGATGTTGCTTGTTTAAAAGTGTAATTGATATAAGTGTTATATTAATTGTGAAATTAAACATACAACATAGTTGCCTTAGTTGAATATAATTGTTATATTCTTGCTTGGGAAGCATGTTATAAAATGAATATAATGGTTATATTCTAGCTTAGGAAGCATGTTATCGAATGTCTTTGTTTTATAAAGCGTTATAAAATGAGATAAACATTTAAAATCTATAACAAAGATAAATGCATGCTCATTCAGGGTTAAAGAATTCCAATGCAATTAGGAATTTAGTATCGATTCTTTTTAATAGTTAAAATAGGTCGACATCTTGTAAAGCCAAGGTTACGAGAGAACTCACCCGGTGAGATCTTGTACTAAGGTTGAAGGTATTTAAGATGACAGTTTACGGAACACCTACTACCTGGGGATCGATCCGGTACTTGAGTTAAGTTAACCCAACTTTATGAGCATGCACGAGAGTTGTGAAAGGTTTTAAAGCGCTTATCACCTAGACATCATAGGTAAAAATTTGTTTTACCTAGACTTAGATTTTATTGTCTTAGCCGAATAATACCTAAGTAAAAGTATACCCAAACTGTATAAAATACTTAGTAGGGTGTTGAGAAGGTATATATGATATATCAATCTCCTTCTACGCTCTCCGCGAAGTTCACACCGTGAGATTTATGCTTGGCCTCGTGATGTCAATAGGGCATCCCCATTCAGATGGTGTTTGCATAAATCAAGAGCAATGTGAATAGAGAAAGTATTTATAGCAAGTGGGAGAAGGAAGTATGTCAATACATCCTGCGGTCTCCTCCATTAGGTTGAACCGTGAGATTCCCATGTTCCGCCTGCTGGTCGCCCATAGTAGCACCGTCCATTCGGATGGCCGTTTCATGGGAGTCAGAACAACTCAATCTCCAGAAACGGATAGGGTCTCTTAAGTCCATTCCCAACTCTGACATTTCCATTCGGTTGCACTGTTGGGGCCGACCTTTAAGTTCTGGAAATGGCGGTTCACACTTACAAATGATTATTAAGTTGTTAGTAGATTCTTGACCGAAGTAGCGATAACTAAGGTGCTATAGGAATATGAGTTATTATGGTATTAGCATTTGGTCAAGAATGTCTTGGTTCAGTGAAGGTGTGATTGACCGCCCCTCGGTAGCGGTTGCTCTGACTCAGTGAAGTATCGTTGCAAATTAATAATGAGTTGTTGGGTACTGATAACTCCATTTTGGAGCTAATTATCACTCCCTAATTCTAGCTAAATGTCGTATTTAATTGGTTAATATGTCTCGTTTGTAGGAGAATTGCGGTGAAGAGCTCATGCGTCCATTGGACTCGTTTCGTAGCTAAAAGCGGTGTTTTAACGCCCCATGAGTGCATCGGGAAAAGGGCAAGCTTACCTGATAGCTCCAAAATAGAGCTATCTTAATGTCCCTAATTCTAGCTAAAACCATGACATATATATTGAGTAAAATGCTTCCTTGTAGGTGATTTCGTGGTGAAGAGCTCGGGAAGTCCATTGATGATTTTCGGGGTTAAAAAGGTCATTTAAGACGTTTCGGGAAGTGTTCGGGTCAAAACGATAGGCCAAACGGAGCTCGGGAGCCAAAACGACCCAAAAGTGGGCTAAGAGCCGAGAGGGCAGCGCCCAAGCGCCGGCGCCCAGCGCCCAGGCGCCCAGCGCCCAGGCGCCCAACGAACGCAGCACGCCCAGGCGCCCGCGCGCGCCGACGCACCGCACGCCCGCGCCCAGACGGCCAGACGCGCGCGCACCCGCGCGCGCCGCCTCGCCTCGCGCCCGCGTGCCCTCGCCGCTCCGCCTCGCCCATGTCCGCGCGCGCCCGCGCGCCCTCGCCCGTGTCCGCCTCGCCCGCGCGCCCGTCATTGAAAATCCAAGTGCGCCCCAGCGTCTCAACGCTCGCTCAACGCTCGCTCAACGCCGACAGCGTCGAGACGCTGGCCGAGTGCTCGACGCCCCGAACTCTGAAGCGTACATTTGAAGTTCCACCCGAGAGCAAGCGTCGAGCGCAAGCGTCTCGACGCTCGCTCGACGCCGCGCGCGGCTGCCAACTTAGGGCACAGCGTCAAGACGCTGGCCTAGCGTCTCGACGCTCCGAGCTTAAAAACCGTGAAAACTTCAGATTTGCAGCAATTCTTTGATTCTTCTTCTTCCTCAAGCTTCTCCTCTCGGGTCTACCTCCATTTTCCGCCATTTTTGTACTTCTTCTCCTTCTTTGTGCATGATTCCAAGCTCTTCCATGGGGGATTGGAGTAATTCAACCTCCATGGAAGGCTAAACCGAGGTTAGTGTTTAATTTTGTGTTTGGATTTGTAAATTTTGGATGTTTGGGGAGATTTTTCCCCTTTGTAAATGTTGAGACATTAGCTTGATTATGCATTCTCTTGCTTGTTCTTCATACAATCTAGCATGTGTAGCTAAATTAGGTTGACGCCCTAGTTCCTATGCATGATAGAAGGCTAAAGGTTGGGACGTATAATTGCCTATACCGCTAGGTAGCACGGGTCTAAGCATGGCTAATTAGTTCGGCCCAAAGTGACATTGGTTAACTGAATTAATTAACGTTTTCATGTTAGGCTTAAGGCAAGAGAGAAACCGCTTTAGTCTTAGGATTAGGTCGTCGCAATGTTCCCGTCACTGGCACGTAATCGATTTAGGGGTCGCTACCTTAGATAGATTATTGGCCAAGTTTAATTAGAATTGCACGCTTCTAATTAAATCCTTGGGTCATTTGAGTTAGAGATAACTAAATGAATTGTGTGCATGAACATGACTAACGCGTTAATTGTATCAATGATCCGAACATCCATAACGAGCAATTCCATTTCTCGAAATTAAGCACAACCGTTTAATTTTTGCACGTCGTCATTTAATTTTTCGTTAGCATAATTAGGAGCTCCCTTCCCCCAAAACCAATATTACCATTCTTTTATTTCTAGCAAATTAGACTTAGTTAGATTGAATTTCTTATTTCCCTGTGGATCGACCCCGTTACCACTAAGCTTCAAATAGCTCGGTGTACATCGGGTTTATAAATTGTATTTTGGCAAGCCTCGACAGCTTGAATTTGGAGTACCCCAAAAGTACATCTACCAAAATTGGCGCCGTTGCCGGGGAATTAATTAATTTAGTTTAGTTAAGTTTAGTTTGTTAGTTTTAAAAATTTTCTTTACTTTTTGTACAGTTTAATACTTTTGTATTATTTTACCCGTTTTTGTTTGAGTTCTTGGAGCGCAGTCATTCTTTGAAAATTCAAAAGAAGCGCCAAGATGGAGGTCGTGGGTAATTATGAGCATCAAAGAACCTTGAGGGAGCTTGCATCATCTGAGCTAGGCCGGAACACATCGAGTATATTGTATCTGGTAGCTGCAGGTAATTTTGAACTTACAGCTGGTCTGATTAACTTATTACCTTCTTTTTATGGTAATACAGATGAGGATCCCGTCAGACACCTCAAGGCATTCCAGATGGTGTGTTCGTCATTCAGAACCGATGACACCACCGCAGATCAACTCCATCTCAGGACCTTTCCCTTCACCTTGAAGGAGAAGGCGAGAGATTGGATGTATTACCTACCGACCGGATCCATCACGACTTGGAAGGAGCTGAATGGGGCGTTTTTAGAAAGGTATTTTCCTGCGTCGAAGGCCGTCGCCCTCAGAAGGGAGATACACAAAATTGAGCAAGGAAAGGAAGAAACCGTCCTTGAATGCTGGGAGAGGTTTGGTCGGTTATGCGAGGATTGTCCTAATCATCAAATAACCGAGCATTCCCTCATTCAGAGTTTCTACTACGGTTTGCTTCCCCAAGGCCAGCAGATGATAGACGCCGCCAGTGGAGGTTCGCTCATGGACAAGACACCCGCTGAAGCTAGAGTTTTAATTTCTAACATAGCTATAAGCTTAGAGCGGAGTGAAGATGGAGACAAGGAGAAGGCTCGCATGAAGAAGGATGTGGAAGAGCTTAAGGCTCAGCCTTTCGAGGTAAGTAATACTGTTCTTGCCTTAAAGGATGATGTTCTGAAAGTCCAATCCTCTGTTTCAGGTAAATCTGTTGAGGACATGTTGCAAGCTATCCTTACAATCACCTCGTCCAAGCTCGATAACGTTGGCACTCAGATGCAAGGAATTAAGGAAGAAATGTCTCAGATGACTTGCAAGATCAACAGGATGGAAGAGAAAACTGAGAGTTTGAGTGCTGTCACTTTGAGAAGTGGGAAGCATCTTCCCACGAGTGCCCCGCCGGTGGAAGTCAATCATGGCCACGTCGAGCCACAGACAGAAAATCCCGAACCACGGTGGCATGGGGTAAATTTCGATCCTACGTGCACTAGAGTTTATGTGCCTAAGGCTCCTTTTCCTAGCAGGTTAGCGAGACCGCCTAAGGAGGACTACGAGAAGGAGTTCCTGGACACATTCAAGAAAGTAGAGATCAACATCCCTCTGTTGGACGCCCTGAAGGAAATTCCGAGGTACGCCAAGTTCCTCAGGAAAATTTGCACCAACCAGAGGAAGACAAAGGAGAGTGAACGCGTCGTGGTAAGTGAGAACGTCTCTGCTGTGATCACAAAGAACTTACCGGTTAAATGCGGCGATCCAGGTATGTTTTCTCTCCCTTGTAAGATTGGAGGTATGCATATTAGAAGAGCAATGCTCGATCTAGGAGCCTCCATTAGCGTTATGCCGTATTCCATTTATCAGAAACTGAAACTGAAAGGAATGACTAAAACAGGAACAATTATTCAACTTGCTGATAGAACTTCTGTGCATCCCCTAGGAATAGTGGAAGATGTGTTAGTGCAAGTTAACGAGTTAATTTTTCCTGTTGACTTTTATGTTCTGAAAATGGATGAAAATTATTCCTCTCCGCATGCTTCGATCTTATTAGGTAGGCCCTTCATGAAAACTGCTAAAACTAAAATAAATGTGGATAAGGGCATTTTATCTGTTGAGTATGGCGGAGAGGTTGTTGAGATGCATTTTCCCATAGTAGAAGAGCATGTTGATGATGTCTTCTCTCTTTGTCAAGTAGACACTTTTGAATCTGTAGCTCGTAATGAATGCATGACTGTTGAGGATGGGGATGACCCATTATTTTTAACTGAACTTTTTGATGATTATGAGTTGCATGAGCCATCCTTGACTGAATTTTGTGATTCATCTGTTTCTGCTTTGACAACTGTTGAGAACTCTGCTAATCTACTTCCTTCCACTTTACCTTGCACTTTTGGAAATGAAATGACAAATCAAACCATGCTAGATTTAGAACCACCGGTTAATGTTGAGTCGCATGCTGTTTTTGATGAGCTTAAAATGAATGACTTGCATGAATCTGGTTCTACTTTGCAATTGGTTGATAATTCTTATGTGCACCCCTTGGAAAAGATGGAAGATGTTTTGGGCAAAGTAAATGACCCGTTCTTTCCTACTGATCCTTATGCTTCTGGAATGCATGAAAGTTTCTCTCACGTTTTTGCATCAATTTTATGGGATCAACCTTTTGTTAAACCTGCAAAATTTAAAAGTGATGTTGTATGTGCGCAGAAGGCACGAGAGAAAGAATTGTTCATGGATTTTCCCAGGAAAGAGATAATTAGGAAGATGAATGGGGCATCTTCCAAGTTCGACTATGGATGAGTTGACGAGAGAATACAGTCGAGCAATCGACTCTAAAAATTTGCGCTTCTCGGAGGCACCCGAGTTTGAACTGTATTTCTGTTGTTTATCGCTTTGCTTTTGTTTTTATTTGCTTTTGAGTTGTTGCTTGTTTTCTTGTTTTTCTAGGAGAAAAGGTGGAATGGCCGGCAATTCGAGAGCACATTGGAGGACGTTGGTGCACATCTCCACCCGTCGGCTCCATAAGATTCAGGGGAGGTTTTCTGTTCCCTTAGGATTTTATTGTTTTTATAGTTGAATGCATTGGGGACAATGCATATCTTAAGGTGGGGGGTGGAGTTTGATGAGACTTCTTAGTAGTTGTCGAGGATATGTGTACTCTAGCTGTTAGATTAGAATCTGAATGCATGTGTCCGATGAGGACGGTCTGTGATTTGCTTGTGAACACTCCGTAATTGCATAATTCGAAAATTTGACGATGTATGCACATTTTGAGCCTATTTTAAATTTTTTTTCTGTTATTTCCCTACATTCACTGAGCACATAACACTCTTATTCTCAGCTCTGTAGGTCTAGAATAGTCTTATTGTGTCTGAAACCTTGTTGTCACCCCGAAAGGTACCATTAGGGAGGCTTGATGTGTAGAAGTAGTAATGACTCATTTGTGTATAGCGAAGCTATTGCCTAAAATAAAAAAAAAAGTATGCATGAAAAATAAAACCTCTAGAGTTGCTCCTCCTTCTTGTGTTGCCCGTGTAACCAGGGGCGATCGTGTAACCCACGGTTGTCACTGCATGAAAGGGGAACTAATGGAAGTGAGCAATGGTCCTTAAAAACGTGAAGCTAAAATTTGGTTTGACGTGTTAGGCTCTCTTGGAGAAAAATAAAAAAAAAAGTAGTTCAAAAAGAAAAATGGGTACAAAGTACTCAAGGAAAAAGAATAAAATTTAGGCCTGTTGTTTTGTTGCTATTCCTATCACTAAAAGCCGTTAGACTGTTCTTATCGCCATAAGTAGGGGGAAAACGAGTTATAGGACTATATAAGGTTGTTCCGGGCTTGCATGAGCTAGGTTGAGAGGTGCTAAGCACACACACACGTAAGGGAATAGGAGTTTAAATTTTGAAATGATTTCAACGTTTGCATGCTTTTGATGGTTTTGAATTTATTACAAGTACCTTGTTTCACAAGCATTGAGATTAGAGTCCAAGCATGCATTTGATTCTTTGGAGATTATTTAGAGTATACCTTGCTCGGGGACTAGCAAGATTTAGGTCGGGGGTATTTTGATAGCTCCAAAATAGAGCTATCTTAATGTCCCTAATTCTAGCTAAAACCATGACATATATTGATTAAAATGCTTCCTTGTAGGTGATTTCGTGGTGAAGAGCTCGGGAAGTCCATTAATGATTTTTGGGGTTAAAAAGGTCATTTAAGACGTTTCGGGAAGTGTTCGGGTCAAAACGATAGGCCAAACGGAGCTCGGGAGCCAAAACGACCCAAAAGTGGGCTAAGAGCCGAGAGGGCAGCGCCCAAGCGCCGGCGCCCAGCGCCCAGGCGCCCAACGAACGCAGCACGCGCGCGCCGACGCACCGCACGCCCGCGCCCAGACGGCCAGACGCGCGCGCCGCCTAGCCTCGCGCCCGCGCGCCCTCGACCGCTCCGCCTCGCCCATGTCCGCGCGCGCCCGCGCGCCCTCGCCCGTGTCCGCCTCGCCCGCGCGCCCGTCATTGAAAATCCACGTGCGCCCCAGCGTCTAGACGCTAGCTCGACGCTAGCTCGACGCTGCCCCGACGATTCCCGAAGATGGACGAGTGCCAGCGTCGAGCGCGCGTCTCAACGCTCGCTCAACGCCGACAGCGTCGAGACGCTGGCCGAGCGTCTCGACGCCCCGAACTCTGAAGCGTACATTTGAAGTTCCACCCGAGAGCAAGCGTCGAGCGCAAGCGTCTCGACGCTCGCTCGACGCCGCGCGCGCGTCTCGACGCTACCCCGCGCGCGCGGCTGCCACTTACGCACTTCTGGCCCTTGCAGAGGCTGATGCTGCGCGAACTGAATGACTTCCCAAACTTCCGATTCGCAAGAAGAAGTGGAAGGTCGTCACAGAGATACCTGCTGGACCCTCTGAACCAGCAGGCACACCCAAGAAGCGCAAATGGAGTCTGGCTGTGACCGAGGAAGGAATCAAGAACAAGACTCCCTCTGTGGAGAGTCAAGAACTGGGCCAGCCATCCCGCGAGACAGCGGAGCACAGCCCTTCATCCTCTCCACCGGTTCGAAGCCCTGAGTTCTCCGCATCGCCACCAGCGCTGAGCCTTGAGCTACCTTCATCACCGCAAAGTTCTGAGAATACCCCACCAGCAGAGAGCCCTGAGGCATCGCCCACTTCCCCACAACATGACCCTGAATTCCCATATGGTGAGTATCAAGAATCGACGCAGGGCAGTGGGGAAGGTGAGGAAGAAGAGGTCTTCTCTCCTATGAGGGAAGCCAGCCCTGAGAGTCTTGCGCAGAAGGATGACTCGATGGACGAGACACTGGGGGCTTGCCTCCAGCAGATCACCACAAAGGCAAAGCTGAAGAAGAAGAAGGCTGCCAAGATTATCAGGGCTAAGCGGGCCAAGAAATCAAAGAAGAAGAAGGCCAATAGGGCGCCTTCATCAGAGAAAGAGAGCGCTGAGCCGTCGCTCAAGAAGCTCAAGATTGAGGCTGCGGAGTCAGCCAAACCAAAGGACAAAGGGAAGGCCAAGCTTTACCCTGAAGATGAGCCTCAATCAGTGAGGTACGTGTCCTCTGACGCTGAGTCCAGAGGCATTGAACTGAGGAAAAGGGAGCTGCTGCACGAGAAGGGCTTCCTCGACAGACCTGCTGACCTGCCGCAATTCTTGCGCGCAGGAATTACGAATCACGGATGGGAGGAGTTGTGCAGACCACCTAATCCAGCATACTCAAGCATGGTGTATGACTTTTACGCTAATGTGCTTAATCTTGAGGATGGCCTGTCTGTGGTTAGAGGGGTGGAAGTGGACTTCTCAGCAAAGGCAATCAACGAAGCCTATGGTCTCAAGGGCCAAAAACATACGGACTATGCAAGGATTGTTGATGAGCCTACTGATGCTGTCTTGGAGGAGGCCATTCGGACCATTGGTCAGCCTGAAGCATCCTGGACCGTGTCACGGAATGGGAGGCACACTCTCATGAGTGCCAACCTCACAGCTAAGGCGGCTATCTAGTTTTCTTTCGTGAGAAGGAAACTGTCTCCAGTGACTCATGAGACCACCATCAACCAGAGCAGATCGCTGCTGGTCTATGCAATCATGCGCGGTCTCACAATCAACGTGGGAGAAGTCATTGCAGCTGCCATTGCTGAGTGCGCCAAGAAGGGTAAGGGTCCATTGTTTTTCCCTAATACTATAACTAAACTCTCCTTGCGTGCAGGGCTTCCCATTGAGCGAATGGAGCAGCAGATGGCTTACACAGGCCACTTGGAGCTGCCTACTGGCTTGAGGCTAAAAAGGAAGGGGAACATGGAATTCGAGTTGGATAGGTTGGCTGCTGATCAGTCGCTGTCCATGGCTTGCCTGATGGATATGCAGAAGAGGATGGCTCAATGGGCCACTTACGCACAGGCACGGGACAAGGAAGTTGCTGACCAACTTGGATGCATCTTCCCTGATTTTCCCACGAATCTCCTGACTCCATGGGTGCCTCCAAGACCAAGAAGAAGTGATGATGAGGAAGATGTCTGAGTGCTAGTTTGAGGAGCACCAAAAGGGAGTATTGCTGTGCCCTTAGAAAAATAAAAAACAATCTGCTTTCTGTTAGACCATGTGAATTATGCTGTCTTTGGTGAATATTTTGATTTGTTTTAGTTGCTTAGTTTTAAGTTTTTGAATTACTTAATATAGCTTGCTGCTAGCTGATTAGGTAGATTAGTTTAGTTTCATTTTTAGAAAGCTTGAATGACTGGAAAATGCATGCGTAGGGGCCTTAAACATTGATATATCTGCCCTGACTTTATTGCGAAATAATTGCGGAAACCGCAATTTTTATTACTGAATGCATGTTTTGGACTGTCTGTTTAGCTAGGCTGTGATCTGTTAAATTCTATCTTTTGCTGCTATCATGACTACCTTATATAGCTTATCTTAAAGCATGCTGGATGAGTGTCATAGGACACCCTTTGATAGTTTAAATTAACTTCTAAAAAGCTCAGCATGCATAGCTGTAAGTCCTTGCCTGTCTGTTTTTTTCAATTTTCTGCTGCTGTGATATTTTCTTTTAGAATGTTCTGTCTATGCCTAGGGCTTTTAGATTCTCTTTGTTTTACCTTAGACTAGATGCTTCTAGGACAAGTTTGGGGGTGTGCCACCTCAGACACTCATTGGGGACAATGAGTAGTTGAAGTTTGGGGGAGGCCACCCTAGGCCTAGGAACATTCCTCTCTCCCTTAAAACATAAGCTTTCTTCTTCTCCTTTAAAAAAAAAAAAATGAGCTGAAAAGAGAAAATGAAAAAAGAATAAAGGGGGGAGTCTCTCTTAGGTTGCTGAGTAATCAGTGCCAAGTGTGTAACCCACAAGGGGCGTTGCATCAAAAGGCAACCAAAGGAGAGGCTCCACCAAAGTAAGAAAGAAAGAAAAAGAAGAAATAGGGAAGAAGAATGTATACCTAGGAGTTGCAACTTTGTGGCTTAGATGTCCTGAATAAAAAGAACTCTGATCCTCAATTAGCTAAGCACAAAGTTGTAGCTTGTAGGGTTGTTTAGGGAGATGAATGTATATCCAATGTAGTGATGCCAGGGTTTAGGTTGTTCTCTAAAAGTACTACTGTCACCGTTAATACTAAGACTGGCATGACCCTAAGGAATCCTAGACAATTTAAAAATAAAGCTAGAAGCATGTACTGAGTCTGGGGTAAAGCTAGGTAGAATTTGAAACCTTAGGGATAGTGGCATGATATGACAAAAGCAAGTAGATCAGTTGTAGTAAGTTAAAAAAACAGCAGGAGTATTAGGCATGCGAAGTCAGAAGAAGCTAGATAAGAGGGTAGTTTTAAGCTTAGAAGTGTGTCACAGGACAACACTGCTATAAATAGGGATATAGGGGAGTCAGTAAGTGGTTAAAGAAGGTGAAACAGTAGCCTAGGCAAGTCCTTAGTTGCTTGAGGACAAGCAAAACCTTACGTTTGGGGGTGTGTTATGTCTCCAAAAGTGACTTATTTAGGACTTATTTAGCTTAGAAAGATGCACACTCTTAGGTGTTTTTGATAGGATTTAGCTTAAACCTATGCTTATTTGTGAGAATTAAAAGAAGGTAGCTAAATTAGGACTTGTGTGCAAAAGGAAAGAAAAGGATTGAAAACCGAAGTAAAAGAAAGAAAAAACTACATTGCGATAGCATTGCGGAAACATTGCTGAAACCGCAATGTTTCAAGTGAAAACCGTAAGTTGACTGATCTTTTTCTGTTAATTTCCGTTATTTCAGGGATTCGTTCTTTCTCCTCCATCCATTCTGAAGTATGACGTTGAAGATGGATGATTCTCCTTGGCCCAAATGCAGCTGCAGATTACTATAAATAGGGGTCAAAGTCGAGGGTTTGATCATCATCCGAAAGCGTAGAAGTCTTCTCGCAGCTCCATCTTTCCTCCTGGTTTCCTTTGCCGTCTGTCGGTTTGCGAAGCTCAGCTATTGGAATCGATAATCTGATAGGAAGGAGAGGAGATTTATCTTCTCTCCCGATTGGATTCATCCAAGCAAGGCTGATCTTTCTCACCCTTCAGCCGAGGCGGTTGCGACTAGGCATTCAAGCTCATTTACATGTTTTCTGTCTTTCATTTCTACTTTCCAGCATTGTTTAGTCGTTGTTTCTGTTCTAGTGGCTAGTTATTGCATTTCGTGGTGTTCTGTCTTTGTGTTATCCATTTTAAGTGTTCTCTTGTTCCTTCAAACAATCAATTAATCAAACGCAAAACTCAGTATTTCACAGTTTCCTATCTTTGCAACTCACTGTCTTCCCTCGCTGTTTTAAGCTTATTTCTCTTCTAAGCATGTCTCTTTCATCTTTTATTTCTGTTTACCCCACATCCATGAGTAACTAAGTCACTTAGGGGCATGCTAATGACAACACTATAGGCTAAAAAACGTGATCCAAGCATGTAGGATAGCTCTCGAAGCATTGATTGTATGTAAGCTTCATCCCACGGGCATTTTCGATTGGCCATCCATTTTGTCCAAAGAACTCCTAACCTCTGGAAGGAGTAAGAGTTCAGAGTCATACTCTCATGCTAGCCTTTCAAGGTACCCAGGAAACGACCTAGGAATAGGCGTTTCCCTAGTACAAACCATATCTTTCTGCTTTAATAAGATGCTTAAGACCTTACTTTGACATGAGTAAACTAAAGAATCTAATGCATGGAATCGGACGATACATGAGATTGAGATAGTTTGATGCATAGTGAGTAGATCCAGTGCTTGAGAATCGTATGAAAATGCCTATAGGATCGTCATTGGTAGCCCTTAATTCACCATTTTACACACTTTCGCTGTCGGTAACATTGCGGTAGAATTGCTGTTTCCGCAATTCTGCTAAGTTAAAAATCCTGTTTAGCCAATTTCCTCTTCATTTATTAATCTCTTCCCTTTTCATTTGAGTTTATCATTTACTTGAACTTTTTTATGTTGTTTCCCTTTATCTATTCAGTAGTAATTAGGCAATTAAAAACCAACTTTACCCCATCAAATCCATCCATTCTTTCTTAACAAAACACTTCACGAGTAGCTCATAATAAATCTCTGTGGGAAAACGAATGAAAAAATACTTACTACTTGCTATAAGATCATGTATGCTTGCATGTTCCGAGTGCTCTCTCTCTCTTATTGCTTATTTATTTTAACACATTGAGCACGCAACATCAGGCTTCGACAGCCTGTGAATTAAAGGATATTAAAAAATCCACACTACCAGGTACATTATTAATTTTGCAAAATCTTGATTGGATGTATGAAATGGGTTAAAATCAATTCACTAATAGAATTTATTCTTTTTCAGCAGCTCTAGTTCATTTATCCAGTTACTAACTTCCGATAAACTGAACGACGATAACTACACGACCTGGAAATCGAACTTGAATACGATTCTTGTTTGCGATGATCTTAGGTTTGTCTTAAAAGAAGAATGTCCTCCCCCTCCTAGCTCGTCTGCAACTCGAACTGTTCGAGATGCATTTGGCAGGTGGACTAGGGCTAATGATAATACCTGAGTCTACATCTTGGCCAGCACATCCGATGGGTTAGCTAAGAAGCATGAGGTAATGGTCTCCGCTAAGGAGATCATGGATTCATTACAGACGATGTTTGGACAACCGTTCTCATCGGTCTATCATGATACCCTCATGGCGAGGAAAGCTAAGAAGAAACAACAAAGTAAATATGATTTACTCGTTGTTGAAACATGTTTAGTGGAACATGATAGTTCCGCCTGGATACTAGATTCAGGAGTCACTAACCATGGTTGTTCTTCTTTCCAGGAAACTAGTTCCTGGCAGCTGCTTGCTGAAGGTGAGATAACTCTCAAGGTTGGAACGGGAGAGGTTGTCTCAGCCAAGGCAGTGGGAGCTGTCAAGTTGTTATATAGAGATAGTTTCATTTTACTTGAAAATGTACTGTTGGTTCCTAGCTTTAAAAGGAACCTTGTATCTATCTCTTGTTTACTTGAACATTTGTATAAAGTATCTTTTGATTTTAATGAAGCGTTCAATAGCAAAAGAGGTGTACTTATATGGTCTGCGAAACTTGAAAATAACTTGTTTGTGTTAAGACCAACAGAGGCAAAAGCTATTTTGAACACCGAGATGTTTAAAACAGCCGAGACTCAAACTAAAAGGCAAAAATTTTCTCCAAGTACCTTTCTTTGGCACTTGAGACTAGGCCACATTAATCTCAATAGGATTGGGAGATTGGTTAAAAGTGGTCTCCTAAATCGGTTAGAGGACAACTCTTTATCACCATGTGAGTCTTGTCTTGAGGGCAAGATGACGAAACGATCTTTTTCTGAAAAAAGGTCATAGGTCCAAAAAAACTGTAGAGCTTGTACATTTAGACCTTTGTGGTCCGATGAATTTTAAAGTACGGGGAGGGTATGGATATTTCATCAGCTTCATTGATGATTATTCTTGGTACAACTATCTTTACCTAATGCATCATAAGTCTGAAGCTCTTGAAAAGTTCAAGGCGTATAAGGCAGAGGTTGAGAACACATTAGGTAAAACGATTAAAACACTCCGATCAGATCGAGGTGGAGAGTATATGGATTTAATATTCCAGGACTATACGATAGAACATGGAATAGTATTCCAACTCTCAGCACCCGGAATACCGCAGCAGAACGGTGTGTCCGAAAGGAGAAATAGAACTCTGTTAGTGTTAACTCTCCAAATGAGAGTTATTTAGGCCTTTAAATGTTATTATCCATGAAGTCTTTTGAGCATTAGAGTTAGTTTTGAGCCTAAAAGTGTTTAATTAGTGACTTTTGTGACTAGAGTGTTGCATGGAAGCTTATGTGATAATCTGTGCATAAGTGTGCTTTTTGGTAATGAATTAACTAAGCAATACCTTTTCAGGATGTCGCTAAAGTCTCGCGAGGAGCGCATTAGAGCAAGGAGAAGATCAGCTGGGAACAATGCTTTACGGTCGCAACGCGCCAGCAAAGTTGGGATTTTTAAGGACCTTTGCGACCGCAACGCAATCGCAAAAACTGTACCTTTGTCTGTTGGATTTTCAGAAACTGTCCCCTGCCGTAGCTCTTGTCTGCTGCGCAAACTTTTGTGTCCTCCAATGAGGATTGAGCCCCATTTTTAGGGTATGGAATATGAGAAGAAAAGGCCTGCATATATAAAGAATGAGATGAAGAGAGAAAGAGAGACTGATTAAGCATATCATAGAAACCTTGGAGGAAATCGGTGAAGTGTTCAGGAAAGGGAGAGAGCCATTTGAGAGATCCGAGGAGCTTTTCTTGGGATTCAGAGTTCTTGGGCTTCTTCTCTTCTAAACACGATTCTTCTTCCAAGTCTAGTACCTTTCTCCCTCCAGCCGAAGCAAGGAGTAGAAGCTGATCATCCTCTGAGTTTTACTGTTTTTCTTACTATTTTCTCTACTGTTGAACTACTGTTTTAGAACTACTGTTGTATTCATTTGTGATGTTTATTATGTGCAAGATCTTTGTAGTTTTAATGACTTCCATTAATATCATGAGTAGCTAATTTTTACAAGGGTTTGCTAGGATGAACCAATAGGAAATAACTTGTGATTTTAGCATGTAAATAAGCATATGTGTACTGAGTGAGTGTGAACTTCATCCCATGACTGTTTTTGATCGGCCATCCATTACATTCTAAAGAGTTCTGAACCTCCGGAAGGAGTAGGATCTCAGAGTCACTCACTCATGCTAGCCTTTCATGGTAGATAGAGAGGAGTCTAGGAATAGTCACTCTCCTAGCACGTTTATTGGTTTGCTGTTATAAATAGGTTGTTAAACTTACTTGGATATGAGTAACTTAAGAACCTAATGCATATAATCGGAAGATGTATGAGATCTAGCTAAAACGGTGCATGATACTGCTTATTTGCTGCTGAATGACCATGTTATGTAACTGTTGGATGATTCCTAGCTTACCTTGTGGTTTTTCTTTTAGAACTTAACTGTTTGTTAGTCTGTTGCGAAAGTTCTGCTACATCCGCATTATTATTTACAAACTGCACGTTACCTTAGCCTTCTTTGTCAGTAGTCAGCTTAGTTTACACCCTGCATTGCTTTAACTTTGCGTTTATCTTGCGTACTTTACAATTTTGTGTCCCGACATCAAACTCAAATCATCCCTGGTTACATTTCTTTAAATTAACACGCATAAATCGTCGTTTATTCAGCATTGTCTCTGTGGGAAAACGATATAAATTATATTTATCACTTGCTGCAAACCGTGTATACTTGCATGGTTTTGTGCTCACTTTTATTAACTTTATAACCCTACTGAGCAAGCAACAGTTCGACATGGTTCGGTCTATGATGAGCTATGCTCAACTGCCTAGTTCGTTTTGGGGATATGCAGTAGAGGCTGTTGTATATATTTTGAGCATGTTCCCTCTAAGAGTGTTTCGGAAACACCTTATGAGTTGTGGAGAGGGCGTAAAGGTAGTTTACGTCACTTCCAGATTCGGGGGTGTTCGACACACGTGCTGGTGCCCAATCCAAAGAAATTGGAACTTCGTTCAAAATTATGCCTATTTATAGGGTACCCCAAGGAAACGAAAGGTGGGCTATTTTACGATCCTCAATAGGACAAGGTGCTTGTATCGACAAACACCACGTTCTTAGAGGAAGACCACTTAGAGATCATCAACCATCGAGCAAAAATGTTTTGACCAAACTTTACAAGAAAGCTACAGATGGGTCAACAAGAGTTGTTGATTAGGCTAGTCCTTCTCAAGAGTTGAGAATACCTCGACGTAGTGGGAGGGATGTGAGACAACCCGACCACTACATGGGTTTAACGAAAACCCAGGTCGTCATACCTGATGACGGCGTTGATGATCCATTGACCTTTAAATAGGCAATGAATGACATAGACAAGGACCAGTGGCTTAAAGCCAAAGACCTCAAAATGGAGTCGATGTACTTCAATTCAGTCTGGGATCTTTTAGAGCAACCTGATGGTGAAAGACCTATCAGTTGCAAGTGGATCTATAAGAGGAAACGAGACCAAGCCGGTAAGGTGCAAACCTTTAAGGCTCGACTTGTGGCAAGGGGTTATTCCTAGAGGGCAGGGGTGGACTATGAAGAAACCTTCTCTCCTGTTGCCATGTTAAAGTCGATTAGAATACTCTTGTCCATTGCCACGTTTTATGATTATGAAATTTGGCAAATGGATGTCAAGACAGCCTTTCTGAATGGCAATCTTGAAGAGAGTATTTAAATGGCTCAACCAGAGGGGTTCATAATTCAGGGTCAAGAGCAAAAGGTTTGCAAGCTTAACCGATCCATTTATGGGTTGAAGCAAGCGTCTAGATCCTGGAATATAAGGTTTGACAGTGCGATCAAATCTTATGGTTTTGAACATAATGTTGACGAACCTTATGTCTACAAGAAAATAGTCAATTCTATTGTAGCTTTCTTAGTCTTATACGTAGATGATATTCTACTCATTGGGAATGATGTAGGGTTCCTGACTGACGTTAAGCAATGGCTAGCGACCCAATTCGAAATGAAATATTTGGGAGAGGCTCAGTTTGTTCTAGGGATTCAAATCGTAAGGAATCGTAAGAACAAAACGCTATCGCTGTCTCAAGCATCTTATATTGACAAGGTGTTGATACGATATTCGATGCAGAATTCAAAGAAAGAGTGTTCTAAGACGACTCAAGAAGTTGAGGATATGAGACGAATTCCCTATGCATCAACAGTCGATAGTCTGATGTACGCCATGTTATGTACAAGACCAGACATATGCTATGGCAGTAGGAATTGTCAGTAGGTACCAGTCCAATTCGGGATATGATCATTGGACTGCCGTTAAACACATTCTCAAGTATCTTCGGAGAACGATGGACTTTTTGCTTGTGTATGGCGCGAAGGATTTGATCCTTATAGGATACAATGACTCCGATTTTCAAACCGATAAAGATTCAAGGAAATCCACATTGGGACCAGTGTTCACTCTTAATGGAGGGGCAATAGTATGGAGGAGTATAAAGCAATGTTGTATTATTGACTCCATCATGGAAGCTGAGTATGTCGCGGCGTGCGAAGCTGCGAAAGAGGCTGTATGGGTTAGGAAGTTCTTGACGGATTTGGAAGTTGTTCCAAATATGAATTTGTCTATCACATATTATTGTGATTATACTGGTGCTGTGGCAAATTCAAGAGAACCATGAAGTCATAAGCATGGAAAGCACATTGAGCGGAAATATCATCTCATCAGGGAGATAGTGCATCGAGGAGACGTGATCGTTATGCAGATCGCCTCGGAGCACAATGGTGGTGCAGGATTTGGGAATATCCTTTTAATTCACAGGCTGTCGAAGCCTGACCAAATTGAATTTATAAGCCTATTGACCTTAGCTTTGCAGCTAGTGGCAACAGGGTCGAACCACAGAGAATGACTAATTAGATTGAAATTTAAGTTCGAGATGCAAATTAATTGATTAATTTGATTTTGTAACAAGAGGGGGATTTTAACGTGCAAGTGAGAAATAAATTGCTAACGGAGAAATTGAAGAGAAAGATATTAAAAAGTAATCGATTCGGGGGATTTCGGGATTTCGCTAGGCATTCTAACATTTATCATTTAACTAAAAACTAAGGCTAATAATTTGATATGCACGCGGTCGCTTACCCGGGGCGCCCTAAAGTAACCGACTCCATATTGATTAATTAGATCAAACAATCCTTATTAAACATTATTCAAAGTCTCGTTAGAGTGATCAGCCCCAATTTGACTCTAAATAGTCAATAGCTAACCGCGACGAACATTCGAACATGCATTCCTATTGCTAATTGGCTACCCGTCAACCCTAAAGTACCCAACAATAAGCATGCATACATCGATACTCCGATTAATTTCATTGCTCTGTGTTACTAAGGCGAAAAGGAGAGGCAAGGCATCGCTATTCTATAACTATGACACATGCTAGAAAACCCGATTGTCCGTCGTTGAAATCTAACACATGCATTGGATTAAGAAAGAACAACAAATGCATACAAGATTTAAGCCTATTCAGAACCATTTGCATAGATTATCAAAATTTAAAAGCCTAACGGAAAATCCCTTAAATCATCCCGAATCTCACACAATACCTTAGCCAACCATGGAGGAAGTGGCCAAAACCGCTCCCACGGATGCCTTGGCCACAATCTCTAGCTTCAATACAATGGAAAGCTAAAAAAACCAGCCACAAATGGCGGAGCAAAAGAAAATGGAGAAGAAAAGCCGAGAGGAAGAAGAAGATACAAGAAAAGTTGGCTGAAAAATCGTCATTCAGCCTTTTAATTCCATCGAAGCGTCGAGACGCTGGGACAACGTCGCGACGCTGCCACCTAAATTATCAGCGCGCGCCTCGCGATGGCGTCTCGACGCTGCCCCGATGATTTCCAGCGCGCGCCCCATTGAGCGTCTCGACGCTGTGGCAGGGTCTCGACGCCAGGCAACGTTGAGCAAGCGTCTCGACGCTGTCTACTCGACGCTTGCTCTCGGGTTTGGGCTGGAAAATTGCCTCTCCTTGTCAATTTTGGTCCGGTTCTTCTTGGATAAGCTTGCCCTTTTCCCGATGCACTCCCAGGGCATTAAAACACCGCTTTTAGCTACGAAACGAGTCCAATGGACACATGAGCTCTTCGCCGTAATTCTCCTACAAACGAGACATATTAACTAATTAAATACGACATTTAGCTAGAATTAGGGAGTGATAATTAGCTCCTAAATGAAGTTATCAAACACCCCCAACTTAAATCTTGCTAGTCCTCGAGCAAGGCAAATAAAGAATTCCACTCTAAGGACATGCTTACATGCTACTAATTCAAACCTCGATGCATTTTACAAAACTAAACAAGACATAATCACGAAAGCAATCAGCGCATGCATTTTATTATGAACATATCAAAAATTAACTATCGCTCCCTAACGTGTGTGTGTGTGCTAGCCAACCTATCCTAGACCTACGCAAGTCCGGAAAACCCACATGCAACATATCATCTCTTTTTCCCCCTACTTCTAGCGTTTAAGAACAGTCTAAGTGATAGCACTCAAGAAGTGTTAATATTTAGCTCCTAAGTCTCGCGAATTAAGTAATTAATTGTGCTTAATTGATATATTTTGTAGAAATTAATTGCTTAGGGGTAAATCAGACCATTGCATTAATTAAGGGCTTAAAATAATATTTTAGTGGATAATAATGATTAATTGTTTTAAGCGTTTATACCATATAGATTAATTAATCAAATATTATCTCAGTTGTGATTAGTGGTCTGGTGGTGTAGAGGAACCTTGGTAGAACGACTGGCCAGAGTCCGAAACCAGAGGAATGCAGAATTTCAGATATTTTTCCTCAGGCACAGATCACAGCGTCGAGACGCTGCCTGTAGGGTCTCGACGCTACCCCACAACAGGCGCTGAAAATTTCAAAACCCATTTTTTAGCGATTTTTAGGTCATTCTCTCTCGGGTTTGGACATTTTTTTTAGCGTTTTCTCTCTAGAGTTTGGGGGTTTTCTCCCCTTTGCTCATATATCAAAGCAAAGACTTGTTGGATTTAGCTTGGTTTTCATCCCGAGCAAGGTAAGTGCTCTAATTTGAGGTTAGGGGTTAAATTTGATGCGATTCATGAGGGTTTTAGATCTTTAATTTTGAGCTTAGCATGACTGATTGGGAAATTTTATTTCTTCTAAGCATATCACATAAGCATGTTTGATTGATAGGAGTAGACGACCTTGATTTCCGGCATGTTTTATAGTTAAAGATTATGATGCCTTGCCTCTCTTAATCGCCAAGTAACATGGATAAGTTGAGCTATAGGTGTTGACCGAGAAATTTCGGTCAATCAGCCGTCACCACATGTCTTCATCTTGGCCGGCGGATCGAATAAACTTAACCGAGCAAATTCGGTCATAGCTCAATTGGGCTCGAAATCGAATCGGGCTAAAAAGTTATTTAAATGGCAATTTGGCCCAAAGACCAAAAATCCATTGGGCCCAGAACCCAAAAGTCCATTGGACCCAAGCCCAAGCCCATTGGATCCAGGCCCAAGCCCACCAGGCCCATGAGAACTCTATAAATAGAGAGCTCATTCTTCATTTTCAAGGTTCAGAAAATTTCTACTCCTAAGAGCTCAGAGAGAATTCTCAAGCAACGAAGACTCCCTGAATCCTTGGAAGACTGAACGATCATCCAACATCGAGAACAAGCTGCGAGGCCCTCGATCCAAATCCAACATCGAGAACAAGCTACGAAGCCCTCGATCCAAATTCAACATCGAGAACAAGCTACGAAGCCCTCGATCCAAATTCAACATCGAGAACAAGCTGCAAAGCCCTCGAAACAAATCCAACATCGAGAACCAGCTGCAAAGCCCTCGATACAAATCCAACATCGAGAACAAGCTGCGAAGCCCTCGAAACAAATCCAACATCGAGAACAAGCTGCGAAGCCCTCGAGATACATTTACATTTGAGAGAGAAAGAATCAGAGGATAAATATTAGAGATTGTAATCCACTACGCACTGATACATACAATACAAATTCAATTTGAATTCATTTACACGTGTTCGAATTTCCCTCCGTCGTTCGAAATCTCGTGTGAACAGATTGGCACGCCTAGTGGGACCTCTCTACCTCTCATCTCTTTCCCTCATCTCAAAGACAAGTGAAGTTATGTCGTTCAAAACTCCTTCAACAACCGTTGTCATGAACAACCCCTACACGGGTTCTACTCCCCACGATTGTCCACATGATTTTGTCACAATTGTGAGCGGGGTAATGACATCGCCAGGGGCATCTACGAGTGACAAATTTCTTGTTAGGTGTAACCCTCTGTTCGAGCTCGATTCTGACGTAGCATCCGTCACAACGACTGAAACAAATACTATGGAAAAAAGAATGACATTGGCGGGGGCACCTACAAGTGACGAATTTGTTGTTAGGTGTAACCCTCTATTTGAGCTCAATTCTAATGTAGGATCTGCCATGATGACTGAAATAAATGTTATGGAGGAAAGAATGACAGAGTCTGCGTGTGAAGGGATAATCATTCAGGAAAATTTCTTGTATGATGAATTTGTTCCCTCGTCTGATCAACCAAATAAGGGGTCTGATCCAAATGTGATGTCTGTAATGATGGCAGACGCACGCATAAGCGACGAAGCGATGGCTGAAATGGAAAATAAATTAAATTTTTTGATGAAAGCAGTTGAAGAACGAGACCTCGAGATTGCAAACTTGAGAAATCAGATGCAAAGTCGAGAGGCTGCAGAGTCAAGTTTAACTCCTGCAGCAAGGAGGAATGACAAAGAAAAAAATGTCATCCAAGAAGACCAACCGCATCACTCAACGTCGGTCGCTTCGTTGTCTGTCCAACAACTGCAGGACATGATCACGAACACTATCAGAGCTCAATACGGTGGACCCACCCAAAGCTCCCTCTTATATACTAAACCGTATACCAAGAGGATCGACAACTTGAGAATGCCCATTGGGTACCAGCCGCCAAAATTTCAACAATTCGATGGGAAGGGAAATCCTAAACAACACATCGCCCACTTCGTCGAAACATGCGAGAATGCTGGAACTCGCGGAGACTTGTTGGTTAGGCAATTCGTCCGGACTCTGAAAGGAAATGCCTTTGATTGATACATTGATTTGGAGCCCGAGACAATTGATAGTTGGGAACAATTCGAAAGAGACTTCTTGAATCGCTTCTACAGTACGAGGCGAACAGTTAGTATGTCCGAACTCTCGCACGCTAACCAAAGGATGGGCGAGCCAGTCATCGATTTCATCAACCGTTGGAGATCGTTGAGTCTCGACTGCAAGGATTGACTCACCGAGGTGTCCGCTGTCGAAATGTGCATGAGCGACATGCATTGGGGACTTCATTACATCCTATAAGGGATAAAGCCTCAAACATTTGAAGAGTTAGCGACTCGCGCCCACGATATGGAGTTGAGTATCGCCAACAGAGGGAACAAGGACCTCCTAATCCCAGATATGAAGAAAATAAAGAAAGAAGTAAACGACACTGAAAAAATTACGAAGAGTGTCGTGGAAGAATCCATGGTCGTCAGCACGACCCCTTTCAGGTTTTCCTTAAAAGGAAAGGAAAACAAGACAGAAAGAAGAAATGACGGAGGCGAGAAACGTCGCCTTACTTTAAAAGAAAAACAAGAAAAAGTCTACCCGTTTCCAAACTCTGACATTCCTGACATGTTAGAGCAACTACTGGAAACAAGATTGATTGAGTTTCCCGAGTGTAGGCGCCCGGAAGAAATGGACAAAGTCGATGATCCCAACTATTGTAAGTATCATCGAGTTATCAGTCACCCAGTGGAGAAATGTTTTGTCCTAAAAGAGTTCATTCTAAAGTTAGCTAAGGAGGGAAAAATTAAGCTAGACCTTGATGAAATAGCTCAATCAAACCACGCTGCGGTAATAATGAACTTCGGCGCTCAATTATGTCCGGTCTCATTTGAGAAGCAAAAGAAAAGTATGATCCAGTTTGGGACCTTTGAACCAATAATTGTTTGGTTCGGACATGAAACCCCAAAACAAATTTCTCAGGTAAAACATGAGGTCGTCGGAAATGAGGATAAATGTTGGACCGTCGTAGCTCGTCAGAAAATACGACGACAAGGACCCGTCCAGAAATAAGATTGCATGTTTCGAGATAATCAGGGTCCTTTGTTTAACCCGCAAATGGCACTGCATCAAAAGGCAGTTCAAAGAAGAGACTTTGCAAAAAAGGAAAAAGAAGGAAAAATAAAACTAAGGAAGAAGAATGTGTGCCAAAGAGCTACAGCCTAAGTGCTTAGATGTCCTGTGAAATTGAACTCTGATCCTTAGTTTGCTAAGCACAGGGCTGTAGTTTGAAGGTTTGTCAAGGGAGATGAGTGTCTATCCAACATAGTGATGCCAGGGTTTAGTTTGTTCTATGGACTGTACTTTGTTACTCTTGTGTGCTAAGCCTGGCATGACTCTAAGGAATCCTAGGTAGCTCGAAAATAAAAACATTAGAAGCATGTACTAATTCTGAGTTAAAACTAGGGAGAATTTGAAAGCTTAGGGATGACTGCACAATGAACCCGATGATATAGGCAGATAAACCATTGGTTAGAGAGTTAGTAAAAACAGAAGGTTTTAAAGGCAAGGGAAATCAGAATAGGCAGAATATGAAGTTATTTTGAACCTAGGAGAGTGTCACAGGACAGCAATGCCTTTGATAGTAAGCCTAGGGAAATCAGCAAGTCAGCTAGGTAGAGTTTGAAAGACAAGATTTCACAGTCAAAGTAAGCCTTTATATTGCTCGAGGACGAGCAATAACTCAAGTTCGGGGGTGTGTTACCTCTCCAAAAGTACATTATTTAGGGCTATATTTACCTTTAAATCATGTACATTCTTGAGTATTTTTGTTAGGAGTTAGCTTAATGTGTGCATAAATGTGAGAATTTGAGAAGTGATGCTAAAATAGGACTTATTTGGAAAAGGAAAGAAAAATGATGTAAAATGATGTAAAACAAGCTAAAATGTACATTGCAAGAAACTTTGAGGAAATATTGTTGAAACCGCAATGAAGCATTGCGGCCCTCGCAAGGAAACCGCAAGGAAACAGTCGTTGTTGCTGCATTTCTTTCCAGCCGTCAGTCTTTATTGACTGAGATTTTCCAGCCGTCAACTCTCCCTGCTGCTGCCACATGTCAAGCTTGACTACCTCACAAAGTTGAATGGTGATCCACGATTAATGAGCAGCCTTTTGCAACCACATGGAGGCTATAAAAAGAGACGGGTGATGAAGGGGAATCACACTCAGAAGCGTGGAGTTCTCGGTTGCAAAGTAATCTGCAGACGAATTTCCTTCTCCCGTTTGTTGGAACGAAGAAATCAGCCCTTGGCGTCGATAATTCGAGAGGAAGAAGAGAAGATCCTTCTTCTCATCCCCAAGAGCAGCTAATCTTCTCCTTCATCCGAGGCGTTTGCGACGAGGAGATCCGTGCACTTTTACAAGCTTTCTCTATTGTTTTCTCTCTATTGTTTCCATTTGCTACATTGTTTCGATTCATTCTCCAATTCACTCAATTCTTTACTGTTTTCATACCAACGCACATTGTGTTATGAACCTTATGCTAGAAAGTAATCATTTAAGTTTTCTTGAGTTCTTCATTTTGTTATCTCTTCTTCATTTGCGTTTACTAAGTTCTTTAAACCATGATCAATCAACCCATCTCTTTTAGTTCTTTGGAAACCATGAGTAACTAATCTAAGAAAGGTCTGCTAAAGATGAATCTGTAGGCTAGAAATACGAGAATTCAGCATGTAGGATAGTATGATTGCATTGAATGTATGTAAGCTTCATCCCACGGGCAATTTCGACCGGCCATCCATTTTGTCTAAAGAACTCCTAACCTCTAGAAGGAGTAAGAGTTCAAAGTCATCCATTCATGCTAGCCTTTTATGGTAACCAGAAAACGACCTAGGAATAGGCGTTCTCCTAGCACGTTCAATAACTTGCTTGTATAAATAGGTGTTTATGTCTTACTTGGATATGAGTGAACTAAAGATCTAATGCATGTAATCGAGAGATGCATGAGACTGAGCTAAAACGATGCATGATATGTTAATCTACACTGTTACCTCTCCAAAAGAGAGTTAGTTAGGGCTATAATTACTTGATATTCATGAAGTCTTTCGAGCATTTTAACTATTAATGAGCATAATAGGTGTTTAATAGTGACATTTTGTGAAATGAGGTTAATTTAAGGCTTATGTGAAAAAGTTGTGAATAAGTGTATAAATTGATAAAAAAAAAATGTCTAACGGAATTCAATCCAAACAACCACTCGACGGTGAAGAGAATCAAAGGCCAATCTCCCATAAACGAATTACGCTCTCCCGATTGTTGGATTGAAGAAACAAAGGCTCCTTGGCGTCGATAATTCAAAAAGAAGAAGAGAAGATCCATCTTCTCTTCTTATTGAATTCCTTCCCAGGATCAGCCATTCTTCTCCTTCATCTGAGGCGAATCGTGGTCAAGAGGATCTTCATCTGATCTACTTCTTTTGTTTTTAGCTTTTGGCTTGGAATTGGATACTGTTTTCTTTAGTCTCTATGTTCGGTTCATCTACTGTTTCGCTTTAATTATTGCTTTCAGAATGAATCGTGTTTGCTTTATGCATTGTTACTGGATTTTCCTTTCAATAGTAATCAATTAGTTTTGTTGAGTTCTTCGAAAGCCATGAGTAGCTAATTTTATAGAGGTTAGCTGAGATGAATCTGTAGCATATATTTATGAGAAATCAGCATGTAAATGAGCATAAATGCATTGAATGAATGTGAGCTTCATCCCATGGACATTTTCGACCGGCCATCCATTTTGTTCTAAATAATTCCTAACCTCTGGAAGGAGTAAGAATTCAGAGTCCTTCATTCATGTTAGCCTTTCATGGTAACCAGAGAGTGATCTAGGAATAGGTGTTCTCCTAGCACGTTTAATCGCATGCAGTCATAAATAGGTTCTTAACCTTACTTGGATATGAGTAACTTATGAATCTAATGCATATAATCGAAAGATATATGAGATCTAGCTGAATACGATGCATGTAATGTTTTTTCTCTACTGATTGATCATAGTTTATGCCTATGGAGAATTCTTAGCCAACCTTGTTGTTCTACCTTAAGACTTTACTTCTTCTGCCTTATTTTAGATTTACTTGTCTTTTAAGCTATTGCTAGTTCATTGCGATAGTATTGCGAGATCTGCAATACTATCCTTCTATTCTGTGAGTTAGTTAATTTATTTTATTGGATTTACGTAGATGCTATTAGTCGGTTAAATTGTTGCTAGCCTATTGCGAAGGTATTGCGAGTCCCGCAATACCAGTTTTACGTATATTGTAGTCTCTGTAGTTCTTTTGCATTACTATATCTTTGTGTTTTCTTTGTGTCCTTGCAATTTCGTGTCTCAAACCAAAATACATTCATTCCTGGTGACCTTAACTAATTTAACACGCATAAAATCGACATTTACTCAACTTAGTCTCTGTGGGAAATCGATATAAAACATACTTATCACTTGCTACAGACCATGTATACTTGCATGATCTGAGTGCTCTTCTCACCTTATTTACATACACACTGAGCACGCAACATAGTTGTTAGAATAAATTAGTCCAATTGGATTGGATTCCAGTTAAAGTTTTGTCCTGGTACTTAGAGGAGTACAATACAAGAGTTGTATTGATGATTCCTTGGTGGTAGCTAAATCTGATTGTAGCTTGCAAAGCAGCAATAGGTTTATAAGTTGAGCTCGTAGATAATGCTATGAGGAGATGTGATGGTCGCATGGAAAGCCTCGTAGTACTTCATGTTGATTAGTTTACTAAGTCTCTCATGGCTAAAGTGTTTGAGAGACACCTAGAAGAGTCTAGGGCTCCGAGTTGCTGGAGAGGACAGTGGTAGAAAACTTCATGATATATGATATATTAGTTTTCTCTACCAACATGTACACCACAGACGTTTAAGTCCAAGTGGGAGTTTGTTGGGTTTTATGTCCTAAAACTCGTGGTTTGTAAACAGTTATGTTTGTAAATTATATATTTAGTAATAATGAGTTATTAAGTTTTATTCAGTAAAGATGTTTGTTGGAATAAAGTGAAACGTGTTTGCATTAATCTATATCAATGACCAACACCCTTGACGATCATGAGTACTTGAGTTTCATGTATGACATGAATGTGGGTCAAGCTCAAGTAGACAGTCAAAACAGTCTATAGTATATGGATAAGGTTGGGTACCTTATCCTGGTAACACTATTGGATGCGGCCCGTTTTGTATTGTACAAAACAATGTGATCCGAGTCGTTTCACATCGAGATGTGCGAACGGGGGCGTTCTACGTGATGAGTTTGCATAGGATTGAACCACGAAGAGTCGCTCTCTCTTTATAACATCGTTTACTAAAGAGACCAACTATGTCACTTGATGGCTTAGGTAACTCGATCTCAATCCTAAACTTACTATGAACTCCTGCTTATTAGACAGTATCCTTAGACTTGTATGGGTGAGAGTGGCAGAATGTCCGCTCAATAAGCCTACCCTCTCAGGGATAAAGTCCAATAGGTAGCTGGGGACATAGTGTAGTAAGATGGAGTTCACTCATAACCCGCTCTTTAGGGTTAGTAGATAGGTTGTTCCTTTAGTAGCTGACTTCGGGGCTTGAACAATATGCGCATACCCTCTCCTCGTTTAGAAAGGGTTCCTAATCTGTTGGTTGGACCACTGATCAGTTGTTCATTAGAGGTGTCTGTTAACTCTCCAAATGAGAGTTATTTAGGTCTATAATTGCTTTATATTCATGAAGTCTCTTGAGCATTCTAGCCATTATTGAGCATAATATGTGTTTAGTAGTGACATTTGTGAAATGGTGTTAAAATTAATGCTTATGTGGAAAATTTGTGCATAAGTGTGTAATTGGTGAAAAAATGTCTAATTAATGTCTTTTAGGATGTTGCTGAAGTTTTGAGAGGAGCGCAATGGGATTAGAAGAAGGGCAACCAGAAACAGAGCTTTGCGATCGCAACGCAATCACAATACTTTTTCTTCTGCTGCGTTTTTCCAGCCGTCGTCCCTTTCTGTATCTGCCACATCTGAGGTTGTTTCCCTAATTTGGATGGAGATCCGCGATTAGGGTACAGACTATGGAACCACTGAAGGCTATATAAGAGAGCAAGTTGAAGGAAGGAGATATCCCTTTTACGGTGAAGAGACTCGGAAAAGGCCAAATACCGCAGAAAAAAGATAGCTCTCCCGTTTGTTGGATCGAAGAAACAAAGGTTCCCTTGGCGTCAGTAATTCAAGAGGAAGCAGGGAAGATCCATCTTCTCTTCTGATTGAGTTCCTTCCCTAGACAAGTCATTCTTCTCCTTCAACCGAGGCGAATCGTGGACGAGGAGACCTTCACCTATTCTATTGCTATACTTTAGTTATTGTTTTCGGATTGACTTGTGTTTTGCGTTTCGAATTATTACTGAAATTGCTTTTCATAAGTCATCAATTAGTTTTGTTGAGTTTTTCTATTTTCATAAGTAATCAATTAGTTTTGTTGAGTTCTTCTATTATCATGAATAATCAATTAGTTTTTTTGAGTTCTTATATTATCATGCGTGGCTAGAGTTATAAAGGTTTGTTAAGATGAATCTGTAGGACATAACTATGTAATTTCAGCATATAAATAAGCATGCATGCATTGCATGAGTGTGAACTTCATCCCATGGACATTTTTCGACCGGCCATCCATTTTGTTCTAAAGAGTTTCTAACCTCTGGAAGGAGTAAGAACTCAGAGTCACTCATGCATGTTAGCCTTTCACGGTAGATAGAGAGTGGTCTAGGAATAGGCACTTTCCTAACACGTTTAATAGCTTGAACACGTAAATAGGTTGTTAACCTTACTTGGATATGAGTAATTTAAGAATCTAAAGCATGCAATCGGAAGATGTACGAGATCTAGCTGAAACAATGCATGTAATGTAAATTTGTTGCTGAATGATCATGGTGTAAGCCTATGGAGGACTCTTAGCCAATCTTGCTGTTGTTATTTTAGATTTCACTCGTTGCGAGTTTGTTGCGAAAGTTTTGCGAGATCCGCAATACTATTTTCTGTCTTTATCTTAGATCTTACTTGTCTGTTAATCTGTTGCTAGCTTATTGCGAAAGTATTGCGAGACCCGCAATACTATTTTCTACTATGCGAGTTAGTCAGCCTGTTTTCTTAGATTGTAGTTTCCTTAGTTTATTTTACATTACAGTAACTTTGCGTTTTCTTTGCGTCCTTTACAATCTTGTGTCTCGAATTAAACCCCATATCATCCCTGGTTACCTTATCTAATTTAACACGCATAGAATCGGCATTCACTCAACTTAGTCTCTGTGGGAAAATGATATAAAATATATTCATCACTTGCTGCAGACCGTGTATACTTGCATGGTTATTTGTTTAATTTAATCAATATATAACTCCATTGAGCAAAGCAACAAGTTTTTGGCGCCACTGTCGGGGACTCTGTTGAGTCAAAACGATTTTTGTTACTTTAGAAAAAGCTTAAATGATTGGAGCTAACCTTTTGCGTCCTTTTTACAGGCATTAACATCACTGGTTTATGAATGAGTTTCCAAACTACAATCTCGAGTTTGATCTCGCGCCTGAAAGAACTTTAAGGAACAGAAATAGAATTAGAAGGGAAGTTGCTCGCCGTTTGAATCAACAAACTCAATATCAGCCTGAAACTCAACACGTTGTTGACCAAGCAGAATCAGTACAAACTGAACCGCAACAAGATGAAATGGAAAGACCAGAAGAAGCACCAAATCGAGCACTTAACACTCGCAATCCCATTGACATTGCGAATGACAAAGAAAGTGCTATTTTATCCTACCTTGTACCTATGCCTGAGGAGCTCAATCCGAGCATAATACGCCCTGAAATCACAGCTCACTCATTCGAACTGAAACCTGTAATGTTTCAGATGCTGTCAACAGTAGGCCAATTCTTCGGTGTTGAGAATGAAGACCCCCACAATCACTTAAGGAACTTTCTGGGAGTGAGTGACACCTTTGTCATTCCAGGAGTATCTAAAGAGGCTTTGCGTCTGTACCAATTCCCGTACTCATTAAGAGACAAAGCCAAGACTTGGTTAAATTCTTTTCCATCCGGATCAATTGTCAACTGGACAGATTTAGCTGAGAAGTTTCTGGTGAAATACTTTCCTCCATATAGGAACTCCAATTTTCGTGACGTTATCATCAAATTTAAACAAGCTGAGAATAAATCTCTGCATGAAGCCTGGACCAGATTCAAGGATCTTCTACTCAAATGTCCACACAATGGGATCCCATGGTGCATCCAGATTGAAGTGTTCTTCAAAGGATGTAATATCAGCACGAGGCAAGTCCTAAATTCCTCAACTGGAGGATCTATGCGGTCTAAAAGCTATAACGAAGCGTATGAAATTTTAGAGAAAATTTCAACTTCACACTACCGGTGGTCAGATGATCCTGTGGAGCCAAATAGAAGGAAGGCTTATGACATGGATGCACTCAGTGCAATGAGCAACCAGATAAATGCATTGACAAACCTGATGAAGCAAATGGCTCAGACCAACATCCAACAGAATGCCAATACAGTGGCATCTGCTTCAACAAGCACAACAGTAGCTAATCAGTTAGATGCACTCGTTTGTGGATTCTATGGAGAAGGACATGTATATGACTACTGCCCTGCGAATCCAGCCTCTGTGTGCTATGTTGGGAGTCAACAACAACCAAGGAATAATCCATATTCCAATACATATAAGCCTGGCTGGAGAAACCATCCTAATTTTTCTTGGAATGGACAACAAGGCACTGGCCAGATGAAAAACCAAACCAGACCAAGGGGACCACCTGGGTTCACTCAACTTCAGCATGATACTCAACCTCCATACCAAAAACAGTATGCGAGTAACCAACCTATGGGAACATCAGTGGAAAGCTTGCTGAAGGAATATATAGCAAAGAATGATGCAACCTTGCAGAGTCAGCAAGCAACTTTGAGAAGTTTAGAGAATCAAATTGGGCAATTGGCAAATGAGCTAAAGAATAGACCCCAAGGCAGAATGCCTACTGATACTGAAAACCCTAGAAGGGATGGTAAGGAACAAGTCCAAGCGATTGAACTGCGATATGGAAGGCCATTGGTGATTAGTAGCAGAGAAGTACCAAAGAGAGTAGAGAATGAAGAGTCTAGTGCTCCACTGGACCCTTTGCCTAACATTGACCAAGTACAACCAAGAACAACAAGGGCAAGGCTTGAGCCCATCATTGAGGAACCAGAAGAAATTCCTAGGCCTCCCCCCTGTCATTAGGCAACCTAATTTGCCTACTTATGTGCCACCACCTCTATTCCCTAGACGGCTTAGAAAGAAACAAGAACAAGAAGCTCATTTCCATAAATTTTTGGAAATCTTGAAGCAAGTTCATGTTAACATTCCTTTTGTTGAAGTTTTACAGTCCATGCCAACATATGTGTAGTTCTTGAAAGACATCATAACTAATAAGAAAGTCATTGGGAAGTTTGAAACTGTTAATCTCACTGAAGAGTGTAGTGCCATACTCCAGAACAAGCTACCAAAGAAAGAAAAGGATCCTGGTTCCTTCACTCTACCAGTCGAATTAGGAGGCAAGCATGTGGGAAGGGCCTTATGTGATCTGGGAGCGAACATAAACCTCATGCCCTTATCATTGTTCCAACAGCTTGGAATAGGCGAGGCACGTCCAACAACAGTCACCTTGCAGCTTGCAGACAGATCAATCTCATACCCTGAAGGTAAGATTGAGGATAATCTAGTCAAGGTTGACAAATTCATTTTTCTTGCAGATTTTATTATTCTGGACTACGAGGCAGACAAAGAGGTGTCAATCATCTTAGAAAGACCTTTCTTAGCTACAGGTAGGGCCCTGATTGATGTTCAAAAGGGTGAACTTACCATGCGAGTCAACGATCAAGAGGTTAAGTTTAGTGTTTTTAAAGCCTTGAGGTATCCTTCTGACCTTGAAAACTGTGCTACTATAGATATATTGGATTCATTAATTGAAAATGAGCATGAGCATGAGTTATTAGTCAAGCATGCTACTGATTATGCTCAAATTGACTTTAATGATTTAAATATTTCTGAATTTGCTTATTCATCTGTAAATACCCCTCAGCATGTGTGTATGACCAATGAACTATCTGAAAGAACCACAACTCCCATGATTCCATCAATTGAACAACCACCCTTGTTATAGTTAAAACCACTGCCACAACACCTTAAATATGCATACTTAGGTGAAAGAGATACACTGCCCGTCATCATTTCCTCCAAATTGCATGAACAACATGAAAATGAGTTAATTTTGTTGCTTAAGCAACATAGAAAAGCAATTGGGTGGACGATTGCTGACATTAGGGGCATAAGTCCTTCTTATTGTATGCATAAGATATTGTTAGAGGAAGGGCACACACCTAGAATAGAACATCAGCGTAGGTTGAACCCCTCCATGAAGGAGGTAGTTAAAAAGGAAATTATTAAGTGGTTGGATGCGGGTGTAATCTTCCCAATATCTAATAGTCAGTGGGTCAGTCTCATCCAATGTGTACCAAAAAAAAGGGGTATGACAGTAGTGGTTAACGAAAACAATGAATTAATACCCACTCAAACCGTCACAGGATGGAGAGTGTGTATGGATTACAGAAAGCTTAACAAAGAAACAAAAAAGAACCATTTCCCTCTACCTTTCATCGATCAAATGCTTGATAGATTAGCTGGTCAGGCCTTCTATTGCTTTTTAGATGGCTACTCAGGATATAATCAAATCACCATAGACCCTAAAGACCAAGAGAAGACAACATTTACATGTCCATTTGGCACGTTTGCATTTCGTAGAATGCCATTCGGCCTCTGCAATGCGCCAGCAACGTTCCAACGATGTATGTTGGCAATCTTCTCTGACTTAGATGAGTCCATAGTAGAGATATTCATGGACGATTTTTCAGTGTTTGGTGTTTCCTTTAACCACTGTCTAGCCAATCTAGGACAAGTTCTCACTCGGTGTGAGGAAACCAATCTAGTCTTGAATTGAGAAAAATGTCACTTCATGGTGAAAGAAGACATAGTTTTGGGGCATAGAGTGTCCAAGGCAGGAATAGAGGTTGATAGGGCCAAGATAGAAGTCATTGAGAAGCTGGTTGAACCTAAAAATGTAAAACTCATAAGAAGTTTCCTAGGACACGCAGGGTTTTACAGAAGATTCATAAAGGATTTCTCAAAAATTTCCAAACCCCTCTGTGAGCTGCTAGAGCTAAATAGAACTTTTATCTTTTCAAATGAGTGTTTGATAGCTTGGAATAAACTCAAGACTTCTTTAGTCAAGGCTCCAATCATAATCGGACCAAATTGGGATATGTCTTTTGAATTGATGTGCGATGCAAGTGATTATGCAATTGGAGCCATGCTTAGCCAGAAGAGAGAAAAATTGACACATCCTATATATTATGCAAGTAAAACATTGAATGAGGCTCAATGCAACTACACTACCACGGAAAAGGAGATGTTATCTGTAGTATTTTCATGTGAGAAGTTCAGAGCATATATTGTAGGAAATAAAACAATCGTTTACACTAATCATGCTGCAATAAAGTACTTAATGAGGAAGGCTGATGCCAAGCCTCGTCTGATTAGATGGGTGTTACTTTTGCAGGAGTTTGATTTGGAAATACGAGACAAAAAGGGATGTCAAAACGTGGTTGCTGACCCCTTATCAAGATTGCAGAGTCGTTGCGAATCTATTGCGGAGCCCGCAATAATGGATTCTTTTATTGATGAACATATTTTTGTTTTAGTACACTGTGATAATAATGTTGAGCCTTGGTTTGCTGACATTGCAAATTTTCTTGCCTCGCAGGTGTTACCCGAATTCAATAAAGGGCAGGACAAGAAAAAGTTCTTTGAGTGATGCCAAGAAGTACATTTGGGACGACCCCACCCTTTACAAATGTTGTGCGGATGGATTGCTAAGGAAATGTGTGTCAGCTGCTGAAGCAAGGTCCATCCTGCAACATTGTCATACAGCTCCGTATGGAGGGCACTTTGGTGGTCAAAGGACTGCTGCGAAGGTATTTCAGAGCGGCTATTTCTGGCCAACAATCTTCAAAGATGCACATGAATACGCACGCCATTGCAATGAATGCCAACGAACAGGTAACCTCAGTAGGAAGGATGAGATGCCTCTGACATACATCTTAGAGTTAGAACTCTTTGACGTATGGGGTATTGACTTCATGGGTCCATTCCCACCCTCTGCTGGTAATCTGTATATCTTAGTAGCTGTAGACTATGTCTCAAAATGGGTTGAGGCAATTGCATGTCCTTTAAATGATGCTAAGTCTGTTATAAAATTTCTTAATAGACATATCTTCACACAATTTGGCACTCCACGTGCCATCATAAGTGATGAAGGATCACACTTCATAAACAAATCTATGGAGATGGTGTTAGCTAAGTATAATGTTAAGCATAGGGTAGCAACACCCTATCATCCCCACTCAAATGGCAAAGCAGAAATTTGTAATAGGGAGATCAAAAGTATCCTAGAAAAAGTTGTAAAACCAAATAGAAAGGATTGGTCTTTTAAATTAGAGGATGCATTATGGGCATATAGAACTGCATATAAAACCCCTTTGGGAATGTCCCCCTATAGGTTAGTTTATGGAAAAGCATGCCATCTCTCACTTGAATTAGAAAACAAAGCCTTTTGGGCTTTAAAGGAATTAAACTTTTGCATGACCGATGCGGGAACATTGCGGTCTCTACAATTACATGAATTAGATGAATTAAGGCATATGTCATATGAAAATGCTAAAATGTATAAAGAAAAAACAAAAATCTGGCATAATAGTAGACTTAGGCCAAAGGATTTTAAAAAAGGACAGCATGTGTTATTATTTAATTCAAGATTGAGGATTTTTCCTGGAAAACTCAAATCTCGGTGGTCTGGTTCCTTTGTCACCACTAACGTTTTTGTGCATGGTGCAATTGAGATTAAAAATTTAGAACAGGGCCAGCCGTTTATGGTGAATGGTGCAAGATTGAAGCACTACTACGAGGAAGGAGACGTAGGGACGCTCTCAGCGTTCCTCTTGTCTGAAGTTTGAATTCAATCAAGAAGGGATGAGCATGAGCTTTATTAGAAATACCCTTGTGCTCAAATTTTGTTACGAATGCGAAAAGTTTATGTTTATTTTTAGTTAATGTTGTCAATTAAATTATTAAATTTCTGAAATTAATTAATTTTGTTTATGGTGATTAAAATTAGGAGGGTGGTGATTGAAATTCTAACGGCAAGTTGGGTGGATCAATCAAGAGGAAGAGAGAAGATATAGGGAGAATCAGAAAATTCAGAGATTGGATATTGTGAAGATTTTGCGGCAGTCGCCAAAAAGGGAAAGAAAATCTCCAACGGTTATATTTTGGAGATTTCCGTTAGAAGAAGCAGCATTGCGATTGTGTTGCGAGGTCGCAACGCTAGTCCCTTTAATTTCGCAAACCGCTATAAATAGGGAAAGGCTGCAGCTTCATTCTTATTGCGAAATCTCAAAACCTATTCGAGCTCTCAACAGACTTTCTCCCTTCTTCTTCTCGAAAATTCCATCTCTCTATCTCCGAAAAATAAACCATGGTATCAACCAGAGACTCTCGTCGTCAAGAAGCAGAAAGTTCTACTCCAACAAAACCATCTCCCACAATGGAAGACACAGCTATGGCAGGGGACGTGCTGATCTCCTTAGCCTCGGCTGAGGCAGCCAACCCTTCTGAGCCTAGAAAAGTCACGGCAGGGAGGGACCTAAAGACCAAGATCAGAGAGGAAACGAGTGAGGAAAGCCCGACCACCAGCATGCCTTCATTCGAAACTGCCATGCAAAGCCCTTCAGCTACGCAACAGCAGTCTGGGACCGAGGTCTCTCCTACAGAGCAGCTGAATTCTGCATCTACCACAATTGGTGATGCACAAGAGGGAGAGGAAGTCATCAGCCCCATTAGGGACGAAAGTCCTGCTGAGGAAGAGAACGAGAGAAGGTCATCTGCTGCCGAAACCATAGATGAGCGGATAAACCGGGTGGCGGCTGAATTGACAGCCGAATTGGAGAAAGAGGCAGAAACGGTCCCCAAGGAGAGGACCCCCGTGGTAGTAAAAGAGAAAAGGCCGAAGGCCTCAAAAAAGGCTAAGAAGAAGAATGAGTCCCAGCACCCTGCAAAGAAGATGAAAACAGAAGTTGTTGAGGCAGCTAAAGCTAAGGCAAAGGCGAAGGATAAAAAGAAAATGTTTCAAGAGGATGAACCTCCAGCTGAGAGATACGTGTCTGAAGCAGCACAAGTGTTGCGTGCTCAATGTGTTGAAATAATTAGGCAATAAAAGAGTTAGAGCACTCAGAACATGCAAGCATACATGATCTTATAGCAAGTAGTAAGTATATTTCATTCGTTTTCCCACAGAGACTTATTTTTAGCTATTCGCGAAGTGTTTTGTTAAGAAAGAAGGGGTGGATTTGATGGGGTAAAATTGGTTTTTAATTATCTAATTTTTGCTGAATGTGTAAAGGGTAGTAACATAAACAAGAACAAGTTAAAGCTAAGCTCGAATGAAAAGAGACGAAATCAATAAATGAAGATAAAAACAGCTAGACAGAATTGTAACTTAAGCAGAATTGCGGAGACAGCAATTCTACCGCAATTAAATAGCAGCGAAAGTGTGTAAATGGGTGAATTAAGGGCTACTAATGACTATCCTATAAGCATTTTTATACGATTCTCAAGCACGGGATCTACTCTCTATGCATCAAACTATCTCAATCTCATGTATCGTCCGATTCCATGCATTAGATTCTTTAGTTTACTCAACTCAAAGTAAGGTCTTAAGCATCTTGTTAAGGCAGAAAGATATGGTTTGTACTAGGGAAACGCCTATTCCTAGGCCGTTTCCTGGTTACCTTGAAAGGCTAGCATGATAATATGACTCTGAACTCTTACTCCTTCCAGAGGTTAGGAGTTCTTTGGACAAAATGGATGGCCAATCGAAATTGCCCGTGGGATGAAGCTTACATACAATCAATGCTTCGAGAGCTATCCTACATGCTTGATTCACGTTTTTTAGCCTATGGAGTTGTCATTAGCATGCCCCTAAGTGACTTAGTTACTCATGGATATAAGGAGAACAGAACTAAAGGATAAGATAGACATGCTTAGAAGGGAAATGTGCTTAAAACAGCAAGGGAAAGCAGTAGAATGCAAAGGCGAGAGACTGTGAAATACTGAATTTTATGTTTGATTAATTGATTGTTTGAAGGAACATAAGAGATACTTAAAGTAAAGAACAGAAAGACAGAACACAACGAAATGAACTAAACTAGCCACGAGAACAGAAACAACACAAGACAGAGTTGTAAAGTAGAAATGAAGGACAGAAAGCAGTAAAACAGCTCGAAATCTCGTTGCAGCCGCCTCGAATGAAGGATGAGAAAGGTCTGCCTTGCTTGGATGAATCCAATCGGGAGAGAAGAAGAATCTCCTCTCCTTCCTATCAGATTATCGATTCCAACAGCTGAGCTTCTCAAACCAGCAGACGGCAAAGGAAAACAGGAGAAAAGATGGACTGCGAGAAGACTTCTACGCTTTCGGATGATGCTTGAACCCTCGACTTTGACCCCTATTTATAGTAATCTGCAGGTGCATTTGGGCCAAGGAGAACCATCAATCTTCAACGTCGTACTTCAGAATGGATGGAGGAGAAAGAACGAATCCCTGAAATAACGGAAATTAACAGAAAAAGATCAGTCAACTTACGGTTTTCACTTGAAACATTGCGGTGACCGCAATGTTTCCGCAATGCGTTCGCAAAGCTTGTTTTTCATTCTTTTCCTTCGGTTTTCAACTCTTTTCTTTCCTATTGTACATAAGTCCTAATTTAGCTACCTTCTTCTAATTCTCATATTTAAGCATAGGTTTAGGCTAAATGCTATCAAAAACACCTAAGAGTGAACCTCTTTCTAAGCCAATTAAGTCCTAAAAAGGTCACTTTTGGAGACGTAACACACCCCCAAACTTAAGGTTTTGCTTGTCCTCAAGCAATCTAAGGACTTTCCTAGGCTACTGTTTCTTTTTCTTTAACTACTTACTAACTCCCCTATATCCCTATCTATAGCACTGCTGTCCTGTGACACACTTCTAAGCTTAAAACTACCCTCTTATCTAGCTTCTTCTGACTTCGCCTGCCTAACACTCCTTCTGTTTTCATTAACTCCCTACAACTGATCTATTTGCTTTTGTCATATCATGCCACTATCCCTAAGGTTTCAAATTCTGCCTAGCTTTACCTCAGACTCAGTACATGCTTCTAGCCTTATTTTTAATGTGTCTAGGATTCCTTAGAGTCATGCCAGTCTTAGTATTAACGGTGACAGTAGTACTTTTAAAGAACAACCTAAACCCTGGCATCACTACATTGGATAAACACTCATCTCCCTAAACAACCCTACAAGTTACAACTTTGTGCTTAGCTAATTGAGGATCAGAGTTCTTTTTAAATAGGACATCTAAGCCACAAAGATATAACTCCTAGGTATACATTCTTCTTCTCTATTCTTTTCCCTTTTTCTTACTTAGGTGGGGCCTCTCCTTTGGTTGCCTTTTGATGCAATGCCACTTGTGGGTCACACACTTGGCACTGATTACTTAGCAACCTAAGAGAGACCCCCCCTCTTTATTCTATTTTTCATTTTTTTTTCAGTTCATTTTTTGTAAAGGAGAAGAAGAATGCTTATGTTTCTAAGGGAGAGAGGAATGTTCCTAGGCCTAGGGTGGCCTCCCCCAAACTTCAACTACTCATTGTCCCCAATGAGTGTCTGAGGTGGCACACCCCCAAACTATCCTAGAAGCATCTAGTCTAAGGTAAAACAAAGAGAATCTAAAGCCCTAGGCATAGACAAAACATTCGAACGGCAAATATCACAGCAGCAGTAATTTAAAAAAAAAACAGACAGATAAGGGCTTAAAGCTGTGCATGCTGAGCTTTTTAGAGGTTGATTTAAACTAGCAAAGGATGTCCTATGACACTCATCCAGCATGCTTTTAGATAAGCTATATACGGTAGTCATGATAGCAGCAAAAGATGAAATTTAAACAGATCACAGCCTAGCTAAACAGACAGTCCAAAACATGCTTTCAGTAATAAAAATTGCGGGGACCGCAATTATTTCGCAATCAAGTCAGGGCAGATATAACAGTGATTAAGGCCCCTAAGCATGCTCTTTCCAGTCATTCAAGCTCTTCTAAAAATAAAGCAAAACTAACCTACCTAGTCAACTATCATCAGACTATACTAAGCAAAAGTAAAAACATAAAACTAAGCATCTAAAACAGATCAAAAGTGTACGAAAAACAGCATAATTCACATGGTCTATCAGAAAGCAGAAAATTGTTTTTTTTTCTAAGGGAACAGCAATACTCCCTTCAGTGCAACCAGCACTCAAACGTCTTCATCCTCATCAGGTTGTCGTGGTCGTGGAGGCACCCATGGAGTCAGGAGATTTGTGGGGAAGTCAGGGAAGATGCACCCAAGTTGGTCTGCAACTTCCTTGTCCCGTGCCTGCGCGTAAGTGGCCCATTGAGCCATCCTCCTTTGCATATCCATCAGGCACGCCATGGATAGTGACTGATCAGCAGCCAGCCTATCCAGTTCAAACTCCATATTCCCCTTCCTCTTCAGCCTCAAGCTAGCAGGCAGCTCCAAGTGGCCTGTGTAAGCCATCTGCTGCTCCATTCGCTCAATGGGGACTCCTGCAAGCAAACATAGTTTGGTTATGGTGTTAGGGAAAAACAATGGTCCCTTACCTTTCTTGGCGCACTCAGCAATGGCGGCTGACATGATTTCACCCACGTTAACCGTGAGACCTCGCATAATGGCATAGACCAGCAGCGATCTGCTCTGGTTGATGGTCGTCTCATGGGTCACAGGGGACAGCTTTCTCCTTACAAAGGCAAACCATACAGCTGCCTTTGCTGTCAGGTTGGCACTCATGAGGGTGTGCCTCCCATTGCGTGATATAGTCCACGCTGCTTCAGGCTGGCCAATGGTTCGAATGGCCTCCTCCAGCACTGCCTCAGTAGGCTCATCAACGATCCTCGCATAATCAGTGTGTCTTTGGCCCTTGAGGCCATAAGCTTCGTTGATGGCTTTTGCTGAGTAGTCCACCTCTACTCCCCTCACCACAGAAAGCCCTTCCTCAGAGTTTCGCAGGTTGGCGTAGAAGTCGTAAACCATACTCGTGTAAGCTGGATTGGGCGGCCTGCACAACTCTTCCCAGCTGTGATTTATAATTCCTGCGCGCAAGAACTGCGGCAGGTCAGCAGGTCTGTCGAGGAAGCCCTTCTCGTGCAGCAACTCCCTCTTCCTCAGCTCAACGCCCCTGGACTCAGCGTCAGAGGAAACATACCTCACTGACTGAGGCTCATCTTCAGGGTAGAGCTTGGCCTTCCCTTTGTCTGCTGGCTTGGCTGACTCTGCAGCCTCAACCTTGAGTCTTTTGAGCGATGGCTCAGTGCTCTCTTTTTCTGACGAAGGCGCCTTCTTGGCCTTCTTCTTTTTCAGCTTCTTGGATCGCTTGGCCTTAAGAATCTTGGCCTTCTTCCTCTTCTTGAGCTTTGCCTCAATGGTGATCTGCTGCAGGCACGCCCCCAACGTCTCTTCCATTGAGTCAGTCTTCTGTTCAAGACTCTCCGGGATAGCTTCCCTCACAGGCGAGAAAACCTCCTCGTCCTCACCTTCCCCACTGCCCTGCGTTGATTCTTGGTACTCCCCATATGGGAATTCAGGGTCAGGCCGTGGGGAAGTGTGCGACGGCGTGGTGCTTTGCTCTGCTGTAGGTGTCTGTGCAGAACTCAGTGGTGAAGACGGCTGCTCAGGGCTCTGCGCTGGCGAGGGGCTGCGCTTGGCTGCCTCATGGGACGGCTGGCTTTGTTCTTGACTCTCCACAGAGGGAGTCTTGTTCTTGATTTCCTCATCGGCCACAGCCATACTCCATCGACGCTTCTTGGGTGTGCCTGCTGGCTCAGAGGGTCCAGCAGGGATTTCAGTGACAACCTTCCACTTCTTCTTGCGAATCGGAAGCTTGGGAAGGCGTTCAGTTCGCGCAGCGTCAGCCTCAGCCAAAGCAAGCAGTGCGTCTCTCGCAGCTGTTTCAGCGTCGTCAGCCCTCTTCTTGGCTGCAAATCTTTCAGCCCTCGTGAACACCATTGTTGAATCGTGGAGGTTTGGAGAGAAGAATCAAAGATGAAGAGAATCGCAGTTTTCTTGGAATTCAGAGAGTGGGAGAATCGTATCGATCGAGCGCCTTCTAACGGATATAAAAGAAACGGATAAATCCCAACGGCTATATTTTGCAGATCCTGCAAATCCAGCGCAATTTTAGGGATATTTTTTCATCAAAATGTCTATCTTTGCTCGTCCGTATCTTTTATTTGGCTCAATCTTTTCTTGATTTTTAAAGCTGGAGTTACTCTCCTTGATTCCCTCTTTCGATTCCCTACAAAAAGAAATAAAAATAACATCAAATTCGCAATTAAAATCATACAACAAAACACACAAACGATAACCGGAAAATCGCAAAAAATAAACTAAGGCATGAGCCTTGTGTTGACGAGCACAGCAATCACTCGTCCTCTCTCGTTCTCATTGTCACACTTCAGTCAAGAGGAAGGCCGAGAGAGTCTTCACATCTCCTTCCTCATAGTAGTGCTTCAATCTTGCACCATTAACCATGAATGGTTGGCCTTGCTGCAAGTTCTTTATCTCTATGGCACCATGAACAAACACATTAGTAATCACAAATGGACCTGACCACCTAGACTTAAGTTTCCCTGGAAATAGTTTCAACCGTGAGTTAAACAACAAAACAAGTTGACCCTTCTTAAAGTCTTTAACTCTAAGTCTACTATCGTGCCAAATCTTGGTCTTTTCCTTATACATCTTAGCATTTTCATAGGCCATATGTCTAAGCTCATCAAGCTCATGTAATTGCAAAGACCGCAATGTTCCCGCATCATTTACACAAAAATTCAATTCCTTCATGGCCCAAAATGCTTTGATTTCTAACTCAAGTGGTAAGTGACAAGTCTTGCCATATACCAGCCTATAAGGAGACATACCTAGGGGTGTCTTATATGCTGTCCTATAAGCCCAAAGTGCATCCTCAAGCTTGGACCAGTCTTTCCTATTAGGTTTGACCACTTTTTCTAGGATGTTCTTAATTTCCCTATTTGAAATCTCAGCCTGTCCATTCGAGTGTGGGTGATAGGGAGTGGCTACTCTATGTCTAATGTTATACTTAGCCAACACTCTCTCCATAGCCTTGTTAATAAAATGTGATCCCTCATCACTAATGATGGCACGAGGTGTCCCAAACCTAGTAAAAATGTGCCTATGCAAGAATTTGGTGACTGTTTTAGCATCATTATGGGGGCATGCTTTGGCTTCTACCCACTTGGATACATAGTCTACTGCCACTAATATGTAAAGGTTACCTGATGATGGAGGGAAGGGCCCCATGAAGTCAATGCCCCACACATCAAAGAGCTCCAACTCTAAGATGTAGGTGAGGGGCATCTCATCCTTTCGACTGAGGTTACCTGTTCTTTGGCATTCATCGCAGCTGTGGGCATAGTTGTGGGCATCCTTGAAGATCGTTGGCCAATAGTAGCCACTCTGAAATACCTTTGCAGCTGTTCTTTGGCCACCAAAGTGTCCACCATAAGGAGCTGTGTGACAATGCTGCAGCACAGACTTCGCTTCAGCAGCTGAAACACACTTCCTTAGCAAGCCGTCAGCACAGGTTCTGTAAAGTGTGGGGTCATCCCATATGAATTTCCTTGCTTCATGAAGGAACCTCTTCTTCTCTTGACCTCCCTTGAAAACTGGTAATACCTGTGATGCAAGGAAGTTAGCAATGTCAGCAAACCAAGGTTCCTCATCGTTATCACAATGAGTCAAAGCAAAGACATGTTCATCAATAAAAGCATCAGAAATTGCGGGTTCCGCAATTTTTTCGCAATTGTGCTGCAATCGAGAAAGGTGATCCGCAACCACATTTTCACATCCTTTCTTGTCTCGAATGTCCAAATCAAATTCCTGCAACAATAACACCCACCTAATCAACCTAGGCTTAGCATCAGCCTTCCTCATAAGATATTTCAAGGCAGAATGGTCAGTGTACACAATTGTCCTAGTGCCTACAATATAGTTTCTGAATTTCTCACAAGCAAACACTACAGCAAGCATCTCTTTCTCAGTAGTTGTATAATTACATTGAGCCTCATTCAAGGTTTTACTAGCATAATAGACAGGGTGTGTTAGCTTGTCAATCTTCTGTCCTAACATAACCCCTACAGCATAGTCACTAGCATCACATAACATCTCAAATGGGAGATCCCAATCTGGCCCTATAATAACAGCTGCGGTGACTAGTGCTTTCTTAAGGGTGGTCCAAGCTACTACACATTCCTTAGGGAAGATGAATGGCCTATTTAGTTCTAGCAGCTCACACAGAGGCTTGGCTATCTTAGAAAAGTCCTTAATGAACCTTCTGTAGAAGCCAGCATGCCCTAAGAAACTTCTAATGGCCTTGACATTCTGAGGCTCTACCAACTTCTCTATGATCTCTATCTTTGCCCTGTCAACTTCTACACCTGCCCTTGACACTCTATGACCTAAGACAATCCCCTCATCTACCATGAAGTGACACTTTTCCCAATTAAGGACTAAGTTAGTCTCTTCACATCTCGCCAGGACTTGTCCTAAATTATCTAGACAGTTGGTAAAGGAGTCCCCAAAAACTGAGAAATCATCCATGAATATTTCTATCATGGACTCATCCAAATCAGAAAAGATTGCCAACATGCACCTTTGGAATGTTGTCGGTGCATTGCATAAGCCAAAAGGCATTCTGCGAAAGGCAAATGTTCCAAAGGGGCAAGTAAAGGTAGTCTTTTCCTGGTCTTTGGGGTCTATAGTGATCTGGTTATACCCTGAATAACCGTCTAGGAAACAGTAATAGGCTCTACCAGCTATTCTGTCTAACATTTGGTCAATGAATGGTAGAGGGAAGTGGTCTTTTTTAGTTTCTTTATTTAGTTTCCTATAATCCATGCAAACTCTCCATCCTGTGACAGTCCTAGTTGGAATCAGTTCATTGTTCTCATTGACTACCACAATCATCCCACCCTTCTTAGGTACACACTGTATAGGGCTCACCCACTGACTACTAGCTATTGGAAAGATCACACCAGCATCTAACCATTTAATTATTTCTTTCTTAACTACCTCTTTCATAGAGGGATTCAGTCTACGTTGGTGATCTACTCTAGGTGTGTGCTCTTCCTCTAGTATAATCTTATGCATGCAATAAGAAGGGCTAATGCCTCTAATATCAGCAATAGTCCATGCAATAGCCTTCCTATGTTGCTTAAGCAGTAATATCAGTTCAACCTCATGCTTCTCACTTAATTTAGAAGAAATGATAACAGGCAGAGTTTCATTACTCCCTAAATATGCATACTTGAGGTGAGTGGGGAGTGGCTTTAATTCTAATACAGGTGGATGCTCAATGGATGGCTTTAAAGGATTTAAGGCTCTATCAGTTAAGTCAATATTCATACAAACATGCTGAGGGTTATTTACAGATATGTCCATTATCTCAGCTATGTTTAAGTCAGTTAATTCTAAACCAACATATTCATTAGCATGCTTGGTTAATAATACATGCTCCAATTGTTCTTCCATTAAAGAGTCTACTACGTCCATGCTAGCACAGGATTCAAGGTCAGAGGGGTACCTTAAAGCTTTATACACACTAAATTTCACCTCTTCATCATGAACCCTCATAGTGAGCTCATCTTTTTGGACGTCTATCAGTGCCCTACCTGTGGCTAGAAATGGTCTGCCTAACAGGATGGGGACCTCCTTGTCTGCTTCATAATCCAGGATAATGAAATCTGCAAGGAAAATAAACTTGTCAACCTTTACTAAAATATCCTCAATCTTACCTTCTGGGTATGCAATGGATCTGTCTGCTAATTGTAAAGTGACAGTGGTTGGACGTGCTTCTCCTATTCCTAGCTGGCGGAATAGTGATAAGGGCATGAGGTTTATGCTGGCGCCCAGGTCACAAAGCGCTCTGCCCACGTGCTTGCCTCCAAGTTCTACAAGTAAGGTGAAGGAACCAGGATCCTTCTCCTTCTTGGGCAACTTGTTTTGGAGTATGGCACTGCACTCCTCAGTGAGGTTTACTGTTTCAAACTCACCAATTATTTTTTTGTTAGTAATAATATCTTTCAAAAACTTTACATAGGAAGGCATAGACTGTAAAACTTCTACAAAAGGAATGTTGACATGCACTTGCTTAAGAATTTCTAAAAATTTATTAAAATGCACTTCCTGTTCCTGCTTCTTCTTAAGCCTTCGAGGGTATGGAGGTGGTGGCACATATGCAGGCACGTCAGGGCGCCTTAGGATAGGTGGAGGCCTTGGAATTTCTTCTATCTCCTCAATAATTGGCTCTAGCCTGGCTCCTGATGTGCTAGTTGGTGGTGGACCTTGGTTTGGCAGAGACTCCAGTGGAGCACTAGACTCAGTGTTCTCTACTCTCTTTGGTGTGTCCTTTGTGTTGCTCACTGTTAAGTCTCTGAAAGTGACTTATTTAGGACCCATTTAGCTTAAGAAGATGTACACATTTAGGTGTTTTTGTTAGCATTTAGCCTAAACATATGCTTTAATATGAGAATTAGAAGAAGGTAGTTAATTTAGGACTTATGCACAATAGGTAGAAAAAAGGTTGAAAACCGAAGGAAAAGAATGAAAAAATAAACATTGCGAATGAATTGCGAAATCATTGCGGTGACCGCAATTATTCAAGTGAAAACCGTAAGTTGACTGATCTTTTTCTGTTAATTTCCGTATTTTCAGGGATTCATTCTTTCTCCTCCATCCATTCTGATATACGACGTTGAAGATTGATGGTTCTCCTTGGCCCAAACACACCTGCAAACTACTATAAAAGGGGGCCAAAGTCGGAGGTTTGATCATCATTCGAAGCGCAGAAGTCTTCTCGCAGTCCATCATTTCTCTCTTTTCCTTTGCCGTTTGTTGGAGTGAGAGTCTCAGCTTTTGGAGTCGATAATCTGATAGGAAGGAGAGGAGATTCTTCTTCTCTCTCGATTGGATTCATCCAAGCAAGGCTGACTTTTCATCACCTTCATTCGAGGCGACTGCCACGAAGCTTTCCAGCAATCCTTTACTGCTTTTCTGTCTTGTTCTTCTTACTTCCATTTCTGATCACTGTTGTTCTTAGTTTAGAGTTTGAGTTACTGCATTTCGTTGTTGTCTGTCTTTTAATCATTTCTTTTAAAGCTTTCCTTTGTCGTCAAACAATCAAAGCAATCAAAGTTCATTTCTGCATTTCTCATTTCCCATCTTCTGCTACGGGTTTTGCTTACTGTTTTTAGCACATTTCCCTTCTAAGCATGTCTATCTTATCTACCATTTCTGTTCTCTATATATCCATGAGTAGCTAAGTCACTTAGGGGCATGCTAATGACAGAACTATAGGCTAAAAAACGTGAATCAAGTAGGCAGATTAACACTCGAACATTGATTGTATGTGAGCTTCATCCCACGGGCAATTTCGATTGGCCATCCATTTTGTCCAAAGAACTCCTAACCTCTGGAAGGAGTAAGAGTTCAGAGTCATATAATCATGCTAGCCTTTCATGGTAATCAGGAAACGGCCTAGGAATAGGCGTTTCCCTAGTACAAACTAAACACTCCTGCTTAAACAAGATGCTTAAGTCCTTACTTTGAAGTCGAGTAAACTTAAGACTCTAATGCATGGAATCGGACGATACTTGAGATAGAGTGAGTTTGATGTATAGAGAGTTGATCCAATGCTTGAGAATCGTAAGAAAATGCCTATAGGATAGTCATTAGTAGCCCTTAATTCACCCATTTACACACTTTCGCTGCTGTTTAATTGCGGAAACATTGCGGTCCTCGCAATTCTGCTAGATTTTCATTCTGTTTAGCTGTTTTCTTTCTCGTTTATTAATTCCATCTCTTGTCTTTTAAGTCTAGTTTTAACTTGCATTTGTTTATGTTATATCCCTTTATACATTCAGCAAAAAGTAGATAATTAAAAACCAACTTTACCCCATCAAATTCATCCCATCTTTCTTAACAAACCCACTTCGCGAATAGCTAAAAATGAGTCTCTGTGGAAAAAACGAATGAAATATACTTACTACTTGTTGTGAGACCATGTATGCTTGCATGTTCTAAGTGCTCTCTCTACACTTTTGCATAATTATCTTTACACATTGAGCACGCAACAAGTTTTTGGCGCCGCTGCCGGGGACTTATTTTAAGTGAAAACGAAGTTTGTTAAGTCTGAAACATCAAATTATTTTCCATTGAATTTGATCCATCTTCATTTCTTTTTCAGGTACCATTTAGGGTAGTTTATGAATGAGACTCCAAGTAGTGATCTAGAGTTCAACCCTGAGCCCGAGAGATTACTTAGAGCTAGGAATAGAGCCAAGAAACGTCTCTTTAAACAAACCCTTTTACCTCCAATCATTGCAGAGACTACAATTCCTCCGCAATTACCTCAAGAAGAAATGGCTGGAGTAAATCAAAACCTGGTGCCTGTCACTCGCAATCCCATTGAAATAGCGAATGACAAGGATAGCGCCATCCTCTCATATTTAGTACCTATGCCTGGGGAGCTGAACCCCAGCATAATCCGTCCTGAAATCACTGCCAACTCATTTGAGTTAAAGCCAGTGATGTTCCAAATGTTGTCCACTGTGGGACAATTCTTTGGAATAGAAAATGAGGACCCCCATAATCACCTTAGGAACTTCCTAGGTGTTAGTGACACCTTCCTAATCCCTGGAGTTTCCCAAGAAGCCCTGAGGCTATATCTTTTCCCTTACTCTTTGAGGGACAAAGCCAAAACATGGTTAAATTCTTTACCCTCAGGATCTGTCCGCAATTGGACAGATTTAGCAGAAAAATTCCTAGTCAAATACTTCCCACCTGATAGGAATTCGACCTTTCGTGATGATATCATAAAGTTCAAACAAGCTCCAAGTGAGTCTCTTCACGAAGCTTGGACAAGATTCAAAGACCTTCTCATTAAATGTCCACACCATGGCATTCCATGGTGTATCCAAATAGAAGTCTTCTTTAAAGGATGCAACCCCAGCACCAGACAAGTTCTAAATTCATCTGCTGGAGGTTCCATGTTGTCCAAGAGTTACAACGAAGCTTATGAGATCTTGGAGAAAATCTCAACATCTCATTGTAGGTGGTCAGACGATCCAGTAGAGCCAACTAGGGCTCAAGACAAGGATGCTCTAAGCGCCATGAGCACCCAAATAAATGCCCTGACCAACCTAGTTAAGCAAATGGCTCAGGCCAATCTCCAAACCAGTGCCAATACCGCCACAGCCATGTCAATGGGCACTCAACCAAATCAAGGCGAGGCACCTATCTGTGGATTCTGTGGGGAAGGGCACCCATATGAATACTGCCCTGGGAATCCATCCTCAGTCTGCTATGTAGGAAGCCAGCAGCAGCCAAGGAACAACCCCTACTCACAAACTTACAACCCTGGTTGGAGAAACCACCCTAACCTGTCATGGGGTGGCCAACAAAACACTAACCAAAATCCTAACCAACCAAGGCCGAGTGGAACACCTGGTTTCACTCCCCAACATAACCAGTCAATGTACCAAAAACCTTACAATCAACCTGTAGGATCTTCTGTAGAAAACCTACTCAAGGAATATATAGCTAAGAATGATGCTACTGTTCAGAGCCAGCAAGCTACTCTTAGGAGCCTAGAGAACCAAATAGGCCAATTAGCCAATGAACTTAAAAGTAGGCCCCAAGGTAGACTCCCTGCTGATACCGAGGTACCAAGGAGAGATGGTAAGGAACAAGTTCAAGCAATTGAACTTAGGAGTGGAAGACCATTGGTGAGCAACACAAAGGACACACCAAAGAGAGTAGAGAACATTTTTAGCTATTCGCGAAGTGGGTTTGTTAAGAAAGATGGTTCTCCTGTCTTAAGGCGTCCTGACGTGCCTGCATATGTGCCACCACCTCCATACCCTCGAAGGCTTAAAAAGAAGCAGGAACAGGAAGTTCATTTTAATAAATTTTTAGAAATACTTAAGCAAGTGCATGTTAACATTCCTTTTGTAGAGGTTTTACAGTCTATGCCTTCATATGTAAAGTTTTTGAAGGACATTATTACTAACAAGAAAATAATTGGTGAGTTTGAAACAGTGAACCTCACCGAGGAGTGCAGTGCCATCCTCCAGAACAAGCTGCCCAAGAAGGAGAAGGATCCTGGTTCCTTCACCTTACCTGTAGAACTGGGAGGCAAGCACGTGGGCAGAGCGCTTTGTGACCTGGGCGCCAGCATAAATCTCATGCCCCTGTCCCTATTCCGCCAGTTGGGAATGGGAGAAGCACGTCCAACCACAGTCACTTTACAACTAGCAGACAGATCCATCGCATATCCAGAAGGTAAGATCGAGGATATTCTAGTTAAAGTTGACAAATTCATTTTCCTTGCAGATTTCATTGTCCTGGACTATGAGGCAGACAAGGAGGTCCCCATCCTGCTAGGTAGACCATTTCTAGCCACAGGTAGGGCACTCATAGATGTTCAGAAAGGTGAGTTAACTATGAGAGTTCATGATGAAGAGGTAAAGTTTAGTGTATATAAAGCTTTAAGGTATCCCTCTGACCTTGAATCCTGTGCTAGCATGGATATTGTTGACTCACTGATGGAAGAACAATTAGAGCATGTATTATTAACCAAGCATGCAAATGAATATGTAGGATTAGATGTAGCTGATTTAAATGTATCTGACATAATGGATATGCCTGTAGATAAACCACAGCATGTATGTATGAATATAGATTTAACTGATAGAAATATAAATCCGTTAAAGCCCTCCATTGAGCATCCACCTGTGTTAGAACTGAAACCACTACCTACTCACCTCAAATATGCATATTTAGGAGATAATGATACGCTGCCTGTAATTATTTCTTCTAAACTAAGTGAACAGCATGAGGTTGATTTAATTTTACTGCTTAAGCAACATAGGAAGGCTATAGCATGGACTATTGCTGATATTCGAGGCATTAGCCCTTCTTATTGCATGCACAAAATTATACTAGAGGAAGAGCACACACCTAGGGTAGATCACCAGCGTAGGTTAAACCCCTCTATGAAAGAGGTAGTGAAAAAAGAAATAATAAAGTGGTTAGATGCAGGAGTGATTTTCCCCATAGCTAGTAGCCAGTGGGTGAGCCCCATCCAATGTGTACCTAAAAAGGGGGGAATAACTGTGGTAGTCAATGAGAATAACGAACTAATTCCAACAAGGACTGTCACAGGGTGGAGGGTATGTATGGATTACAGAAAATTAAATAAAGAAACTAAAAAAGACCATTTCCCTATACCGTTTATTGACCAGATGCTAGACAGAATAGCTGGTAGAGCCTACTATTGTTTTTTAGATGGGTACTCGGACTATAATCAAATTACTATAGACCCTAAGGATCAAGAGAAGACTACCTTCACTTGCCCTTTTGGAACGTTTGCCTTCCGCAGAATGCCTTTTGGCTTATGCAATGCACCGGCAACTTTCCAAAGGTGTATGATGGCAATCTTCTCTGAGTTGGATGAGTCCATGATAGAAATATTTATGGATGACTTCTCAGTCTTTGGGGATTCATTTAAAACCTGTCTAGAAAACCTAGGGCAAGTCCTGGCTAGGTGTGAAGAGACCAACCTAGTCCTAAATTGGGAGAAGTGCCATTTTATGGTAGATGAAGGGATTGTCTTAGGACATAGAGTGTCAAGGGCAGGTGTAGAAGTGGATAGGGCAAAAATAGAGATCATAGAGAAGTTGGTAGAGCCCCAGAATGTCAAAGCCATTAGAAGCTTCTTAGGGCACGCTGGCTTCTACAGAAGGTTCATTAAGGACTTTTCTAAGATAGCCAAGCCTCTGTGCGAGCTTCTAGAGCTAAATAGACCATTCATCTTCTCTAAGGAATGTGTAGTAGCTTGGAAAACCCTTAAGGAAGCACTGGTCACAGCACCAATCATAGTAGGACCAAATTGGGATCTCCCATTTGAGATGCTATGTGACGCCAGTGACTATGCTGTAGGAGTCATGTTAGGACAGAAGATTGACAAGCTCACACATCCTGTCTATTATGCTAGTAAGACCTTGAATGAGGCTCAATGTAATTATACAACTACAGAGAAAGAGATGCTTGCTGTAGTATTTGCTTGTGAAAAATTTAGAAACTATATTGTGGGCACTAGGACCATTGTATATACTGACCATTCTGCTTTAAAATATCTTATGAGGAAGGCTGATGCTAAGCCTAGATTGATTAGATGGGTGTTATTGCTGCAGGAATTTGATTTGGACATTCGGGACAAGAAGGGATGTGAAAACGTGGTTGCAGATCACCTTTCTCGATTGCAGCACAATTGCGAAAAAATTGCGGAGACCGCAATTTCTGATGCTTTTATAGATGAACATGTCTTTGCTTTGGCTCATCGTGATAACGATGAGGAACCTTGGTTTGCTGACATTGCTAACTTCCGTGCATCACAGGTATTGCCAGTGTTCAAGGGAGAACAAGAGAAGAAGAGGTTCCTTCATGAAGCAAGGAAATTCATCTGGGATGACCCCACACTTTACAGAACCTGTGCTGATGGGTTGTTGAGGAAGTGTGTTTCAGCTGCTGAGGCGAAGTCTGTGCTGCAGCACTGTCACTCATCTCCTTACGGTGGACACTTTGGTGGTCAAAGAACAGCTGCGAGGGTATTTCAGAGTGGCTACTATTGGCCAACAATCTTCAAGGACGCCCACAACTATGCCCACAGCTGTGACGAATGCCAAAGGACAGGTAACCTCAGTCGCAAGGATGAGATGCCCCTCACCTACATCTTAGAGTTGGAGCTCTTTGATGTATGGGGCATTGATTTCATGGGACCATTCCCTCCATCATCAGGTAACCTGTACATTTTAGTAGCAGTGGACTACGTGTCCAAGTGGGTAGAAGCCAAAGCATGTCCTAATAATGATGCTAAAACAGTCACTAACTTCTTGCATAGGCACATTTTCACTAGATTTGGGACTCCTCGTGCTATCATTAGTGATGAGGGGTCACATTTCATTAATAAGGCTATGGAGAAAGTATTGGCTAAGTATAACATTAGACATAGGGTAGCTACTCCCTATCACCCACACTCGAATGGCCAAGCTGAAATTTCCAATAGGGAGATAAAGAACATCCTAGAAAAGGTAGTCAAACCTAATAGGAAAGACTGGTCATTTAAGCTTGAGGATGCACTTTGGGCTTATAGAACAGCATATAAGACACCCCTAGGCATGTCTCCCTATAGGTTGGTGTATGGCAAGGCTTGCCACTTGCCACTTGAGTTAGAAAACAAAGCATTTTGGGCCATGAAGGAATTGAATTTCTGTGTAAAGGATGCGGGGACATTGAGATCTTTGCAGCTACATGAACTTGATGAGCTTAGGCATATGGCCTATGAGAATGCCAAAATGTATAAAGAAAAGACCAAAATATGGCACGATAGTAGACTTAGGATCAAAGACTTTAGGAAAGGCCAACTTGTCCTATTATTTAACTCACGTTTAAAGATATTTCCAGGCAAACTAAAGTCTAGATGGTCAGGTCCATTTGTTATTACTAATGTCTTTGTTCATGGTGCAATAGAGATAAAGAACTTGCAGCAAGGCCAGCCATTTATGGTCAATGGTGCTAGGTTGAAGCACTACTATGAGGAAGGAGATGTGAAGACTCTCTCGGCCTTCCTCTTGACTGAAGCATAACAAAGAGAACGAGAGAGAACGAGTGGTTACTGTGCTCGTTTAGTCAAGGCCAATGCCTTAGTTTATTTTTTCTGTTTTTCCGGTTATCATTTGTATGTTTTGTGGTGTAATTTTAATTGCGTATTTAATGTTTGTTTTGTTTGTTTTTGCAAGGATTCGAAAGAGGGGATCAAGGAGAGTAAATCCCACTTTAAAAATCAAGAAACGGTTGAGCCAAATAAAAGATACGGACGGGCAAAGTTGGAGATTTCAATGAAATAATATCCCTGGAATTGCGCTAAAATTGCTGGATCCGCAAAAAGAGCCGTTGGGATTTTATCCGTTGCCTTTCTATCCGTTGGAAGGCGCTCGAATGTTACGATTATCTCTCTCTTTGCTCTCCAAGATTTCAGCGATTCTCTCCATCTTTGATTCTTCTCTCAAGATCTTCACGACTTAGCAATGGTGTTCACACGAGCGGAACGATCTGCAGCCAAGAAGAAGGCTGATGACGCAGCTGAAGCGGCTGCGAGGGAAGCGCTTCTCACCCTTGCAGACGATGGTGCCGTTCGCACCGGTCCTCTTCCCAAGCTTCCTATTCGTAGGAAGAAGTGGAGGGTGGTCACTGAGATCCCTGCTGGACCATCTGAGCCAGTGGGCACGCCCAAGAAACGCCGGTGGAGTGTCAAGACGGCCGCCGAACCAAGCACAGCAAAGACTCCGTCTGTGGAGAGTCAAGAAACTGATCGTGCATCCCACGAGTCAGCCAATGAAGGTTCGTCGCCGTCTGCATCACCTGCGCGCAGCCCTCTCCCATCTGAACCAGTGCCAAGCGCAGAGTCGTCACCGCCTGCACAGAGCCTGAGTTGTCTCCAGCACCTCAGAGTTCTGATCCGACACCTGCAGCAGCGCAGAGCCCTGAGCTGCAATCTTCGCCACTGAGTTCTGCGCAGACACCATCAGCAGAGCATAATTCTCCACGGCCTGATCCGGAATTTCCTTATGGAGATTATCAAGAATTCACGCAAGGCAGTGGAGATGCTGGGGAAGACGAAGTCTTCTCTCCTATGAGGGAAAATAGCCCTGCCGAGCCTGCACAGCAGGACGATTCTATGGAAGAAACGTTGGGGGCATGCCTCCAGCAGATCAATATCAAGGCCAGACTCAAGAAGAAGAAGAAGGCCACGATTGGCAAGGCCAAGAAGTTGAAGAAAAAGAAGGCCAAGAAGGTGCCCTCGGCGGACAAAGAGAGTACTGAGCCTTCGCTCAAACGCCTCAAGGTGGAGGCTGCCGAATCATCCAAACCAGCAGACAAGGGGAAGGCTAAACTCTACCCTGAAGACGAACCTCAGTCAGTGAGGTATGTTTCGTCTGATGCTGAATCCAGGGGTGCTGAGCTGAGGAAGAGAGACCTGTTGCACGAGAAAGGTTTCCTCGACCGACTCGCTGACCTGCCGCAGTTCTTGCGCGCAGGAGTGATCAACCATGGCTGGGAGGAATTCTGCAGACCGCCTAATCCAGCCTACACGAGCATGGTGTACGATTTCTACGCCAATGTGCTCAGCCCTGAGGATGGCCTATCTGTGGTCAGAGGGGTGGAAGTTGATTTCTCAGCCAAGGCCATCAATGAAGCCTTTGGTCTCCAGGGCCAAACGCACACAGATTATGCACGGATAGTTGATGAGCCGACTGAGGCCGTGCTGGAAGAGGCCATTCGCACAATTGGCCAGCCTGAAGCAGCGTGGACTGTCTCACGCAATGGGAGGCACACCTTAATGAGTGCCAATCTGACAGCAAAGGCAGCTGTTTGGTTTGCCTTTGTGAGGAGGAAGTTGTCCCCTGTGACCCACGAGACAACAATCAACCAGAGTAGATCACTGCTGGTTTATGCCATCATGCGCGGTCTCACGGTCAATGTAGAGGAGATCATGTCAGCTGCCATTGCTGAATGCGCCAGAAAAGGTAAGGGGCCATTATTTTTCCCCAACACTATAACAAAATTGTGTTTGCTTGCAGGAGTCCCCACCGAGCGCTTGGAGCAGCAGATGCCGTACACAGGCCATTTGGAGCTGCCTGCGAACCTGAGGCTGAGAAGAAAGGGGAATATGGAGTTTGAGTTGGATAGGCTGGCTGCTGAACAGTCCCTATCCATGGCCTGCTTAATGGACATGCAGAGGAGAATGGCTCAATGGGCCAACTATGCGCAGGCAAGGGACAAGGAAGTTGCAGACCAGTTGGGGTGCATCTTCCCGGACTTCCCTACCAATCTCCTAACTCCATGGGTGCCCCCACGACCAAGGCAACCAGATGAGGATGACGAGAATTGAGTGCTGGTTTGAAGTGCACAAAAGGGAGTATTGCTGTTCCCTTAAGAAACAAAAAACAATTTTTCTGCTTTCTGATAGGATCATGTGCATTATGCTGTTTTGTGTTCAACTTTTGATCTGTTTTTAATGTTTAGTTTTATGTTTTTTCTTTTGCTTAGTCTAGTCTGATGTTAGCTGAATAGGTAGGATAGTTTAGTTTTATTTTTAGGATGCATGAGTAACAGGAAAAAGCATGCTAGGGGCCTGAATCAATGTTAAATCTGCCCGGATTGGATTGCGAAATAATTGCGGTTCCCGCAATTTTTGTGACTGATTGCATGTTTTGGCCTGTCTGTTTAGTTAGTGATCTGTTATATTCTATCTTTTGCTGCGAGCATGACTACCTTATATAGCTGATCTTAAAGCATGCTGGATGAGTGTCATAGGACGCGCTTTGATAGTTTAAATTCGCCTCTGAATAGTGCTCAGCATGCATAAACCGTAAGTCCTTAAAACTGTCTGTTATGTTCAAATTTTCTGCTGTTGAAATAATTGCTTTTAGAATGTTTTGCCTATGCCTAGGATTTTTAGATTCTCTTTGTTTTACTGTAGACTAGATGCTTCTAGGACAAGTTTGGGGGTGTGCAACCTCAAACACTCATTGGGGACAATGAGTAGTTGAAGTTTGGGGGAGGCCACCCTAGGCCTAGGAACATTCCTCTCTTCCTTAGGACATAAGCATTCTTCTTCTCCTTTAAGAAAAATTTTTTGTGATAAATAGAAAAAAGTGAAAAATAGAATAAAGAGGGGAGTCTCTCTCAAGTGCTGAGTAATCAGTGCCAAGTGTGTAAACCACAAGTGGCATTGCATCAAAAGGCAACCCAAGGAGAGACTCCACCTAAGTAAAAAAGGAAAAAGGGAGAAATAGGGGAAGAAGAATGTATGCTTAGGAGTTATAATCTTGTGGCTTAGATGTCCTAGTTAAAAAAAAAGAACTCTGATCCTTAATGAGCTAAGCACAAGGTTGTAACTTTTAGGTTTGTCTAGGGAGATGAATGTATATCCAATGTAGTGATGCCAGGGCTTAGGTTGTTCTCTAAAAGTACCACTGTCACTGTTAATACTAAGACTGGCATGACTCTAAGGAATCCTAGGCACATTAAAAGTTAAGCTAGAAGCATGTACTGAGTCTGGAGTAAAGCTTGGTAGAATTTGAAACCTTAGGGATAGTGGCATGATATCATAAAAGTAGTTAGATCAATAGTAGGGGGTTAACAAAACCAGCAGGTATAGTAGGCAGGTGAAGTCAGAAGAAGCTTGATAAGAGGTTAATTCTAAACTTAGAAGTGTGTCACAGGACAGCACTGCTAGAGATAGGGATATAGGGGAGTCGGTAAGTAGTTAAAGAAGATAAAATAACAGCCTAGGTAAGTCCTTAGTATGCTTGAGGACAAGCAAAGCTTTAAGTTTGGGGGTGTGTTAAGTCTCTGAAAGTGACTTATTTAGGACCCATTTAGCTTAAGAAGATGTACACATTTAGGTGTTTTTGTTAGCATTTAGCCTAAACCTATGCTTTAATATGAGAATTAGAAGAAGGTAGTTAATTTAGGACTTATGCACAATAGGTAGAAAAAGGGTTGAAAACCGAAGGAAAAGAATGAAAAAATAAACATTGCGAATGAATTGCGAAATCATTGCGGTGACCGCAATTATTCAAGTGAAAACCGTAAGTTGACTGATCTTTTTCTGTTAATTTCCGTATTTTCAGGGATTCATTCTTTCTCCTCCATCCATTCTGATATACGACGTTGAAGATTGATGGTTCTCCTTGGCCCAAACACACCTGCAAACTACTATAAAAGGGGGCCAAAGTCGGAGGTTTGATCATCATTCGAAGCGCAGAAGTCTTCTCGCAGTCCATCATTTCTCTCTTTTCCTTTGTCGTTTGTTGGAGTGAGAGTCTCAGCTTTTGGAGTCGATAATCTGATAGGAAGGAGAGGAGATTCTTCTTCTCTCTCGATTGGATTCATCCAAGCAAGGCTGACTTTTCATCACCTTCATTCGAGGCGACTGCCACGAAGCTTTCCAGCAATCCTTTACTGCTTTTCTGTCTTGTTCTTCTTACTTCCATTTCTGATCACTGTTGTTCTTAGTTTAGAGTTTGAGTTACTGCATTTCGTTGTTGTCTGTCTTTTAATCATTTCTTTTAAAGCTTTCCTTTGTCGTCAAACAATCAAAGCAATCAAAGTTCATTTCTGCATTTCTCATTTCCCATCTTCTGCTACGGGTTTTGCTTACTGTTTTTAGCACATTTCCCTTCTAAGCATGTCTATCTTATCTACCATTTCTGTTCTCTATATATCCATGAGTAGCTAAGTCACTTAGGGGCATGCTAATGACAGAACTATAGGCTAAAAAACGTGAATCAAGTAGGCAGATTAACACTCGAACATTGATTGTATGTGAGCTTCATCCCACGGGCAATTTCGATTGGCCATCCATTTTGTCCAAAGAACTCCTAACCTCTAGAAGGAGTAAGAGTTCAGAGTCATATAATCATGCTAGCCTTTCATGGTAATCAGGAAACGGCCTAGGAATAGGCGTTTCCCTAGTACAAACTAAACACTCCTGCTTAAACAAGATGCTTAAGTCCTTACTTTGAAGTCGAGTAAACTTAAGACTCTAATGCATGGAATCGGACGATACTTGAGATAGAGTGAGTTTGATGTATAGAGAGTTGATCCAATGCTTGAGAATCGTAAGAAAATGCCTATAGGATAGTCATTAGTAGCCCTTAATTCACCCATTTACACACTTTCGCTGCTGTTTAATTGCGGAAACATTGCGGTCCTCGCAATTCTGCTAGATTTTCATTCTGTTTAGCTGTTTTCTTTCTCGTTTATTAATTCCATCTCTTGTCTTTTAAGTCTAGTTTTAACTTGCATTTGTTTATGTTATATCCCTTTATACATTCAGCAAAAAGTAGATAATTAAAAACCAACTTTACCCCATCAAATTCATCCCATCTTTCTTAACAAACCCACTTCGCGAATAGCTAAAAATGAGTCTCTGTGGAAAAAACGAATGAAATATACTTACTACTTGCTGTGAGACCATGTATGCTTGCATGTTCTAAGTGCTCTCTCTACACTTTTGCATAATTATCTTTACACATTGAGCACGCAACACTCACCAATGGTCTACCACTTCTAAGTTCAATTGCTTGAACTTGCTCTTTACCATCTCTCCTTGGTACTTCAGTGTCAGCAGGGAGTCTACCTTGGGGCCTACTCTTGAGTTCATTGGCTAATTGGCCGATTTGGTTCTCTAGGCTCCTAAGAGTGGCTTGCTGGCTTTGAAGAGTAGCATCATTCTTAGCTATGTATTCCTTGAGTAAGTTTTCTACAGAAGATCCTACAGGTTGGTTGTATGGTTTTTTATACATTGATTGGTTATGTTGGGGAGTGAAACCAGGTGTTCCACTCGGTCTAGGTTGGTTAGGATTTTGGTTAGCATTTTGTTGGCCACCCCATGACAGGTTTGGGTGGTTCCTCCAACCAGGGTTGTAAGTATTGGAATAGGGGTTGTTCCTAGGCTGCTGCTGACTTCCAATGTAGCAGACTGAGGCTGGATTCCCAGGGCAGTATTCATACAAGTGCCCTTCCCCACAGAATCCACATACAAGTGTGTCACCTTGACTTGGTTGGGTGCCCATTGACATGGCGGTAGCGGTGTTGACACTTGTTTGGAGATTGGCTTGAGCCATTTGCTTTACTAGGTTGGTCAGGGCATTTATTTGGCTGCTCATCGCACTTAGAGCATCCTTGTCTTGAGCTCTAGTTGGCTCAACTGGATCATCTGACCACCTACAGTGAGATGCTGAGATCTTCTCCAAGATCTCATAGGCCTCGTTGTAACTCTTGGACAACATGGAACCACCAGCAGATGAATTTAAGACTTGCCTAGTGCTGGGGTTGCATCCTTTGAAAAAGACCTCTATTTGGATACACCATGGGATGCCATGATGTGGACATTTGAGAAGAAGGTCCTTGAACCTTGTCCAAGCTTTGTGAAGAGATTCATTATCAGCTTGTTTGAACTTAACTATATCATCACGAAAGGTAGAATTCCTATAAGGTGGGAAGTATTTGACTAGGAATTTCTCAGCTAAATCTGTCCAATTAAGGACAGATCCAGAGGGTAATGAGTTCAACCATGTTTTGGCTTTGTCCCTCAAAGAGTAAGGGAACAAGTATAGCCTCAAAGCTTCTCGGGACACTCCAGGGATGATGAAGGTATCACTAACTCCTAAGAAGTTCCTAAGATGGTTGTGGGGGTCCTCATTTTCTATTCCAAAGAATTGTCCCACAGTGGACAACATTTGGAACATCACTGGCTTTAACTCGAATGAGTTGGCAGTGATTTCAGGACGGATTATGCTGGGGTTCAGCTCCCCAGGCATAGGTACTAAATATGAAAGAATGGCACTATTCTTATCATTCGCTATTTCGATGGGGTTGCGAATGACAGGTACCTGATTTGGAACTATCTCGTCCATTTCTTCGATTTCAGGTATGATTTGAGGTATAGGAGGTTGTTTAAAAAGTCGTTTCTTTGCTTTGTTTCTAGCTCTAAGTAGTCTCTCAGGCTCAGGATTGAACTCTAGATATCTACTTGAAGGCTCACTCATAAACTACCCCAATAGTACCTGCAAAAGAAATGAAACAGATCAGCTTCAATAGGCAATAAACTTGGTTTTTCAAACTTAACAAACTTCGTTTTCACTTAAAATAAGTCCCCGGCAGCGGCGCCAAAAACTTGTTGCGTGCTCAATGTGTTGAAATAATTAGGCAATAAAAGAGTTAGAGCACTCAGAACATGCAAGCATACATGATCTTATAGCAAGTAGTAAGTATATTTCATTCGTTTTCCCACAGAGACTTATTTTTAGCTATTCGCGAAGTGTTTTGTTAAGAAAGAAGGGGTGGATTTGATGGGGTAAAATTGGTTTTTAATTATCTAATTTTTGCTGAATGTGTAAAGGGTAGTAACATAAACAAGAACAAGTTAAAGCTAAGCTCGAATGAAAAGAGACGAAATCAATAAATGAAGATAAAAACAGCTAGACAGAATTGTAACTTAAGCAGAATTGCGGAGACAGCAATTCTACCGCAATTAAATAGCAGCGAAAGTGTGTAAATGGGTGAATTAAGGGCTACTAATGACTATCCTATAGGCATTTTTATACGATTCTCAAGCACTGGATCTACTCTCTATGCATCAAACTATCTCAATCTCATGTATCGTCCGATTCCATGCATTAGATTCTTTAGTTTACTCAACTCAAAGTAAGGTCTTAAGCATCTTGTTAAGGCAGAAAGATATGGTTTGTACTAGGGAAACGCCTATTCCTAGGCCGTTTCCTGGTTACCTTGAAAGGCTAGCATGATAATATGACTCTGAACTCTTACTCCTTCCAGAGGTTAGGAGTTCTTTGGACAAAATGGATGGCCAATCGAAATTGCCCGTGGGATGAAGCTTACATACAATCAATGCTTCGAGAGCTATCCTACATGCTTGATTCACGTTTTTTAGCCTATGGAGTTGTCATTAGCATGCCCCTAAGTGACTTAGTTACTCATGGATATAAGGAGAACAGAACTAAAGGATAAGATAGACATGCTTAGAAGGGAAATGTGCTTAAAACAGCAAGGGAAAGCAGTAGAATGCAAAGGCGAGAGACTGTGAAATACTGAATTTTATGTTTGATTAATTGATTGTTTGAAGGAACATAAGAGATACTTAAAGTAAAGAACAGAAAGACAGAACACAACGAAATGAACTAAACTAGCCACGAGAACAGAAACAACACAAGACAGAGTTGTAAAGTAGAAATGAAGGACAGAAAGTAGTAAAACAGCTCGAAATCTCGTTGCAGCCGCCTCGAATGAAGGATGAGAAAGGTCAGCCTTGCTTGGATGAATCCAATCGGGAGAGAAGAAGAATCTCCTCTCCTTCCTATCAGATTATCGATTCCAACAGCTGAGCTTCGCAAACCAGCAGACGGCAAAGGAAAACAGGAGAAAAGATGGACTGCGAGAAGACTTCTACGCTTTCGGATGATGCTTGAACCCTCGACTTTGACCCCTATTTATAGTAATCTGCAGGTGCATTTGGGCCAAGGAGAACCATCAATCTTCAACGTCGTACTTCAGAATGGATGGAGGAGAAAGAACGAATCCCTGAAATAACGGAAATTAACAGAAAAAGATCAGTCAACTTACGGTTTTCACTTGAAACATTGCGGTGACCGCAATGTTTCCGCAATGCGTTCGCAAAGCTTGTTTTTCATTCTTTTCCTTCGGTTTTCAACTCTTTTCTTTCCTATTGTACATAAGTCCTAATTTAGCTACCTTCTTCTAATTCTCATATTTAAGCATAGGTTTAGGCTAAATGCTATCAAAAACACCTAAGAGTGAACATCTTTCTAAGCCAATTAAGTCCTAAAAAGGTCACTTTTGGAGACGTAACAACAAGCAAGGGGTTTGACCTTGATGAAGAGGGAACTCCACCACGAGAGGGGGTTTTTGGCCACTTTTGCTGACCTACCGCAATTCCTACGCACAGGCATTGTAAACCATGGTTGGGAGGAGCTGTGTAGACCACCAATCCAAGCCTATTCAGATATGGTCTACGACTTCTATGCCAACCTGATTCATCCAGATTGTTGCTACTCCACGGTGAGGGGTGTTGAGATAGACTTCTCAGCTGAAGCAATCAATGAATTTTATGCTCTCAAGGAGCATAAGAATTCGGACTATGCCAAAATAGTGGCCAAACCATCTGAGGCTATTCTGGAGGAGGTGTTGAGTGAAATAGGCAAGCCTGGAGCAATGTGGGCAATCTCCAAACAAGGGAAGCACACCTTGATGATTGCAGTGCTGAAGGACAAGGCGGCCGTCTGGTTTTCCCTGATCAGAAGGAGGATCACCCCAGTTACACACGAGACAACAATCAATCAAGGGAGGTCATTGTTGTTATATGCGATCATGAAGGGGTTGACAATTGACGTGGGAGAGCTCATATCTGTCGCCATCCTCGAATGCTCAAAGAAGGGAAAGGGCAGACTCTTCTTCCCAAACACCATTACTAAACTTTGTCTACGTGCAGGAGTGGCTGTGACAAAGGAGGAGAAGAAGTTGGCGTATGCAGGCCACTTAGAGCTGCCTAACGAGCTGAAATTGAGAAGAAAGGGAAATATGCAGATCGAGCTGGACAGCCTTGCATCTGCTCAGTCTATATCCATGTCCTGTTTGCTGGACATTCAGAAAGAGCTAGCCCAATGGGCAGAGTACTCACAAGTGAGGGACAAGGAATTGGCTGAGCACCTGAGGTGCAAATTCCCTGATTTCCCTACTGCCTTGTTGAAACCCTGGATGCCTCCAAGTGTGGAGGAGTTTGAAGATGAAGAAGATGATGATTGAATGCCATTGATTGAAGGCATTTGAGGGAGTTGTTCTTCCCTTCCTTTTCCCTGCTTTTCTGTTAACCGGTTACCCCCCCCCCCCCCCCATATCAAATGTTGTTCTATTTTAATTTCAGTAGTTGGCTTAGTTTAGAGTAGCTTAGATTAGTTTAAATTAGTGTAGCACAATTAGTTTAGATAGTTATTTTCTGTTGTCTTTGCTTTTCCAAAAGCCACATGGGCCCACAATAGAATTAGAGTAGTTAGGAGCCTTGATGAATGAAATATTTGCTCTGTTTAGTTGTTTGCGGTTTTGTTGCGCTCTCCGCATGTCCTTCTCAAGCATGTTTGTGTCTAAATCAGCATGCTCTCATTAGAAAAATCCAAGCATGTTGTTGCTGAGCAATGTACCTCCTACTGTTTGTTCTATCTTGATCTCTTACTTAGCTTAATTGTGATTTTTCTCTGTGGGTTGTTTGTTGAGTGTGTTGGATGAGTGTCAAGTACACGCTTTCAGCTTGAGTTAACTTCATAGGTTGGAAAGCATGCAACCTTGTAAGACCTTACCTTTGTTTCGAATAAACCTCTGCCTGGTGTGTTATCTAACCTAGGAGAGCCATTCCAAACTTTAGATATTTAAAGTTTGCCTGCTTTTCACTTAAACTAGATACTTCTAACTACGTTTGGGGGTGTGCCACCCAATGCTCTCATTGAGGACAATGAGAAGTCCAAGTTTGGGGGTAAGGTAGCCTTTTAATCCCTATGAACACTCCTCTCTCCCTTATTAGATATACATTGTTCTTCTTTGAGAAAAAAAATCAGTTTCTTTTTTCTAGGAATGCTGAGTAATCAGGGCCATTTGTGTAACCCATAAGTGGCACTGCATCAAAAGGCAAACTTAGGAAAAAGAAAACATTGAAAAAAAAAAAAGGAAAAGCAAAGATAAAGAAAAAAAAAAAAGGAAAGAGAACATAAAACAAAGAAGAAGAATGTATGCCAGAAGGTTGCAGCCATGAATGCTTAGATATACCTATGTACTGAAATCTGATCCTAAGTTAGCTAAGCAAGGGGCTGTAACTAGAAGGTTTATCTAAGGAAATGAGTGTCTGTCCTAAATAGAGTGATGTCATGGCTTAGATTGTTCTATGGATTCTGTACTCTGACACTTTTTTGGTTCTAAGTATGGCATGACTTTAAGGATTCCTAGGAAATAAAAGAATAAAATTTAGAAGCATGTAATGAGTTTTAAGTTGAGAGTAAGTAGATTTTAAAGCTAAAGGATGACTGCACAATGAGATTGGTGATATAGGCAGATAAACCAGAAGGTAAGAAGTTATTAAAAGCTGAAGGTTTTAAAGGCAAAGGAATTCAGAATGATAACATGAAGTTGGTTTTTGCTTGAAGTGTGTCACAGGACAGCATTGCCTTCGGCAATAAGCTAAGAGAATAAACAGTTTGGTTAGTTGGAAATAAGGAAAAGACTTAGCAGCTAGACCAAAAGAAAGAAAGGGAAGATGAGTTTATAGTATTGCTAGAGAGCTAACAATACCTCAAGTTTGGGGGTGTGTTAACTCTTCAAATGAGAGTTATTTAGGTCTATAATTGCTTTATATTCATGAAGTATTTTGAGCATTCTAGCCATTATTAAGCATAATATGTGTTTAGTAGTGACATTTGTGAAATTGTGTTAAAATTAATGCTTATGTGGAAAATCTGTGCATAAGTGTGTAATTGGTGAAAAAATGTCTAATTAATGCCTTTCAGGATGTTGCTGAAGTTTTGCGAGGAGCGCAATGGGATTAGAAGAAGGGAAACCGGAAACAGAGCTTTGCGATCGCAACGCAATCGCAATACTTTTTCTTCTGCTGCGTTTTTCCAGCCGCCAGCCCTTCTTGTATCCGCCACGTCTGAGGTTGTTTCCTTAATTTGGATGGAGATCCGCGATTAAGGTACAGACTATGGAACCACTGAAGGCTATATAAGAGAGCAAGTTGAAGGAAGGAGATATCCCTTTTACGGTGAAGAGACTCGGAAAAGGCCAAATACCGCAGAAAAAAGATAGCTCTTCTGTTTGTTGGATCGAAGAAACAAAGGCTCCCTTGGCGTCAGTAATTCAAGAGGAAGAAGGGAAGATCCATCTTCTCTTCTGATTGAGTTCCTTCCCAAGACAAGCCATTCTTCTCCTTCAACCGAGGCGAATCGTGGACGAGAGGACCTTCCCCTATTTTATTGCTTTACTTTAGTTATTGTTTTCGGATTGACTTGTGTTTTGCGTTTCGAATTATTACTGGAATTGCTTTTCATAAGTCATCAATTAGTTTTGTTGAGTTTTTCTATTTTCATAAGTAATCAATTAGTTTTGTTGAGTTCTTCTATTATCATGAGTAATCAATTAGTTTTGTTGAGTTCTTATATTATCATGCGTGGCTAGAGTTATAAAGGTTTGTTAAGATGAATCTGTAGGACATAACTATGTAATTTCAACATATAAATAAGCATGCATTCATTACATGAGTGTGAACTTCATCCCATGGACATTTTCGACCGGCCATCCATTTTGTTCTAAAGAGTTCCTAACCTCCGGAAGGAGTAAGAACTCAGAGTCACTCATGCATGTTAGCCTTTCACGGTAGATAGAGAGTGGTCTAAGAATAGGCATTTTCCTAACACGTTTGATAGCTTGGACACATAAATAGGTTGTTAACCTTACTTGGATATGAGTAATTTAAGAATCTAAAGCATGCAATCGGAAGATGTATGAGATCTAGCTGAAACGATGCATGTAATGTTAATTTGTTGCTGAATGATCATAGTGTAAGCCTATGGAGGACTCTTAGCCAATCTTGCTGTTGTTATTTTAGATTTCACTCGTTGCGAGTCTGTTGCGAAAGTTTTGCGAGATCCGCAATACTATTTTCTGTCTTTATCTTAGATCTTACTTGTCTGTTAATCTGTTGCTAGCTTATTGCGAAAGTATTGCGAGACCCGCAATACTATTTTCTACTCTGCGAGTTAGTCGACCTGTTTTCTTAGATTGTAGTTTCCTTAGTTTATTTTACATTACAGTAACTTTGCGTTTTCTTTGCGTCCTTTACAATCTTGTGTGTCGAATTAAACCCCATATCATCCCTGGTTACCTTATCTAGTTTAACACGCATAGAATCGACATTCACTCAACTTAGTCTATGTGGGAAAACGTATAAAATATACTCATCACTTACTGCAGACCGTGTATACTTGCATGGTTATTTGCTTAATTTAATCAATATATAACCCCATTGAGCAAAGCAACAGTGTCAGTGGTACTTAAGGAACAAAGACGTAACGCAGGGGTTAAACGGTTTAATCGACCTAACTCTGGTTACGAACAACCTGTGAAGGGTCGATTTGCCCATGACGGTTATATCAAGAGGACACAATATATCTACAGTGAGGAGAGTGCAACCCTCGGACAATAGTGGAGTCTCCGGGGGTTAACGAAAGTTGATTGATTCGGGTTAAAAGAGTTTTGACCGAATAATCTCGTATCGTTGGAGCTCATGATCTGTAGAAATTAGTCCAATTGAATGGGATTTCGGTTAAAGTTTTATCCTTATACTTAGAGGAGTAGAATACAAGAGTTGTATTGTTGATTCCTTGGTGATAGCTAAATCTTGTTGCAGCTTGTGAATCAGCAACAGGTTTATAAGTTGAGCTTGCAGTTAGTGCTATGAGGAGATGTGATGGTCACATAGAAAGTCTCGCAGGACTTCATGCTGTTTTGTTTACTAAGTCTCTCATGGCTAAAGTGTTTGAGAGACACCTAGAAGAGTTTAGGGCTCTAAGTTGCTGGATAGGACAGTGGGAGAAAACTTATGATATATGATATATTAGTTTTTTTCTCCACCTAACATGTACATCATGGACGTTTAAGTCCAAGTGGGGTTTTGTTGGGTTTTATGTCTTAAAACTCGTGGTTTGTAATCTGTTATGTTTGTAATATTCTATTTAGAATAAAGACTTATTAGTTTTATTTAGTAAAAGAGTTTACTGGAATAACGTGAAACGTGTTTAGGTTAACCTATAAAAATGACCAACACCCTTGGTTGAATATGAGTACTTGAGCTTCATGTATGACATGATTGTGGATCAAGCTCAAGTAGTCATTCAAAATGGTCTATGGTATACGGATGAGGCTGGGTACCTTATCTTGGTAACACTATTGGATGCAACTCACTTTGTATTGTACAAAACGATGTGATCTGAATCGTTTCACATGAAGATGTGCGAGTGAGGGCGTCTTGTGCAAAGAGTTTGCATAAGACCGAACCGTGAAATATGTCGCTCTCTCTTTATACCACCGTTTACTGATGAGACCGACTTTTTCATTTGATGGCCTAGGTAACTCGATCTTAATCCTGAGCTTGCTATGAACTCCTACTTATTTGAAAGTATCCTTTGACTTGTACGGGTGAGAGTGGCCCATTAGCGCCGACTCAACGTTTGGATGGAGATCCGCGATTAGGGTACAGACTATGGAACCACTGAAGGCTATATAAGAGAGCAAGTTGAAGGAAGGAGATATCCCTTTTACGGTGAAGAGACTTGGAAAAGGCCAACTACCGCAGAAAAAAGATAGCTCTCCTGTTTGTTGGATCGAAGAAACAAAGGCTCCCTTGGCGTCAGTAATTCAAGAGCAAGAAGGGAAGATCCATCTTCTCTTCTGATTGAGTTCCTTCCCAAGACAAGCCATTCTTCTCCTTCAACCGAGGCGAATCGTGGACGAGAGGACCTTCCCCTATTTTATTGCTTTACTTTAGTTATTGTTTTCGGATTGACTTGTGTTTTGCGTTTCGAATTATTACTGGAATTGCTTTTCATAAGTCATCAATTAGTTTTGTTGAGTTTTTCTATTTTCATAAGTAATCAATTAGTTTTGTTGAGTTCTTCTATTATCATGAGTAATCAATTAGTTTTGTTGAGTTCTTATATTATCATGCGTGGCTAGAGTTATAAAGGTTTGTTAAGATGAATCAGTAGGACATAACTATGTAATTTCAGCATATAAATAAGCATGCATGCATTACATGAGTGTGAACTTCATCCCATGGATATTTTCGACCGGCCATCCATTTTGTTCTAAAGAGTTCCTAACCTCCGGAAGGAGTAAGAACTCAGAGTCACTCATGCATGTTAGCCTTTCACGGTAGATAGAGAGTGGTCTAAGAATAGGCATTTTCCTAACACGTTTGATAGCTTGCCACATAAATAGGTTGTTAACCTTACTTGGATATGAGTAATTTAAGAATCTAAAGCATGCAATCGGAAGATGTATGAGATCTAGCTGAAACGATGCATGTAATGTTAATTTGTTGCTGAATGATCATGGTGTAAGCCTATGGAGGACTCTTAGCCAATCTTGTTGTTGTTATTTTAGATATCACTCGTTGCGAGTCTGTTGCGAAAGTTTTGCGAGATCCGCAATACTATTTTCTGTCTTTATCTTAGATCTTACTTGTCTATTAATCTGTTGCTAGCTTATTGCGAAAGTATTGCGAGACCCGCAATACTATTTTCTACTCTGCGAGTTAGTCGGCCTGTTTTCTTAGATTGTAGTTTCCTTAGTTTATTTTACATTACAGTAACTTTGCGTTTTCTTTGCGTCCTTTACAATCTTGTGTTTCGAATTAAACCCCATATCATCCCTGGTTACCTTATCTAATTTAACACGCATAGAATCGGCATTCACTCAACTTAGTCTCTGTGGGAAAACGATATAAAATATACTCATCACTTGCTGCAGACCGTGTATACTTGCATGGTTATTTGCTTAATTTAATCAATATATAACCCCATTGAGCAAAGCAACAGTGTCAGTGGTACTTAAGGAATAAAGACGTAACGCAGGGGTTAAATGGTTTAAACGACCTAGCTCTGGTTACGAACAACCTGTGAAGGGTCGACTTGCCCATGACGGTTATATCAAGAGGACACAATATATCTACAGTTTGGAGAGTGCAACCCTCGGACAATAGTGGAGTTTCCGGGGGTTAACGAAAGTTGATTGATTCGGGTTAAAAGAGTTTTGACCGAATAATCTCGTATCGTTGGAGCTCATGATCTGTAGAAATTAGTCCAATTGAATGGGATTTCGGTTAAAGGTTTATCCTTATACTTAGAGGAGTAGAATACAAGAGTTGTATTGTTGATTCCTTGGTGATAGCTAAATCTTGTTGCAGCTTGTGAATCAGCAACAGGTTTATAAGTTGAGCTTGCAGTTAGTGCTATGAGGAGATGTGATGGTCACATAGAAAGTCTCGCAGGACTTCATGCTGTTTTGTTTACTAAGTCTCTCATGGCTAAAGTGTTTGAGAGACACCTAGAAGAGTTTAGGGCTTTAAGTTGCTGGATAGGACAGTGGGAGAAAACTTATGATATATGATATATTAGTTTTTTTCTCCACCTAACATGTACATCATGGACGTTTAAGTCCAAGTGGGGTTTTGTTGGGTTTTATGTCTTAAAACTCGTGGTTTGTAAACTGTTATGTTTGTAATAATCTATTTAGAATAAAGACTTATTAGTTTTATTTAGTAAAAGAGTTTACTGGAATAACGTGAAACGTGTTTAGGTTAACCTATAAAAATGACCAACACCCTTGGTTGAATATGAGTACTTGAGCTTCATGTATGACATGATTGTGGATCAAGCTCAAGTAGTCATTCAAAATGGTCTATGGTATACGGATGAGGCTGGGTACCTTATCTTGGTAACACTATTGGATGCAACTCACTTTGTATTGTACAAAACGATGTGATCTGAATCGTTTCACATGAAGATGTGCGAGTGAGGGCGTCTTGTGCAAAGAGTTTGCATAAGACCGAACCGCAAAATATGTCGCTCTCTCTTTATAACACCGTTTACTGATGAGACCGACTTTTTCATTTGATGGCCTAGGTAACTCGATCTTAATCCTGAGCTTGCTATGAACTCCTACTTATTTGAAAGTATCCTTTGACTTGTACGGGTGAGAGTGGCCCATTAGCGCCGACTCAATAAGCCTACCATCTTGGGGATAAAGTCGAATAGGTAGTTGGGGACATAGTACAACAAGATTGGAGTTCACTCCTAACTTGCTCTTCAAGGTTAGTAGATAGGTTGTTCCCTTAATAGTTGACTCTGGGTTTGAACAATTAGCGCGCACACTCTCATGAGATGAGAGAGTTAATTGATCTGTTGATTGGAATACAAATCTATTGTTCATTAGAGGTGGCAGTGGTACTTAAGAAACAAGACGTAATGCAGGGGTTAAACGGTGTAAATGACCCAGCTATTATTACGAACAACCTGTGAAGGGTCGACTTGCCCATGACAGTTATATCAAGAGGACATAATATATCTATAGTGAGGAGAGTGCAGCCCTCAGACTATAGTGGAGTCTCTGGGGGTTTGACGAATGTTGGTTAGTTCGGTTAAAATAGTTTTGACTGGATAATCTCGTAGCGTTGGAGCTTATGATCTGTAGGTCATTTAGGTTCTTCTGGCTAGCTCGGATAACGTCGTGCAACAGTATGAGAGAAAATGAAAAGAATTTGAAATGTTCAAATTCGGTTTGTGAAAGAATGATGGACATATTTAAATATGGGAGTGGTCTTTAACATGAATAGGATTCAATTGCAAAAAAGTCGATTTTCGGAAAATCGGGTTTAGCCATATTATTTAATTAATATTTGATATTGAATTAAATAATATTAATTAATATATATATATATATATATATTACTTATTAAAAAGTTTAATAAATAAAATTATTTATTATTATTTAAAATTAATTAAGTTTTTAATTAGTTTTTAAAATAATAATAATTATATATATATATATATATATATGTCATTGTGCATGCATGTAAGACATATGTTTAGTTTGTATATATATATAATTGTTATATATATGTTTTAGTTAGTGCCATTTTGGTATACATTTGAATGAACAATTTTTTTGAAAACTTTAAATAGTTTGAGGTTTTCGATTCTGTGTTCATATACCTTTTTTTTTCATTTTGGTTATTCTTCTTCCTTTCTTTTCTTTTGTTTTCGGAGTCCCACAACTTCGTTGCTCGGCGTCGAGAATAGCGGGACTACCTGGGGTGGTCTTCGGTGCGTTCGTGAGAAAAAGATCGAAGCGTTCGTGACAAAGAACGAGCGGCGGAACTTGAAAAATTGGAACTACAAGGGTATGTATTCTAATTTTCTTAATTTTGTTCTTTGAGCGCGTTTTCTATTTGTTAAATTGATGGAATTAGAGTTTCAGCGATCAAAAATCGCTTCCGCAGCGTGATATGCTCCATCATTAAGCATGCAAATTGGAGAAAAGAAGTTAACGGAGGAATGAAAATAAACAAAAGTATGAACGTGTTGGATTTGGAGAATTCGGGAATTGTAAAATATTGTAATTTCTATTATTAAACCTCTATAAACATGGTAAGAATTAATTGAGTACGCAAACAGTTACCCGGATGGACCAAAGTAACCGACCCCATAGAAATTAGTTGGATGCGTCAAATCTAACTAAACATTGCAATTAATTAATTTAGAGTGATGAATTTTGAACTAATAAAAAACAGTATCGAGCGCATTGCGACGAACATTCGACTAGGAAGCCTAAGCCGATACTTCGATTTCTCTACTTCCCCTGGTTAGCTAACACTGTCTAGAGCAACATACTTGATACTTATTGTTGGGTTTTATGTCCTAAAACTCGTAGTTTGTAAACTGAATGAATGTATATATTGTATTTCAATAAAGTTGTTATTGAAATTTAGTGAATTGTGTTTGTATTAACCTATACCAATAACTAACACCCGTGGCGATAGTATGAGTACTTGAACTTCATGTGTGACATGAATGTGAATCAAGTTCAAGTAGACAGCCAAAAATGGTCTATAGTATAGGGATAAGGCTGGGTACCTTATCCTGGGGACACTATTGGACGCGGCTCACTTTGTATAGTACAAAACAATGTGATTCGAATCGTTTCATGTAGAGACATGTGAGTGAGGGCGTCCTGTGCAATGAGTTTGCACAAGACCGAACCAGAAATAAAATCGCTCTTTCTTTATAACATCGTTTACTGTAAAGACCGATTTTTTCATGTGATGACTTAGGTAACTCGATCTCAATCCTGAGCTTACTATGAACTCCTGTTTATTCAACCTTATCCTTTGATTTGTACGGGTGAGAGTGGCCAGATCTCCGACTCAATATGCCTACCATCTTGGGGATAAGATTGAATAAGTGGCTGGGGACATAGTTGTAGCAAGATTGGAATTCACTCCTACCCGCTTTAAGGGTTAGTAGAGAGGTTGTTCCCTTAAGTGCTGACTCCAGGTCTTGAACATTGGGCCCATCCTCTCCTGATCAGGGAGGAATCTGATTTGTTGGTTGGACCACAAATCAATTGTTCATTAGAGGTGTCAGTGGTACTTAAGGAACAAGATATAATACAAGGGTTAAACGGTATAAATGACCCGTTGTGATTATGAACGACCTGTGAAGGATCGACTTACTGATGATAGTTATATCAACAGGACACAATATATCTACAGTGAGGAGAGTGCAGCCCTTGGACTTTAGTGGAGTCTCCGGGGGTTAACGAATGTTGGTTAGTTCGGTTGAAAGAGTTTTGACCGGATAATCTCGTATCGTTGGAGCTCATGATCTGTAGGTCCTTACGGTTCTCCTGGCTAGCTCGGATAAAGCCGTGAAACAATATAAAAGAAAAGAAAAGAATTTGAATCGTTCAAATTCGGGTTGGTGGAAGAAGGTTAGACATATTTAAATATGATTTAAATATGAGATTGGTCTGAAAACATGAATAGGATTCATGTGCGAAAAATCGGTTTTCAGAAAATCGGGATTAATTATATTATTTAATTAATATTTGATATTGAATTAAATAATATTAATTAATTTAATATATATATATATATATATATTTTATTAATTAAAAAGTTTAATTAATAAAATAATTATTATTATTTTGAATAATAATAATATATATATATATATATATATATTTACATGTGTCTTACATGCAAGATGTAAGACACATGTAAAATTTATATATACATAGTATATATGTTTCATCAGTCTAGATCAATCGTCATCAGCTATTTAAAAAAAAAAAAAAAAAAAAAAAAAAAAGAAAAAGAAAATCTCAGTGGGTTTTGGGGTTTACGATTCAAATGAAAAATGAGATTTTTCAATTTGAATTTTTCTTCTTCCTCTGTTCTGTTCTTAGTGAAGTAAAAATTAGTTTTTCTTCAGTGGAGCTTCTTCCTTCTTTTCTTTTGTAAAAGGAGTCCCACCACTCCGTTTCTCGGCCCGAGGATAGCGGGACTACCGTGGGTGGTCCACGAAGGTTTCGTGAGAAGGCTCGGTGAGCTCGTGAGGAGCTTCTGGCGGTGAAATTGGAGAATTACGAACGACAAGGGTATGTGTTCTAATTTCTCTTGTTCATTGCTTTTGCATGTTTCCATTTGTTTAAATTGATGAAATTAGAGTGTCTATGATCCAAATCGCTTCCGCTGCGTTCCTTCAACGCTCCATCACTTATGTACTACACATGGCTTCACCGAACCCTTATTACAACGACGATTAAGAGAGGCACAACAACACTAATCTAAATTAACCATAAAATATGCAAGAAATCAAGATCGTCAATCTATTATGCAAACATGCTCATCAGAATATGCATAGAAGAAGCAAATACACAAGAATATTCAGATCGAGATAGAACTTAAAGAACAAGTCTCAAGTAATTACAAAACTTCACAAAATCCCTACATAAATCCTCAAATCCTACACCTTACCTTAGCCTACCATGGTCTTGGAACAAATCCAAGCTCCCATGGAAGCTATTTGGTTCATACAATAGCTAGAAGGAGAAAAGGGAGCTCCAAACCGAGCTCCAATGCGGAAATATTCATAAAAACGGAGGAGAAGTGACCTAAAATCGGAGAAGATGGCCTTTTATAATCGTCGTAGCGTCGAGACGCTACAAATGGAAATATTCAACGCGCGCCTCTTCAGAGCGTTGAGACGCTTCGGGGTAGCGTCTCGATGCTTGCTCTCGGGTTTTGACAATTTATTTTGTCTACGCTACCCCCTTAGACAAAATCTTCACTTTAGCTACTCTTTTTCTCCCAATGCAATCTCGAGGCCTTAATATGACCATCTTAGCCTCGATTGACGTCTCATAGACCTTACGAGCTCTTCACCGATAATCACCTATAACAAAGGCAAATTAACATTAATTAAACACGATTTTAGCTGGAATTAAGGAGTTAAACATAGCTCCAAATTGGGGCTATTAGTCTTCAAGTCCGTTCCACCAATCCCGTTATCGATGGAATAACTTTCCTTCGAAGGATTGTGAATGAAATAGTTGGTTGAATGTCTTGATAAAAACACTTGTTTTATGTCATTTTTGACTTTATTTAGCTTATTAATTTTTTATTTTTTTGTTAAAGTTTGAGATATCATATAAATGCTTCTAAGTTGTGATTTTACTTATATTTAAAGATTAATATTTTGATGTTTGATATGCAGGATTAAACGATACTTGCTGACTACATAAGAAATAAATGATCGACATCTTTCTGAATATTTTGTAATTTTGTTCAAGATACTTGACTTTTCATGAATATATATGTTAATTTTTCAACTTTCAGTGAATTAATTATCCACAATTATTTAACAACTTTTATAGATTTTGCGACGAAATTTGAAAACGTCTCTATATTATTCAAATCAAATGTTAGTATTGTATTTAGGGTTTTGCGAAATTATTATAATATGCGAGGAATTGGAGGAACGTGGTGTGTTTTACGACCAAAATTACGAACGTCGCATCTTGCGACGTTATAACAGTTCGTCGCAAGATGCAACGTTATTTCAGTTTGTCGCAAGATGCGACGTTATTGTTGTTCGTCGCAAGATGCGGCGTTATTGTTGTTCGTCGCAAGATGCGACGTTATTGCTTTTCGTCGCACTATGCGACGATATGTCTGTTTGTCGCATCTTGCGACGTTATTTCTATTCGTCGCACGATGCGACGTTCTAAACGTGCGTCGCAAAATGCGACGTTATTACCGATCGTCGTACATTTCGACGTTGTTATCTATTCACCGCACAACTTGCGACGCTTGTAGAAAAACGTCGTTAATTGTCAAGTGCGACGAAGCAACTACGACGAACTTTGCGACGTTTTATTTTCATCGCTAATAATCCTTAGCGATGATATATTGTTGTTAGCGACGTATTTTTATCATCGCTAAATGCAGGATTTCTTTAGTGAATTTTGACCACAATACTTCACATTCTTTTTTCAATATCACTCACATTGGTTATTCATTTTATTGTGATAGTTTTTAAATAAAAGAGAGTCATGCACTAATAATATTACATGCGATTTTGAAAGATTTTAATCCATTAATTTAAACTAATCCAAATAAACTGATGTTTCTATTTCTCTCAATTGTAGGAATATTACAATTTGAATTTTCTTTAATTACCAATTTTGATTGAACAACATGATTTATATTTAAAATAATAAAAATAGGTTAAATTTCATTTTTAATCTTTTTATCCATTTTGTTTAAATTACATTTTTTTAAAAATAATAAAAAATATTGTGTGAGAAGAGGGAGTTCACACGAGATTTCAATATAGGAAAAATTTAATACGTGGAAATGAACTTGAATTTTATTGATTTTGATGTATATATGAGTGTTACAGTCTCTAATATTTATCCTCTGATGCTTTCTCTCGAGTATGTCAACTTTAATCTTTGGACTCATTGATCTTCTTGGATGATCGGCCTTTGGGCTTTTTGATCTTCTTGGATGATCGGCCTTTGGGCTTTTTGATCTTCTTGGATGATCGACCTTTGGACTTTTTGATCTTCTTGGATGATCAGTCTCTAGCTTGTTGATCTTCGTAAAGTCTTCGACTTGTAGTTTCTTGAAGGTCTTCGACTTGTAGCTTATCGAAGATGTTTGACTTGTAAATTATTGGAGGTCTTCAACTTGTAGCTTCTTGAAGGTCTTCGACTTGTAGCTTATTGAAGATCTTCGGCTTGTAGCTTCTTGAAGATCTCCGGCTTGTAGATTCTTGGAGATCTTCGTTTGTAGCTTATTGAAGGTCTTCGGCTTGTAGCTTATTGAAGGTGCTTCGGCTTGTAGCTTCTTGAAGATCTTCAACTGTCGCTTATTGAAGGTCTTCGACTTGTAGCTTCTTGAAGGTCTTCGGCTTGTAGCTTCTTGAAGGTCTTCGGCTTGTTGATCTTCGTAAAGTCTTCGACTTGTAGTTTCTTGAAGGTCTTCGGCTTGTAGCTTATCGAAGATCTTCGACTTGTAAATTATTGGAAGTCTTCAGCTTGTAGCTTATTGAAGGTCTTCGACTTGTAGCTTATTGAAGATCTTCGGCTTGTAGCTTCTTGAATATCTTCGGCTTGTAGTTTCTTGGAGATCTTCGTTTGTAGTTTATTGAAGGTCTTCGACTTGTAGCTTATTGAAGGTCTTCGGCTTGTAGCTTTTTGAAGATCTTCAGTTGTAGCTTATTGAAAGTCTTCGACTTGTAGCTTCTTGAATATCTTCGGCTTGTAGTTTCTTGGAGATCTTCGTTTGTAGTTTATTGAAGGTCTTCGACTTGTAGCTTATTGAAGGTCTTCGGCTTGTAGCTTTTTGAAGATCTTCAGTTGTAGCTTATTGAAAGTCTTCGACTTGTAGCTTCTTGAAGGTCTTCGGCTTGTAGCTTCTTGAAGATCTTCAGCTTGTAGTTTCTTGAAGTCTGTAGTCTTTGAATAGAAGATCTTCAGCTTGTAGTTTCTTGAAGTCTGTAGTCTTTGAATCTTCTGAACTCTGGGTCTTTGATGCCTCTGAATTCTGACTCTCTGATTGTTGGAGCTTCTGACTTCTCTGGATTCTGGCTCAAGGCTGAATGTTGACTCTTCTCCTTGGAGTTTCTGTCTCTCTGTCGAATCCCAAAATGAATGGTGGCCTCCTCTATTTATAGAGTTTGATGAACCTAATATGGGCTTGGGCTCGATTCACTTTTAACCCAACTTTTGGGCTTTTATTTATCTGACCTTAATCCAAATACCTTGAATTATTTAAATTTGGCCCCATATCATTTTAGCGATCTCGGGCTAAATAGCTTCGGGTCCAACCGCATGTGGCAAGGTTTGATTGAACTAGTTTGAGTCGTCCGATTAATCAATATTAGACATGTGGCATGATTTCATTTGTCGGTTTCCATGTCTTTTGATTTAATTTGAGGACACGTATGGTTTGTGATTGACCAAAATTTCTTATTCAACAAATGCCCCTTTTCGAGATTTATGCACAAATATGCGTGCATGGATTTCGAAAAAGAATATGTGGAATCAAATGTAAGTTATGTGTTCTAATTTTGACCCCTTTTGATTGGTCAATTTAATCAAAATATGAATTTAATTCAAAATTTTGACTTTCTTGTTTGACCAACTAGCTTTGAATTATTTTTTTGTGTAGAATTTATGCTCTACATTCATTCCGATTTGAATTTAGGGTAGAATCCAAATTCTATCCATCTTTTATTTTGACGATTTTAGAATCTCCCCAATTTTTTTCTACATCAATTTAATTTGAAGTAAATTTTGAATTTTAACTCCTCAAGTTTTCAATGGATGGAAAAATTTGGAGTATGCCCAAATTTTGATTTGAGGCATTTTAAAAATTCAATTAATTTTGACAGAGGATTGAAATTTCAATGAATTTTGATATTGAAATTTTGACTTAAATTTGGAATAATATTTTTCGATGGTAGATAAATATGGAATATGCCCCAATTTTGGTTTGCAAAACTTTGACTTACCTACTTTGTCGCACCACTCCCTCAATCAGTAATTGAGATTGGATTTGAACGATGCAATTTAACAAATTTTGACTTAATTTGGATTCTTTTGTCGGCTAGAATTTGGAATGAAATCTCGATTGACATTTTAGTCAATGTTTGATTTAGACAATCTAATTTTTTTATGGAATTTTTATTTGAAAGGAAATTTAATTTATGTTCGAATTTGAATTGAAATTAATTGGAGATATGGTCCAAATTGGGTTGGAGAAATTTGGAATAGATATGATTTTATTGGGATCAATGATCCATTTTCGCCTATAAATAGGGAAAGTCCTAAACTTGTAGGCAGACGAAGGTGCAGGTGGATCGAGCAACGACAGAGAGGTGGCTGGTAGCTTGTGCTTGTTCGACCTCTTCTTGCTAGGCGTCGACGACGGGAGATGGTGTGAATGTAGCAGTTGGAGCACTTTCGAGAGTGCTAGTAGTCGTCGGAGGGAGAGGTAATTTCCACGTTCTTTGCTGCTTTGCTTTATAGATGGGTCTGGTTCGCGCACGCTTCATTTGATGGAAGAATGAACATGATTCTTCATTCGGGCGCATAGCTTCCTCGATCAACGTTATAGCCCAAGCCTGTTTTCAGATCTGAAATTGTAGGCCGAGAATCTTGTTGCGTTGATAGGTCGTAGAGTCGACGCTGCGAGTGTCGGAACAGGGAGCAGCGCCTTGCCAGATTTTGGCGTCTTCGGTTATTGTTTTCGGGAGCCAACGCCGACTGGATTGTGGCGTTAGTTTTGGCTAAAAGAAGAAGTTGAAGGCGTGTAACAAAGAAGAAGATCACGTGGGGGGAAAAAATATTTTTTTTTTTTAACAATTGGCCTCACCTCATGCCTCTTCCAAAGAAATTAATATATATATATATATATATATTTAATTTTAACACTTAATTTTTTTATGGTGATTCTTTATTTTGTAGCTAGAATGTCCCCTATTCAACCTGGGTGTTCACCGGATCCACTTGGAGATGCAGCGCGACAGCAACATCGGCTATGGAGATGCAGCGGTACCAACATCAGCTATGGAGATGCAGCGGTACCAACATCGACTATGGAGATGCAGCGGTAGCAACATCGACTATGGAGATGCAGCGGTAGCAACATCGACTATGGAGATGCAGCGGTAGCAACATCGGCTATGGAGATGCAGCGACACATCGGCTATGGAGATGCAGCGACACATCGGCTATAGAGATGAAGCGACAGCAACATCGGCTATGGAGATGCAGCGACAACATCGGCTATGGAGATGCAGCGACAACAACATCGGCTATGGAGATGCAGCGACAACAACATCAGCTATGGAGATGCCGCGACAACATCGACTATGGAGATGCAGCGACAGCAACATCGGCTATGGAGATGCAGCGACAGCAACATCGGCTATGGAGCTGCAGTGACAGCAACATCGACTTTGGAGCTGCAGCGACAGCAACATCGACTTTGGAGCTGCAGCGACAGCAACATCGACTTTGGAGCTGCTGCGACAGCAACATCGACTTTGGAGATGCAGCGACAGCAACATCGACTTTGGAGATGCAGCGACAACAACATCGACTTTAGAGATGCAGCGACACTAAAATCGACTTTGGAGATGCAGCGACAACAACAACGAATTTGGAGATGCAGAGACAGCAACAACGACTTTGAAGATGCAACGACAGCAACATCGACTTTGGAGATGTAGCGACAACAACATCGACAGCAAAAACGACTTTGGAGATGCAGCGACAGCAACAACGACTTTTAAGATGTAGCGACAGCAAAATCAACTATGGAGATTGTTGCGTGCTCAATGTGTTAAAATAATTAGGCAATAAAAGAGATAGAGCACTCAGAACATGCAAGCATACATGATCTTATAGCAAGTAGTAAGTATATTTCATTCGTTTTCCCACAAAGATTTATTTTTTTAGCTATTCGCGAAGTGTTTTGTTAAGAAAGAAGGGGTGGATTTGATGGGGTAAAATTGGTTTTTAATTATCTAATTTTTGCTGAATGTGTAAAGGAATGCAACATAAACAAATGCAAGTTGAAATTAGACTCAACGGACAAGAGATGGAATTAATAAACGACGAGGAAAGCAGCTAAACAGAATGGTAACTTAGCAGAATTGCGGACACCGCAATGTTATCGCAATTGTAAAAACAGCGAAAGTGTGTAAAATGGAGAATTAAGGGCTACTAACGACTATCCTATAGGCATTTTAATACGATTCCCAAGCATTGGATCAACTCTCTATGCATCAAACTCACTCTATCTCATGTATCGTCCGATTCCATGCATTAGATTCTTTAGTTTACTCAACTCAAAGTAAGGTCTTAAGCATCTTGTTAAAGCAGAAGTGTTTAGTTTGTACTAGGGGAACGCCTATTCCTAGGCCGTTTCCTGGCTACCATAAAAGGCTAGCATGATTATACGACTCTGAACTCTTACTCCTTCCAGAGGTTAGGAGTTCTTTGGACAAAATGGATGGCCAATCGAAATTGCCCGTAGAATGAAGCTTACATACAATCAATGGTTCGAGAGCTATCCTACATGCTTGGTTCACGTTTTTTAGCCTATAGTTTTGTCATTAGCATGCCCCTATGTGATTTAGCTACTCATGGATATATAGAGAACAGAAATATAAGATAAAACAGACATGCTTAGAAGAGGAATGAACTGAAAACAGTAAAGGAAAGCAGTAGAATGCGAAGGCAAGAAACTGTGAGATGAAAACTTGTGATTTGATTACTTTGATTGATTGAACGAACAAGGGAAAGCTTAAAGTAAATAATCCAAAGACAGAAAGCAACGAAATGAAGTAGACTAATCACTAAACCAGAAGCGACAACTAAACAATGCTGGAAATTAGAAAGGAAAGACAGAAAGCAGTAAATGGTGCTTGAAAGCCTCGTTGCAGTCGCCTCGAATGAAGGATCAAAAAGGTCAGCCTTGCTTGGATGAATCCAATCGGGAGAGAAGAAGAATCTCCTCTCCTTCCTATCAGATTATCGACTCCAACAGCTGAGCTTCGCAAACCAACAGACGGCAAAGAAAAACAGAAGAAAAGATGGACTGCGAGAAGACTTCTACGCTTTCGGATGATGATCGAACCTCCGACTTTGACCCCCTTTTATAGTAGTTTGCAGGTGCGTTTGGGCCAAGGAGAACCATCAATCTTCAACGTCGTATATCAGAATGGATGGAGGAGAAAGAACGAATCCCTGAAATCACGGAAATTAACAGAAAAATATCAGTCAACTTACGGTTTTCACTTGAATAATTGCGGCTTCAGCAATGTTTTCGCAATGCTGTCGCAATGCAGTTTTTTCATTCTTTTCCTTCGGTTTTTAACCCTTTTCTTTCCTATTGTACATAAGTCCTAATTTAGCTACCTTCTTCTAATTCTCATATTTAAGCATAGGTTTAGGCTAAATGCTATCAAAAACACCTAAGAGTGAACATCTTTCTAAGCTAGTTAAGTCCTAAAAAGGTCACTTTTGGAGACGTAACAGAGATGCAGCGACAACAACATTCGCTTTGGAGATACGTCACTGACATCGACTTTGGAGATGCGTCGGCGACATCGACTTTGGAGATGCGTCGGCAACATCGACTTTGGAGATGCGTCGGCAACATCGACTTTGGAGATGCGTCGGCAACATCGACTTTGGAGATGCGTCGGCAACATCGACTTTGGAGATACATCGACAACATCAACTTTGGAGATACGTCAGCATCATGAAGAGAATGAACTCTTCATTCCCCGCAGCGGAAGCGTTTGGAATCGATTCTTTGATTTATTTAGAATTAAACTAAAATACAGGTTAAGCATATAATACAATTACCTTTGAAGATCAATCATCTTCTTGTGTTCCTTTTTCCACGAGATCTTCCTCGCTATGACTCGAACACGGGATCAAGGCTTGTGGGAGCTCTTTGAAAGAATGAGAGAACAATTCTCTCTGCAGAGGGTGAGTAGTGTGTTTGGCCAACCTTTTGGCTAAACCTACATGTCTTATTTATAATAAGGCTTTTAGGAATTAATTTTATTTTATAAAATACATTTTAATATCTAATATATTAAAATATGTATTTTATATTGTTACGTCTCCAAAAGTGATTATTTTAGGACTTATTTACCTGAGAAAGATGTACACTCTTAGGTGTTTGTGGTAGGATTTGGCTTAAACTCGTGCTTATATATGAGAATTAGTTGAGTGAAGCTGAATTAGGACTTATAGGTAAAAGGAAAGGAAAAGAACCGAAAACAAAGTCAATAGAGTGAAAATTGCACATTGCTGAGACATTGCGGAAACATTGCTAAAACCGCAATGTTTTAAGTGAAATACGTAAGTTGGCTAACCAATTTCTGTTTTGTTCCGATCTTTCAGGGTCCCATTTCTTCTCCTGCCGCCACCTAGAAGAACGACGTTGAGAATGAATGGTTCTCCTTGACCCAATCGTACCTGCAGAACACTATAAAAGGAGGTCAAGATGGAAGGTTGAAACACACTCGAACGGCGTAGACTTCCAGTTCAACGCAGTCTTTCCCATTCTTTCTCTTCTCCGTCTGTTGGTTTGAGAGGTTCAGCTGTTGGAGTCGACAATCTGATAGGAAGGAGAGAAGATTTATCTTCTCTTCTGATTAGATTCATCCAAGCAAGGCTTCCTTTCACCCTCCAGCCGAGGCGTTTGCGACGAAGAGATCACGCACGAATTTAATTGCTTTCTGCTTTAGTTTTCTGTTTCCTTTGCTGTTTCTTGTCGTTTCCCTTTCGTTAGTTACTCTACTTCATTTCGTTGCTCTCGAATGCATTGAATGTATGTGTGCTTCAGCCCACGGGCAAGTTCGATTGGCCATCCATTTTGTCCAAAGAACTCCTAACCTCTGGAAGGAGTAAGAGTTCAGAGTCGTACCTTCATGCTAGCCTCTCAAGGTAGCCAGAAAATGACCTAGGAATAGGCGTTTTCCTAGTACAAACCCATACTTGCTGTTATAAAAAGATGCTTAAGACCTTACTTGGACATGTGTAAACTAAAGGATCTAATGCATGAAATCGGAAGATACATGAGAATGAGTTAGTTTGATGCATGATGAGTTGATCTACTGCTTGAGAATCGTGTGAAAAAGCCTAAAGATGAGTCGTTAGTAGCCCTTGTTTCCACACTTTACACACAATTCGCTGTTAGCAACATTGCGATATAATTGTTGTTTCCGCAATTCCCTTAGTTAAAATTTTGTTTAGCCATTTCTCTTTTCGTTTGTTATTCCTTTCTCTTTGCATTCAAGTTATTATCTCCTTGCACTTGTTTATGCTTCCATCATTTACACAATCCTTAGTAATTATGCACTTTAAAACCAAATCTACCCCATTTAATCCACCCATTCTCACTTAACAAAACACTTCGCTAGTAACTAAGAATAAATCTCTGTGGGAAATCGAATGAAAAAATACTTATTACTTGCTACAAGATCATGTATGCTTGCATGTTCTGAGTGCTCTATCATTGCTTCTTTATTTTAAACATTGAGCACGCAACAAGTTTTTGGCGCCGCTGCCGGGGATTTTGTTTAGTAAAAACGAAGTTTGTTAAGTTAGAATCACACACCTTAATATCTATTGGAACTAATCTTTTCTCATTTCTTTTGCAGGTACCATTGGGTTAGTTTATGAATGAGCATTCAAGTAGCGATCTAGAGTTCAATCCTGAGCCTGAGAGATTACTTAGGGCCAGAAACAAAGCTAAGAAACGTCTCTTTAAACAACCCCCTATACCTCAAATCATTGCTGAATTCGCGGAGTCTTCGCAATTCTATCAAGAAGAAATGGAAAGACCAAACCCAAATCTGGCACCTACCATTCGCAACCCCATCGAAATAGCGAATGACAAGGATAGTGCCATTCTCTCCTACTTAGTTCCCATGCCTGGGAGCTAAATTCAAGCATCATACGCCCTAAAATTACTGCCAACTCATTCGAGTTAAAGCCAGTAATGTTCCAAATGTTGTCCACTGTGGGACAATTCTTTGGAGTGGAAAATGAGGACCCCCACAACCATCTTAGAAACTTCCTAGGAGTTAGTGATACCTTCCTAATCCCTGGAGTTTCCCAAGAAGCTTTGAGGCTTTACCTCTTCCCTTACTCGTTAAGGGATAAAGCCAAAACGTGGTTAAACTCATTACCTTCCGGATCAGTTGTCAATTGGACAGATCTGGCTGAGAAATTCCTAGTGAAATATTTCCCACCTGATAGGAATTCAAACTTTCGTGATGACATAATCAAATTCAAACAGGCCGAAAACGAATCACTTCACGAAGCTTGGACAAGGTTCAAGGACCTTCTGCTTAAATGTCCACATCATGGCATCCCATGGTGTATCCAAATAGAAGTCTTTTTTAAAGGATGTAACCCCAACACAAGGCAAGTGCTGAATTCGTCAGCTGGTGGTTCCATGTTTCTAAAAGCTATAATGAAGCCTATGAGATCCTGGAGAAGATCTCAGCATCTCATTGTAGGTGGTCAGATGATCCAGTAGAGTCAAGCAGAGCTCAAGACAAGGATGCACTAAGTGCCATGAGTAGCCAAATAAATGCCCTGGCCAACCTAGTCAAACAAATGGCTCAAACCAATCTCCAATCCAGTGTCAACACCGCAGCAGCCATATCAATGGGCACACAAACGAGTCAAGGTGAGACACTGATCTGTGGGTTCTGTGGGGAAGGGCACCTGTATGAATACTGCCCTGGGAATCCAGCCTCAGTCTGCTATGTTGGAAGCCAACAGCAGCCTAGGAACAACCCCTATTCTAACACTTACAATCCTGGTTGGAGGAACCACCCAAATCTCTCTTGGGGTGGGCAACAGAATACTAACCAAGCTCCCAACCAGCCAAGACCGAGTGGAACACCTGGTTTCACTCCCCAAAATAACCAATCCATGTATCAAAAACCATATAACCAACCAATAGGGTCTTCTGTAGAAAATTTACTTAAGGAGTACATTGCAAAGAATGATGCTACTCTACAAAGTCAGCAAGCTACCCTTAGGAGCCTAGAGAACCAAATAGGGCAATTAGCCAATGAACTAAAAAGTAGGCCCCAAGGTAGACTGCCTGCTGACACTGAGGTGCCAAGAAGGGATGGAAAAGAGCAAGTTCAAGCAATTGAACTTCGAAGTGGGAGACCATTGGTGAGCAACACTAGAGAAACCCCAAAGAGAGTAGAGAATGAAGAGTCTAGTGCTCCACTGGAGTCTCTGTCAAACCATGGTCAACCATCAACAAGCACATCAAGGGCAAGGCTGGAACCAATCATAGAGGAACTAGAAGAAATTCCAAGGCCTCCACCTGTCCTGAGGCGACCTGAAGTGCCTACATATGTGCCACCACCTCCATTCCCTCGAAGGCTAAAGAAAAAACAAGAACAGGAAGTGCACTTTAACAAATTTTTAGAAATTCTTAAGCAAGTGCATGTTAATATCCCGTTTGTAGAGGTTTTGCAATCCATGCCTTCTTATGTTAAGTTTTTGAAGGATATAATTACTAACAAGAAAATTATTGGTGAATTTGAAACAGTGAATCTCGCTGAGGAGTGCAGTGCTATACTCCAGAACAAACTACCAAAGAAGGAGAAGGATCCTGGTTCCTTCACCCTACCAGTGGAGTTGGGAGGCAAGCACGTGGGCAGAGCTCTTTGTGACCTGGGAGCCAGCATAAATCTCATGCCTCTATCACTATTCCGCCAGCTAGGAATAGGAGAAGCACGTCCAACCACTGTCACCTTGCAGTTGGCAGACAGATCCATAGCCTACCCTGAGGGTAAGATAGAGGATATTCTTATAAAGGTTGACAAGTTCATTTTTCTTGCAGACTTCATTATTCTGGATTATGAAGCAGACAAGGAGGTCCCCATCCTATTAGGCAGACCATTTCTAGCCACAGGTAGGGCCTTGATCGATGTCCAGAAAGGTGAGCTCACCATGAGGGTTCATGATGAGGAGGTTAAGTTTAGTGTCTTTAAAGCCTTAAGGTACCCTTCTGACTCTGAATCTTGTGCAAGTATGGACATAGTAGATTCACTAATGGAAGAACAGCTTGAGCATGAATTATTGATTAAGCATGCCAATGATTATGTACAATTAGATGTAACTGACTTAAATATTTCTGAAATAATGGATATACCTGTGGATAAACCTCAGCATGTTTGTATGACTAATGACTTGACTGAAAGATCCATGAATCCATTGAAACCATCCATTGAGCATCCACCTATCTTAGAATTGAAACCATTGCCTGATCATCTTAAGTATGCATATCTAGGAAAGGATGATACTTTGCATGTTATTATTTCGTCCAAATTAAGTTAAAAGCATGAAATTGAGTTGATATTACTGCTTAAGCAACATAAGAAAGCTATTGCATGGACGATTGCTCACATTAGAGGTATTAGCCCTTCCTACTGCATGCATAAGATAATATTGGAAGAAGAACATACACCGAGAGTAGATCACCAACGTAGGTTGAACCCCTCCATGAAGGAGGTAGTTAAAAAAGAGATAATCAAATGGTTAGATGCAGGTGTAATCTTCCCTATAGCCAATAGTCAGTGGGTGAGTCCAATTCAATGTGTACCTAAGAAGGGGGAGATGACTGTAGTAGTGAATGAGAGTAATGAACTAATTCCAACTAGAACTATTACAGGATGGAGAGTCTGTATTGACTATAGAAAATTGAATAAAGAAACAAAAAAGGATCACTTCCCTTTACCATTTATAGATCAGATGTTAGATAGGATAGCTGGTAGAGCTTATTACTGCTTTTTAGATGGTTATTCTGGATATAACCAAATCACCATAGACCCTCTGGACCAGGAGAAAACAACCTTCACATGTCCCTTTGGAACATTTGCTTTTCGCAGAATGCCTTTTGGCTTATGCAATGCACCAGCAACATTCCAAAGGTGCATGTTGGCCATTTTCTCTGACTTAGATGAATCCATGATAGAAATATTTATGGATGACTTCTCAGTCTTTGGTGATTCATTTACAAATTGCTTAGAGACCTTAGGACAAGTCCTAGCTAGGTGTGAGGAAACCAACCTAGTCCTTAATTGGGAAAAATGCCACTTCATGGTGGAAGAATGGATAGTCCTAGGTCATAGAGTGTCTAGAGCAGGAGTAGAGGTCGATAGGGCCAAGATTGCAATAATAGAGAAATTAGTGGAACCTCAGAATGTGAAGGCTATTAGAAGTTTCTTAGGACACGCAGGTTTCTATAGAAGGTTCATTAAGAACTTTTCAAAGATCTCTAAACCTTTGTGTGAGCTTCTAGAGCTGAATAAGCCATTCATCTTCTCAAAAGAATGTTTTCTAGCCTGGACAACCCTTAAGGAAGCATTAGTCAAAGCACCTATTATAGTAGGAACAAATTGGGACCTTCCATTTGAGATGTTATGTGATGCAAGTGACTATGCAGTAGGGGTTATGCTAGGACAAAAGATTGACAAACTAACACACCCTGTATACTATGCTAGTAAGACACTGAATGAGGCACAATGTAACTACACAACCACAGAAAAGGAAATGCTAGCTGTAGTGTTTGCCTGCGAGAAGTTTAGGAATTACATTGTAGGCACTAGGACGATCGTGTACACTGATCATTCTGCACTAAAATACCTTATGAGGAAGACTGATGCTAAGCCTAGGTTAATTAGATGGGTATTGTTGCTGCAAGAGTTTGATCTAGACATTAGAGATAAGAAAGGATGTGAAAATGTGGTTGCGGATCATCTTTCTAGATTGCGACATAATTGCGATAAAATTGCGGAAACCGCAATTTCTGATGTCTTTATCGATGAGCATGTCTTTGTGTTAGCACATCGTGATAACGATGAGGAACCTTGGTTTGCTGATATTGCTAACTTCCTTGCCTCGCAGGTACTACCAACTTTCAAGGGAGGACAAGAAAAGAAGAGGTTTCTACATGAAGCTAGGAAGTTCATCTGGGACGATCCTACACTATATAAAACATGTGCAGATGGTTTGCTGAGGAAGTGTGTGTCAGCTGCTGAGGCGAAGTCTGTGCTGCAGCACTGCCATACATCTCCCTATGGTGGACACTTTGGTGGCCAAAGAACAGCTGCAAAGGTGTTCCAGAGTGGCTACTATTGGCCCACGATCTTCAAAGATGCCCACGACCATGCACACAGCTGCGATGAATGTCAGAGAACAGGTAACCTTAGTCGAAAGGATGAGATGCCTCTCACTTACATCCTAGAGTTGGAGCTCTTTGATGTGTGGGGCATTGACTTCATGGGACCATTTCCCCCATCAGCAGGTAACCTCTATATACTTGTGGCTGTAGACTATGTATCTAAATGGGTAGAAGCCATAGCATGTCCAACAAATGATGCCAAGACAGTCATTAAGTTCCTTAATAGACATATTTTTACTAGGTTTGGTACACCTCGTGCTATAATTAGTGATGAAGGGACTCACTTTATTAATAAAGCTATGGAAAAAGTGTTGGCTAAGTACAATGTTAGACATAGAGTAGCCACCCCTTATCACCCACATTTGAATGGACAAGCTGAAATATCAAATATGGAGATTAAAAACATACTCGAAAAAGTGGTCAAACCCAATAGAAAAGATTGGTCATTTAAATTAGAGGATGCACTTTGGGCATATAGGACTGCATATAAGACACCCCTAGGTATGTCTCCTTATAGACTTGTGTATGGCAAAGCATGTCACTTACCATTCGAATTGGAAATCAAAGCATTTTGGGCCTTGAAAGAGCTGAATTATTGTGTGACCGATGCGGGAACATTGCGGTCTCTGCAATTACATGAGCTCGATGAGCTGAGACATATGTCCTATGAAAATGCTAAAATGTATAAGGAAAAAACTAAAATTTGGCATGATAGTAGACTTAGGATTAAGGACTTTAAGAAACGCCAGCATGTCTTGTTATTCAACTCAAGGTTGTGATTATTTCCAGGCAAACTTAAGTCCAGATGGTCAGGTCCTTTTGTTATAACTAATGTGTTTGTTCATGGTGCAATTGAGATTAAGAACCTGTAGAATGGGCAACCGTTTATGGTCAATGGTTCACGTTTGAAGCATTACTACGAGGAAGGAGATGTGAAGACTCTCTCGGCCTTCCTCTTATCTGAAGCTTGAAAATCAAATCGAGAGAGGACGAGTGATTACTGTGCTCGTTCATATAAAGGCTATGCCTTAGTTTTTTTCTCGTGTTTTTCGGTATTTAATTTTGTATGTTTAGTTGTGATTTTTACTACGAATTTGGTGTTAATTTTGTATCTTTTAATAGGTGATCGAAAGAGGAAATCAAGGAGATGAATCCAGGGAGAAGAATCGATGGAGAAAGAGGGCCGAATCGAAGATTTAGTTGTGAGAATCTTGGGATTTAAATCAAGAAAATCCCCAACGGCCAGCCCAATTAATTGCGGTAGATTTGCTGAAACCGCAACAGAAAGAGCCGTTGGTATTTCCTTGATTATAAATACCCGTCAAATCAGTTGAGCCCCTCAATCCCCCTCACCATGGACAGACCATCCTCAGGGTGCGTCAGATTCGCATAGAAGTCGTACACCATGCTGGAGTAGGCAGGGATGAGCGGTCTGCACAACTCTTCCTAACCGTGGTTGGTGATCCCTACGCGTAAGAATTGTTGGAGAGGTTAAACAGCAGCCTAGATAAAGTCCTTAGATTGCTCGAGGACGAGCAAAACCTTAAGTTTGGGGGTGTGTTACGTCTCCAAAAGTGATTATTTTAGGACTTATTTACCTTAGAAAGATGTACACTCTTAGGTGTTTGTGGTAGGATTTGGCTTAAACTCGTGCTTATATATGAGAATTAGTTGAGTGAAGCTGAATTAGGACTTATAGGTAAAAGGAAAGGAAAAGAACCGAAAACAAAGTCAATAGAGTGAAAATTGCACATTGCTGAGACATTGCGGAAACATTGCTAAAACCGCAATGTTTTAAGTGAAATACGTAAGTTGGCTAACCAATTTCTGTTTTGTTCCGATCTTTCAGGGGCCCATTTCTTCTCCTGCCGCCACCTAGAAGAACGACGTTGAGAATGGATGGTTCTCCTTGACCCAATCGTACCTGCAGAACACTATAAAAGGCGGTCAAGATGGAAGGTTGAAACACACTCGAACGGCGTAGACTTCCAGTTCAACGCAGTCTTTCCCATTCTTTCTCTTCCCCGTCTGTTGGTTTGAGAGGTTCAGCTATTGGAGTCGACAATCTGATAGGAAGGAGAGAAGATTTATCTTCACTTCTGATTAGATTCATCCAAGCAAGGCTTCCTTTCACTCTTCAGCCGAGGCGTTCGCGACGAAGAGATCACGCACGGATTTAATTTCTTTCTGCTTTAGTTTTCTGTTTCCTTTGCTGTTTGTTGTCGTTTCCCTTTCGTTAGTTACTCTACTTCATTTCGTTGCTGTCTGTTTAGTTTTAGCTTTTCAAAGACATCATTTGTTTAGTTCAAACGTGGGTTAATCAAAGTATAATTTCATTCACTTCGCAAGTCCTTTACCTTCTTTGCCTACTGTCTTTAGCTTCTGTTTTTCCTTTACTATTCTACTAAGCATGTCATCTCCATCTATTCTTCCCATTCTATCTTCATCCATGAGTAACTAAATCACGTAAGGGCATGCTAATGACAAATCTGTAGGTAGAAACACGTGACTTAAGCATGTAGGATAGCTCTCGAATGCATTGAATGTATGTGTGCTTCAGCCCACGGGCAATTTCGATTGGCCATCCATTTTGTCCAAAGAACTCCTAACCTCTGGAAGGAGTAAGAGTTCAGAGTCGTACCTTCATGCTAGCCTCTCAAGGTAGCCAGAAAATGACCTAGGAATAGGTGTTTTCCTAGTACAAACCCATACTTGCTGTTATAAAAAGATGCTTAAAACCTTACTTGGACATGAGTAAACTAAAGGATCTAATGCATGGAATCGGAAGATACATGAGAATGAGTTAGTTTGATGCATGATGAGTTGATCTACTGCTTGAGAATCGTGTGAAAAAGCCTAAAGAGGAGTCGTTAGTAGCCCTTGTTTCCACACTTTACACACAATTCGCTGTTAGCAACATTGCGATATAAGTGCTGTTTCCGCAATTCCCTTAGTTAAAATTCTGTTTAGCCATTTCTCTTTTCGTTTGTTATTCCTTTCTCTTTGCATTCAAGTTATTATCTCCTTGCACTTGTTTATGCTTCCATCATTTACACAATCCTTAGTAATTAGGCACTTTAAAACCAAATCTACCCCATTTAATCCACCCATTCTCACTTAACAAAACACTTCGCTAGTAACTAAGAATAAATCTTTGTGGGAAATCGAATGAAAAAATACTTATTACTTGCTACAAGATCATGTATGCTTGCATGTTCTGAGTTCTCTATCATTGCTTCTTTATTTTAAACATTGAGCACGCAACATATATTTATTTGAATCTTATTCAAATATTATAAAATTAATCTTTTATAATATACTTTGAATCTCATTCAAATAACATATGTATATAGTTTTTAATATTAATGTATCATATACATAAACTATTTCCTCTAATATTTAATGTATCAAATACAATAAATATATTTTACTCTTCTACATTTAATATATCAAATATATTAAATATTAATTTGAATATTTCAAATTTTTCTTTCAACTAAATTGATCATTTTAGTGTTACTATGAGCTAGCAAGGGGACCTTATGGACCTACAGATTTATAAGCTTCAATGATACAAAATTAATTAATTAAACTCTTTAATTAATTAACTTTCATTCATTAACTCTAGGTCACTCCACTATAGGCCTAGAGTTGCACTCTTATGCACTGTAGGACAAGTTGTGTCCATGGATATAACCATTACATGCAAGTCGATCCTTCACGAGTTGTTCGTAATTACAGCTGGGTCAAAAGTCCGTTTTACCCCTGTAATTACATCTTACACCTTAAGTACCACTGATTCTCTAATGAACAACCTGTTTATGATCCAACCATAAACCAAGTCCCTCTCGGGCCAGTGAGAGGGTGGGGCCCCATTGTTCAAGTCCCGAAATCAACACTTAAGGGAACTACTGATCTACTTTCCCTATATGGGAAGAAGTGAATTAGAACACATACCTCTTGTAGTTCTAAGGACTTCTATTTCGATGCTCGAATCTCTTCACGAACCCTTCAAAGCTTCTCTCGAACTCTCCGAGAACCACCTCCGGTAGTCCCGCTATCCTCGGGCCGAGCAACGGAGTGGTGGGACTCCTTTATGAAAGAAAAAGTTTGGAAGAAGAAAATGGGAAGATGAAAGTGATGAGGATTTTGTGAGAAAAAATCTAACAGTTAGCTTTCTAAGGTCTCAAGTAACATGAACTCTTCATGCTCATCCAAATATTCAAACTCTTTGAAAATTCATCAACTTCAAACCATTTGAACTTCATCCAATTTATAGGCAATTCACATGCAACAAACTCTTTGCTTAGCATGACACCTCAAATTGGATGGATTAGTCTTCAACCAAGTGTTCCAAAATTGATGAGTTTATGCATGTTGTTGGTGATTCACAATCCACTTCACAACTTGGATAAATCCACTCAACTTGGATAAATCCACTAACTTGTATAAGTCAACTTTGACTTGGATAATCCCACTTGTAATATTTTGTCATTTTAAAAATTAATTCATAATTAATTTTAATAAACAAAATAAATTTTAATTAATTAAACTTTTTAATTAATTAATATTATTATTTAATTCAATATCAAATATTAATTAAATAATAAGACTAATCCCGGTTTCTTAAACCGAATCATCACACATGAATCCCTATTCATGTTTTAGACCGATCTCATATTTAAATCATATTTAAATATGTCCATCATTCTTCCAAAACCGAATTTGAATAAATTCAAATTATTTTTCTCTCATATTGTTACACGGCTTAATCCGAGCTAGCCAGGAGAACCTAAAGGACCTACAGATCATGAGCTCCAACGATACGAGATTAACCGACCAAACTCTTTAGCCAAGCTAACCAACATTCGTTAACCCCCAGAGACTCCACTAAAGTCCAAGGGTTGCACTCTCCTCACCGTAGATATATTTTTGTCCTCTTGATATAACCATCATAAGTAAGTCGATCCTTCACAGGTCGCTCGTAATTACAATTGGGTCAAAATAACCGTTTTACCCCCGTATTTACATCTTGTTCCTTAAGTCCCACTGATCCTCTAATGAACTATTGGTTTCTGGTCCAACCACCAAACCGATTGGTAAGTGATCTCATCACCATACCAAGTCTCTCTCGGGCCAATGAGAGGGTGGGATCCCTAGTTCAAGACCTGGAGTCAGCACTTAACGGAACAACCTCTCTACTAATCCCTAAAGGCGGGTAGGAGTGAATTCCATCTCGCAGGACTATGTTCTCAGCTACGTACCCGGTCTTATCCCCAAGATGGTAGGCTTATTGAGTCGGCGATCTCGGGTCACTCTCACCCATACAAGTCAAAGGATAAGGCCGAATAAACAGGAGTTCATAGCGTGCTCAGGATTCAGATCGAGTTACCTAGGTCATCATATGAAAAAGTCAGTCTTTACAGTAAACGGAGTTGAAAAGAAAGAGTGACTTTATTTCGCGGTTCAGTCTTATGCAAACTCATTGCATAGGACGCCCCCACTCACATGTCTCCACATGAACGATTTCGGATCACATCGTTTGTACTATACAAAGTGGGCTGGTAACGATATTTTCGAACTATCGCCAATCATCGGGTTGTTGAGACCCGCCAAAATGAATTTATATTTACCCGAATTCACTGAACTATTAGTAGATTAGTGGCAACGGGGTCGATCCACAGGGAATTAAGCTAATTTGACTTAATCTCAATTAAATTTGCAAACTAGGAAAATAAATGAAATATGGGGGATTTGTTGGTTTTTAATTTACCAAGAGGGAACAATGCAAAACGAGGAAAATTTAACTAACGGGGCGTTCGACTCGGGACGATCGGGAATAAAATTAGCATGCCTCTTGGATCATAGGTTGACAAGTATAATGGCTAAACAATTTAAGGAATACGCAGCTCGTCTCAAATTAATAAATTAACTCAGACATGCTCCATGGATATTAATTAGACACAATTAATCATGCTAATCAAGCATATCGATTGGACATTGGCGGCCAACGCTCTCCCAAGACCAATCGGTAGCAACGAGCTAACTACGACGATTATCTAATTTGGACGCGAAATTTGTGTATCGATTTCGGATTCTAATTCGAGAAGAACGAACACCAAGAACGCAAGGACGCCTATGCGCTCAAAGGTGTCGTAAATCTTTGTTACTTGGCGGTTTAGAGAGGCACGACATCAAAACCTTTAACAAATGAAGCATGCTCGAAATCAAGGGTGCCTAGTCCTAAATCATTCAAGCACATTCATGGAATAAGCAAAGAAATAGAAACCAATTCAATCAATCATTCAAGCCAAATCAGAATTCAGTTCAACAACCTCACCAAGATTTCATACATTATTCCTATACAATCCCGAGCCAAAAACGCTATAACTACTCACTCATGATGTGTGTGATGTGGGATGGCTCCAATCCAAGCTTCCTAGCCTCTCCCATGGTGGAAATAGTTGCTGGAACGTCTAATCAGGTGCGGAGCCCGAGGTAGGAGATGAAGATGGCGGCTAAAATTCGGACAAAAACTTAAGTAATCCGTCGGAGCGTCGAGACGCTGCGCCCTAAATAATCCGCGCGCGCAGTCGGGGTAGCGTCGGGACGCTTGCGCGTTGTCGAGCTAGCGTCGAGACGCTGTCGCTCGACGCTTGCTCTCGGGTTGATTTTCAAATTTACGCCTCAGACTTTGGAGCGTCGAGCTAGCGTCGCTCGGGCAGCGTCGAGCTAGCGTCGCTCGGGCAGCGTCGCTCGGGCAGCGTCGAGCTAGCGTCGCTCGGGCAGCGTCAAGCTAGCGTCGCTCGACGCTAGCTCTCGGGTTTTTGCATGGTATTTTGCCTTCAATTTCCCCAAAACGCCCAATCTTCATGTTTTTGCATGGTTCTTCCCTGGAAGTGTTCTTATGTCTTGAAAATGCGATATTAAGCCTCGAAAAGCGCCGAAACGCTCCCGAGGGCGAATTACCGAGAACACCTGCAATTAACACATAAAAGCAAGATTAAGCAAGTAATATTCGTGAATTAGGGACATAATTATAGCTCCAAAATGGAGCTATCAAACACCCCCAACTTAAATCTTGCTAGTCCTCGAGCAAGGTGGAATTCTGATTAATCAAAATAAAATGAATACGCGTGCTAGGGACTCAATTCTCAGTACTGGAAACGACAAGGCACTTGCTTTTGAAAGAAACAGCTGCATGCATACATTGGTTAAGAGTAATTCGAAAAATTTAAAGATGCTTCCCTAATTTTGCTTTGGACCTAGCTCCTCGATCTTAGATTTCTACAGGCTTAGAACAGCTCTACCCATCCCAAAACTTCGCCTTCCCCCTACTTATGGCTAAACAGAACAGTCTAAGGGCTATTCATTGTCTAAGCAAGTAATAGATCGCCAAGCCTCTTTTCTCTCTCCCTTTTTTTTGATCTCTATGAGCGCCTGACATGTCAATTTTACTTTCGTTTCAGCTTGCCGGCAATTTCATTGCACAGTGCATCTGACTACGGGCAAAATTCACATTTTTAAGGACTAGCGTTCACTTCTTTGTGCTTCCTTTTCATGCAGTGGCGACCGTGGGTTACACGACCGCCCCTGGCTACTAAGGCAACTCAAGAAGGAGGAACACCTCAGGAGATTACTTTCTTTTTATAAAATATGCATTCATTTTCTTTTTAGCCTAAAAATCATGTTAAAATTTTAAAGCGCATGGATTACAAACAAGAGCGAATCTTAGCCCATCCTAAGGTTGCCTTTCGAGGTGACAAAGAATTTCAAAACAAACAGAACTACTCTAAACCCACAGATTCAAGATAGAGTGCTAACATGCGAAGCTTAAACAGGGAAATAACTTGAAAAAAATTTCAAAATGGCCTTAACAAATGCAATCATGCTGAATTTCACAACAAATACAAATACGAAGACCTCAACAGTACATCACAGAATTTCATAGTCAGACTAGCATGCATTCATCGCAACAGAATATGCTTATCAGAATTCCACAACTAAACTCGACAATCACTGTAAGGCACAACCCACCACCCCCAACTTAGAAATGGACAATGTCCTCATTGGACTAAATAGGCACAGTCGAAATTCTAAGGAAAGAAAACCTTCCCTGAATTGTGACTTAGAGGGTTGGAGAGTTGCGCTTTATCCTTAGCAAATAAACCTCAAGGACGAGCCATTGTTTCACCTAAAAACTCACAACATCAGAGTAAGAACCTAAGCTAATCCTAAAGACAGTAAAGTAAACAAAAAACATGTACAGTTCAAGCTCGGGTGCCTCCGAGTAGCGCAAATTTTTAGAGTCGATTGCTCGACTTTACCAAAACTCATTTCATCCTTTCTCATAATCGGGCTCTTTCAAGTAGGCATGGTCGTCGAAGTCTTCTGACATTCCCTCGTGGAAGATCTTCAGTCGTTGGCCATTCACCGTGAATGTCTTCTCTGAATCCAGGCTCTGAATCTTGACTGCACCATAGTGATGGACATCGGTTATAATGAAAGGACCAAGCCACCGGGAACGAAGTTTACCTGGCATGAACTTCAGGCGGGAGTTGAACAAGAGGACCTTCTGACCAACTTCGAAGTGTTTCCGGACGACTCGTCTGTCGTGGAACATTTTGGTCTTTTCCTTGTAGGTCTTCGAGTTCTCATATGCATCCAGGCGAAGCTCCTCTAGTTCTTGCAATTTGAGGAGTCTTTCTTCGCCAGCCTTGTCAAAGTCCATATTACACTTCTTCACGGCCCAGTAAGCTTTGTGCTCGATCTCCACTGAGAGATGACAGGCTTTCCCAAAAACCATCCGGTAGGGAGACATCCCTATGGGGGTTTTGTAAGCCGTACGATAGGCCCACAAAGCGTCGTCCAGCCTGAGACTCCAATCCTTCCTTGCTGGACTTACTGTTTTCTCGAGGATGCTCTTCACCTCTTGATTGGAGACTTCTGCTTGGCCATTGGTTTGAGGATGGTACGGGGTGGAGATTTTGTGATTTTTCCCATACTTCCTCATCAAGGCCTGGATCGTCTTGTTGCAAAAGTGGCTCCCCTGGTCGCTTATGATGGCTCGTGGAACTCCATACCTGCTAAAAATATTGGATTTGACAAAACTGGAAACAACATTAGCAGTATCAACTTTGGTGGCCTTAGCCTCCACCCACTTAGACACGTAGTCCACAGCCAACAATATATAAACAAAACCAAATGAAGGGGGAAAGGGTCCCATGAAGTCCATACCCCAAACCTCAAAAATTTCGCAAGTTAAAATGGGGTTTTGGAGCATTTCATTCCTACTTGTGATGGACCCTTTTCTCTGACACTGATCACATGATTTGCAAAATTCATAACAGTCCTTAAACAGTGATGGCCAGAAAAACCCACAATCTAATATTTTCCTCGCTGTCCTATTTTGCCCAAAGTGTCCCCCACATGCAAATTCATGGCAAAATATAAGTATGGACCTATGCTCAGACTTAGGGACACACTTCCTAATTACTTGGTCAGCGCAAAATTTCCATAAAACGGGCTCTTCCCAGACATAAGACTTGGCTCCGCTTCTCAGCTTAGCTCTTTTGTTATATGAAAAGTCGAATGGGAACGTACCTGTGACCAAGTAATTGACAATGTCTGCGTACCATGGTGTCTCCACACTCACCTGGAAGAGGACTTCATCAGGGAATTCATCATTCAGAGGCAAGTCATCCTCATTACGCACAATGCGGCTCAAGTGGTCAGCAACTGTGTTTTCTGATCCTTTCCTGTCCTGGACTGAGACGTTGAACTCCTGGAGTAGTAGTACCCACCGGAGCAGTCTAGGTTTCGAGTCCTTCTTGTTCATCAAGTAACGAATTGCTGCATGATCAGAAAAAACAATCACTTTAGATCCAAGATTATAGGGCCGAAATTTGTCAAGAGCAAAAATAATGGAAAGCAGCTCCTTCTCAGTTGTTGTGTAACCGATTTGCGCGGGGTTGAGCGTCCTGGAGGCATAATAAATTACGTGGCTTTTCTTGTCTATCCTCTGGCCCAACACAGCGCCCAAGGCATAATTGCTTGCGTCGCACATAATCTCGAAGGGAGTCCCCCACTGCGGTGGATGGATGATGGGTGCGTTGGTCAAGCACTTCTTCAGAACATCGAAAGCCAGCTTGCACTCCTTGTCAAAACAAAATGGGACATCTTTTTTCAGCAAGCCCGTCATCGGAGTCACTATCTTCGAGAAGTCTTTGATGAACCTACGATAGAAACCTGCATGACCAAGAAAAGAACGCACTTCCCGAAGATTCGTGGGGTAAGGTAAATCAGATATAACATCTATTTTAGCTTTATCGACCTCTATCCCCTTAGCTGACACAACGTGACCTAAGACTATGCCCTGACTGGCCATGAAATGACACTTTTCAAAATTTAAAACAAGATTAGTCTCAATGCATCTTTCCATGACTCTAGACAAGTTAAACAGGCAATCCTCAAATGAACTCCCATATACAGTGAAATCATCCATAAAGACTTCGATGCATTTTTGTACGAATTCAGTAAATATGCTCATCATGCATCGCTGAAAAGTCCCCGGAGCATTACAAAGCCCGAAGGGCATTCTCCTATATGCATAAGTTCCGAATGGACAGGTAAAAGTAGTCTTTTCTTGGTCTTCCTGGGCTATGGGAATTTGATAAAACCCAGAAAAACCATCTAGAAAACAGAAGTATGGCTTCCCAGCTAAACGCTCCACCATTTGATCTATGAAGGGAATGGGAAAGTGGTCCTTCTTAGTCACATCGTTCAGTTTTCTAAAATCTATACACATCCTCCACCCATTTTGCACTCTCTTAGGCACTAACTCACCCCTCTCATTTCTAATAACAGTTATGCCCGTCTTTTTAGGTACAACATGAATAGGGCTAACCCACTGGCTATCAGAAATGGGAAAGATAATACCTGCATCAAGGAGTTTGTGTATCTCAGACAACACTACCTCTTTCATTGCTGGATTCAATCTCCGCTGAGGCTCTCGGGATTGCTTTGCTCCCTCATTCAGCCGAATCTTGTGCATGCACAGAACTGGACTCAACCCGTGCAAGTCTGCCAACGTCCATCCTATCGCTCTTCTGTTCTTTTTCAAGACCTTCACCAACTTGCCTTCTTGCTCCGATGTAAGCTCCTTGGAGATAATTACCAGGATTGTCTCCACCTCACCCAAGTATACGTACTTGAGATGACCCGGCAACTCCTTAAGTTCCAACTTGGGATCCTGCAAAAGAGATGGTAGTATTTTAATTGGCTTTTCACACGCCTCTAAAGCAAAAGTAGTTTGTTCAGATGGGTCAGACAATATGGGAACGCTACTTTCAACCTCGCCAACAATTTTAGTAAAAACGAGTGGGTCATCCCCATCAACAACAGTCATGCATTCTTCTTGTTCTAAAGTATCGATAAGATCAATTTTACAGACAGAATGCACATCAGCATGGTGTTTCATGGCATCAAATACATTAAATTCGAACACATCTCCTTCATACTCAACTGACAAGGTACCATCATGCACATTAATTTTTGTCTTAGCGGTTTTCATGAATGGTCTACCTAGCAAGACTGAAGTAGCAGGTGATGCGTTTCCTTCCATATTTATCACATAAAAATCAGCAGGAAAGATCAGGTCCTTAACTCTAACCAACACATCCTCAATCACCCCTAAAGGACGAATAGAAGACCTATTAGCTAACTGGATAATTAAACTTGTTTCCTGCATACCTTCTAAATCGAGACTCTTGTAGACTGAGTATGGCATAACATTAATTGAGGCTCCTAAGTCTAGCATGGCGTGCTCGATTTCTCTATCTCCTATAGTACATGGCAAGAGGAACATACCTGGGTCCTGGAATTTGCTTGGAATACCTTGTGTTATCAGGGCAAAAACATTCTTGCTTACCACAACTCTCTCAGCACCTTTAGTCTTCCTCTTCATGGTGCACATCTCCTTTAGAAATTTCGCGTACCTTGGGATTTGCTGAATTGCATCAAGCAGCGGCATATTGATTCCAACCTTTTTCAGCGTCTCAAGGACGTCCGCGTCCTCGACCTCCTTAGGTGGCCTCACCAACCTACTCGGAAAAGGAGCAACGGGAGTGTAAGACTTCATAGAAATATAAGGAGAAGCAACAACCGTTTCAGAGGGTGTTTGAAGACACTTATCTGGAGATATCTCTGTATCCTTGTTAGAGTCCTCTGGAGTGGTCCAAGATGGTACTTCTTTACCACTTCTGAGATTTATTTCACTTGCGCTTTCTTCTTTGGATTCCATTTTACTCATCCTTTCCTTCATTTCCGTGAACCCATCTCTTAGCGATTGCATCTCCGACCTGGACTCATCTCTTAGAGACCGCATCTGCGAATTGATCTCGTTGCTAGATGCCATAAGTGACTTGAACACGCTGTTACGTCTCCAAAAGTGACCTTTTTAGGACTTAATTATCTTAGAAAGATGTTCACTCTTAGGTGTTTTTGATAGCATTTAGCCTAAACCTATGCTTAAGTATGAGAATTAGAAGAAGGTAGCTAAATTAGGACTTATGTACAATAGGAAAGAAAAGGGTTGAAAACCGAAGGAAAAGAATGAAAAACAAGCATTGCGATAGCATTGCGGAAACATTGCTGAAACCGCAATGTTTCAAGTGAAAACCGTAAGTTGACTGATCTTTTTCTGTTAATTTCCGTTATTTCAGGGATTCGTTCTTTCTCCTCCATCCATTCTGAAGTACGACGTTGAAGATTGATGGTTCTCCTTGGCCCAAACGCACCTGCAGATTGCTATAAAAGGGGGTCAAAGTCGAGGGTTCAAACATCATCCGAAAGCGTAGAAGTCTTCTCGCAACTCCATCTTTTCTCCTGTCGTTCTTCTCTGTCTGTTGGTGTGAGAGTCTCAGCTGTTGGAATCGACAATCTGATAGGAAGGAGAGAAGATTCATCTTCTTTCCCGATTGGATTCATCCAAGCAAAGCTATTCTTTCATCCCCTTCAGCCGAGGCATCTGCAACTAGGCGTTCACGCTCGTTTTTATGCTTTCTGTCTTTATTTCCATTTTCCAGCTTTAGTTTGGTGTTGTTTCCTTTCTTGTAACTAGATCAGTCCATTTCATTGTGTTCTGTCTTTCTGTTATGCACTTTAAGTTCCTCTTCTTGTCCATTCAACCAATCAAGTAATCAAAGCACAATTTGTTATTTCACAGTTTCTTAACTTTTGCTGCTACTGTTTTACCTTGCTGTTTTAAGCGTATTTCCTTTCTAAGCATGTCTACTTTATCTCTTATTTCTGTTCTCCCTATATCCATGAGTAACTAAGTCACATAGGGGCATGCTAATGACAATACTATAGGCTAAAAAACGTGAACCAAGCATGTAGGATAGCTCTCGAAGCATTGATTGTGTGTAAGCTTCATCCCACGGGCAATTTCGATTGGCCATCCATTTTGTCCAAAGAACTCCTAACCTCTGGAAGGAGTAAGAGTTCAGAGTCATACACTCATGCTAGCCTTTCAAGGTAGCCAGAAAACGACCTAGGAATAGGCGTTTTCCTAGTACAAACCATAACTTTCTGCTTTAACAAGATGCTTAAGACCTTACTTGGACATGAGTAAACTAAAGAATCTAATGCATGGAATCGGACGATACATGAGATTGAGTGAGTTTGATGCATAGAGAGTTGATCCAATGCTTGAGAATCGTATGAAAAAGCCTATAGAGGAGTCGTTAGTAGCCCTTGTTTCTCCATTTTACACACTTTCGCGGTTGTTAAAATTGCGGTAGAATTGTTGTTTCCGCAATTCTGCTTAAGTTACAATTCTGTCTAGCTGTTTTTGTCTTCGTTTATTACTCTCGTCTCTTTTCATTTGAGTTTAACTTTGACTTGCATTTGTTTATGTTGCTACCCTCTACGTATTCAGTAGGAAATAGACAACTTAAAACCAATTTTACCCCATCAAATCCACCCCTTCTTTCTTAACTTTACACTTCATGAATAGCTTATAATAAATCTCTGTGGGAAAACGAATGAAAAAATACTTACTACTTGCTATAAGATCATGTATGCTTGCATGTTCTGAGTGCTCTCTCTATCTCATTGCCTAATTATTTTAACACATTGAGCACGTAACAAGTTTTTGGCGCCGCTGCCGGGGATTTATTTAAGTGAAAACGAAGTTTGTTAAGTTTGAAACACCAAGTTTATTGCCTATTGAAGCTGATCTGTTTCATTTCTTTTGCAGGTACTATTGGGTTACTTTATGAGTGAGCCTTCAAGTAGTGATCTAGAGTTCAATCCTGAGCCTGAGAGATTACTTAGGGCCAGAAATAGAGCCAAGAAACGTCTCTTTAACCAACCCTCTTTACCTCAAGTAATTGCGGGAACCGCAATTCCTCCGCAATTGTCTCAAGAAGAAATGGATGGAATAGTTCCAAATCCGGTACCTGTCACTCGCAATCCCATCGAAATAGCGAATGACAAGGATAGCGTCATACTTTCGTACCTAGTACCTATGCCTGGGGAGCTGAACCCCAGCATAATCCGTCCTGAAATCACTGTCAACTCATTCGCGTTAAAGCCAGTGATGTTCCAAATGTTGTCCACTGTGGGACAATTCTTTGGAGTGGAAAATGAGGATCCCCACAACCATCTTAGAAACTTCTTAGGAGTTAGTGATACATTCATCATCCCTGGAGTTTCCCAAGAAGCCTTGAGGCTATACCTTTTCCCTTACTCTTTGAGGGACAAAGCCAAAACATGGTTGAACTCATTACCCTCTGGATCTGTTCGCAATTGGACAGACTTAGCAGAAAAATTCCTAGTCAAATACTTCCCACCTGATAGGAATTCTACCTTTCGTGATGACATAATCAAGTTTAAACAAGCTGACACTGAGTCTCTTCACGAAGCTTGGACAAGGTTTAAAGATCTCCTTCTTAAATGTCCACACCATGGCATCCCATGGTGTATCCAAATAGAGGTCTTTTTCAAAGGATGCAACCCCAACACTAGACAAGTCTTAAACTCATCTGCTGGAGGTTCCATGTTGTCCAAGAGTTACAACGAGGCCTATGAGATCTTGGAGAAGATCTCAGCATCTCACTGTAGGTGGTCAGATGATCCAGTTGAGCCAACTAGAGCTCAAGACAAGGATGCTCTAAGTGCAATGAGCAGCCAAATAAATGCCCTGACCAACCTAGTTAAGCAAATGGCTCAAGCCAATCTCCAAACAAGTGTCAACACCGCCACAGCCATGTTAATGGGCACCCAACCAAGTCAAGGTGAGACACTTATCTGTGGATTCTGTGGGGAAGGGCACCTGTATGAATACTGTCCTGAGAATCCAGCCTCAGTCTGCTATATTGGAAGCCAACAGCAGCCTAGGAACAACCCCTATTCCAATACTTACAACCCTGGTTGGAGGAACCACCCAAACCTGTCATGGGGTGGCTGGTGGGCGGATTTTTGAATATCCACTTAATCTCAAGCTGTCGAGGCTTGCCAAAATACGATTTATAAAGCCTATGACCAAGGCTTTGCAGCCAGTGGTAACAGGGTCGATCCAAGGAATAGGAAGATTGAATTTACTAGTGAAATTGGGATTTAATTGATTAATTGGTAACGGGGGGTTTTAATCATGCAAGAGGAAATAATGAGAAAGCAACGAAAGAAGAATAATAAGAAGAGAGCGTGTGCACGGTTTGGGGAGTCTCGGGATCAATTGTTAGACAAATTCGGCTTATCATTTAATTCTAATAACATGGATTTCAGTTTATTGAGCACGCGGACGACTACCAGAGAAGCCCCAAAGTAGCCGACTCCATGGATTTTAATTAGACCACACAGTTCCAATTACACGTTATCTAAGCTCACATTAAGATGATCAGTCCTAAGATGAATTTAGACAGTCACTAGCTAACCGCGACGAACATTCGAGCGTGAATTCTAATTGCTAGTAGATTGCCCGCAAACGCCGTATGCAATCAACAACTATCCTACCCGACTCGATACTTCGATTTAATTCCATCTACCTGTGTTACTTAGTCGAGCAGTGAGAGGCACGGCATCGCTACTCTTTAACATACACAACATGCGAAACTACCCGAGTGTCAATCAACGTATTTTAGCATGCGCGTTGGATTAAGCAAGGTAAATGAATGCTAATAAACAGAACCAATATGCATAGCAAAACTCAGATTATCAAAGCTAAATCGTTTAACAAAATCCCCCTAAACAAATCCCAAACCGTCACCCTTACCTTAGCCGCTCATGGCGCGGTTCGTCAATCCCGCTCCACCAACGACCATGGAAGAGTTCATCTACCTATTACAATGGAAAATGGAGCTCACAAGCATGCCAACAATGGCGGAGCTCCACGGAAAATAGAGAGAAAACGGAGAAGAAGGAGACTAAAATCGCCTAAAACCGTAGAGAGATGAAGAAGATGAAGCTATGAAAAAAGTGCAGAAAAATCGTCTTTTAGCTGCTGCCATCGTCGTAGCGTCGAGACGCTAGGCCAGCGTCGAGACGCTGTGCCCTAAGTAATCCGCGCGCGCGCTCGCGATGGCGTCGCGACGCAAGGCCAGCGTCGCGACGCTGCCCCGATAAATTTCCTGCGCGCGCCTCCTCCGGAGCGTCTCGACGCCAAGCAGGGTCTCGACGCCAGGGCAGCGTCGAGCTAGCGTCTCGACGCTATCACTCGACGCTTGCTCTCGGGTTTTTTCAGCGTCGAGCCAGCGTCTCGACGCTATAGCTCGACGCTGGCTCTCGGGTTTGGGGCTGATGCTTTGCCTCTCCAAGGCTGTTTTGGCCCGTTTCTTCACGGAACAAGTTCCCCTCTTCCCGATGCATTCCCGGGGCGCTAAAACTCTGCTTTAAGCACTCGAACATGCCCAACGGACGCACGAGCTCTTTGCCGCTTTTCTCCTACAAAAGAGATATATTTAATCAATTGAAAGCGGACTTTAGCTATAATTAGGAAGTATTTAATAGCTCCAAAATGGAGTTATCAAACACCCCCAACTTAAACATTGCTAGTCCTCGAGCAAGCACTACAAAGACATTGACTCTAAGGACGCGTTTACATATATTCTAACTCAAGCCTCCATGCATATTGAAATTTAAACACGAGCATAATCATGGAAGCATTTTGTTCATGTATTAACTAGGACATATCAAAAATTAACTCTTGCCCCCTAACGTGTGTGTGTGCTAGACAACCACTCCTAAACTCACGTAAACCTGGAAAACCTACATGCAACGCACATCCCATTTTCCCCCTACTTCTAGCGTTTAAGAACAGCTACACTTGACTTACACGAGAGAGAGAAGCAAATTAAGAGACCTAATTATTTTCTCATTCTTTTTCTTTCTTTTAAAAAGTACTTTGTACTCTTTTATTTGGGTTCTTTGAACCAACTTTTTGTTTCTTTTTCTTTCCTACTCGAGCTGCCTAACACGTCAAACTTTGGCCAAAGCTTCACGTTTTTAAGGACTGACGCTCGCTTCTTTTAAGCGCTAATAAGAAGGAGGAGCGCCTCGAGAGGAATTTTCTACCAAACATGCTTTTCTATTTTTTTTTAGATTAGGCTAAGCACATGCTTTCTCAATTAACTAACCACTAACTCTCATGCAACAAGCTACCTAAGGGTGCCTTTCGGGGTGACAACGAGAATTAGCTAAACATGCGATAAACCAAGCTTACGGAATCTAGGGAGAGGTGCTAAGTGCGCGATAAGTGCAAGAGAGCAAAAGAAAAAATTTTAAAATTTTTGACATGCACCTAATAAACACAAAACTCATGCAAAAACTCGATTATGAACATGCTCAGATTTCCAACATGCATTTCCTAGGCTATCACAGTCAGAAAAAAATAAACAGAGTCCCAAGCACTTCAATATCTTTGCAACACTTCTCAACAAACTACACATGCACATCCATCGGACTACTCCACCCCCAACTTCAAAATTTGGCATTGTCCTCAATGCCAACCAGTCAGATACAACAAAGTAAAAGGGAAGAAGAAATACACTTCCCTGACTCTTGGTGAAGCTGGCGAGGGCGAGGAAGCGGCGCACAAACGCATCAGAGCCCAAAATTGTCTTCTCTTCCTCGATTTCTAAAAAAAAAACAGCAAGCTAATTAACACTAAATTAATCTAAAAAGCAATAAAACTAAACTAAAGCATAAAAACAGTCCATCGCTCGGGTGCCTCCGAGAAGCGCAGAATTTTTAAAGTCGGTTGCTCGACTGTATTCTCTCAACAGACTCATCCATAGTCTGTAGGTGCGGGGGACGATCCATACTTGTCCTTGGCCACACCTTTCCTGCCATCATCCTGAAAAATATTTTGCACTCTTCGTGCCTCGGGCACGTGAATATAAGAAGTGTTAGTGCAAAAATCAGCATCATTATCACACAAATTTAAATCAGAAATTTTAACTGAGACATGGGAACCATCCCTCAAGCGCGAGGGTAGACTCCCATTCTCAACATGCTCAACAACAGACACATTTCCAACAGTCACAGACGACTTTGATGCATTAATAATAAATTCATTCACCATTCCATCAAATTCTACAGATAAGGCACCCCTATCAACATCTATCTTGACCTTAGCGGTCTTCATAAATGGGCGGCCTAACAAAATAGAAGAGGAAACATGCGAAGAGTTCTCATTCATATTCAGCACATAAAAATCGCATGGAAACAGTAAGTCCTTCACTTTGACTAAAATATCCTCAACCTTCCCTAAGGGATGCACATAAGATCGATCGGCTAGTTGGACAACTATATTGGACTCGATTAAAGTACACAATTCAAGTTCTTTAAAAACATCATAAGACATGACATTAATCGAGGCACCGAGATCTAACATGGCTTTTTCAATGTATTTAGTACCGATAGTGCATGGGATAGAAAACATACCAGGATCGATGCACTTCGGTGGAAGATTACCTTGGAAAATTGCGGAGACGGTTTCTTTCTTCGTCTCGTCACTTTTTCTCGACATTCTCTTACTCGTACACCACTTCTTGAGAAACTTGGCGTATTTTGGCACTTGGCTTACGGCCTCAAGAAGTGGGATGTTGACCACCACCTTTTGGAAGGTTCGAAGGACCTCCGCATCCTCGGTCTCCAAAGTAGGCTTCACAAGCCGACTCGGGAACGGTGCTCTGGTAACATCCTCAGGTACACTGACCTTCTCATCTTTTCTCACATTCTGAATCTCAGGAGCAGTCGGGGCGGACTTGTTCAGGCTGTCCGTGGCTTCCTTCGCAGCTCTGGTGGAAAGTGACTTCCCACTGCGCAGCTGAATGGCACTCACGTTTTCACATGAGTTTACTGTAGTTTGGGAAGGAAGCTTCCCCGAGCTCTTGCTCTCAATCTTACTAATAGACACCGCCATCTGTGTCAGCTGCTTGTTCAAATTCTGCAGCTCTGCCTTGTGAGAATTAAGCTCCTCTCGAGCTTCTTTCTGGAATTGGCTGGTGCTAGTCACGATGGTCCTTACCATCTCTTCAAGTGAGCTGGAGGAGCTCGAGGGTTGAGCCTGGGTGGAAGAATTAGGCCTATCCTGAGATTGGCCTTGGAAGCGAGTTTGTCCTTCCCTATTCCCATAGCTGAAATTAGGATGGTCGCGCCATCCGGGGTTGTAAGTGTTTGCATATGGGTCGTACTTCCTTGGGTTGGAAGCATACCCCCCGATCGCGTTGACCTCCGCATCCTCACGGTGTCCTCCAACTATTTTCTTTAACATGCTGCCTATCTCGGCCACCTGGGCCCTCATTTCAGTCATCTCGTGGCTCTGAGCCACGCTGTGCACTTGGCCTTGTCCCCGAATACCGAATTGCTGCGAGTTGGTGGCCATATTTGCAATCAACTGCTTGGCCTCAACTGGGGTCTTGTCAATCAGTGCCCCTCCACTTGCTGCATCGATCATCTGCCGGTCATGGGGCGTCATCCCCTCATAAAAATACTGTATCAATAACTGATCGGCAATCTGATGATGTGGGAAGCTCGCGCACAGGCGCCCGAAGCGTTCCCAGTATTCGTGCAGGGACTCACCGACATCCTGGGTGATCCCATATATCCTCTTCCGCAGAGTGGTGGCTAAGGATGCGGGGAAGTATTTCTCCAAAAATACCCGCTTCATATCCTGCCACGTGGTGATGGATCCGGAGGGCAAATAGTACAGCCAATCCTTGGCCTTATCCTTGAGCGTAAAGGGGAATGCCCTCATATTCAGTTGCTCCTCCGTGACTCCTGCGGGCTTCATCCCCGCGCAGACGCAATGGAACTCCATCAGATGTTTGTTCGCGTCCTCACCTGCGTTTCCATGGAAAGAAGGTAACTGGTGAATTAAACCAGATTTCAACTCGAAGTTACCTGCTACCACGGGGTAGTTAATGCACAAAGGCTGCAGGTTCAGGTCTGGCGCTGCCAGCTGCTTAAGCGTCCGTGGCGCATCACCTTGCGCCATCTCATCAACCAAGAAGGGATTGCCTTCTTCTCTTTCCAACGTTCCTTGCCCCTCACGGGCTTCTCTCCGTAACCGCCGCTCCTCTCTGTCAATCTCAGGGATAAACTGCAATCTACCCTCAGAGGAACGGGTCATACACAAACAAAAATCCAAACATACAATATACAAACAGAAAAAAATTTCAGTAAACCATCAATAAATCAAATTCAAACTTCAATCATAAATTCAATCAATTGCCTACTCCCCGGCAACGGCGCCAATTTTGGTGGGCGGATTTTTGAATATCCACTTAATCTCAAGCTGTCGAGGCTTGCCAAAATACGATTTATAAAGCCTATGACCAAGGCTTTGCAGCCAGTGGTAACAGGGTCGATCCAAGGAATAGGAAGATTGAATTTACTAGTGAAATTGGGATTTAATTGATTAATTGGTAACGGGGGGTTTTAATCATGCAAGAGGAAATAATGAGAAAGCAACGAAAGAAGAATAATAAGAAGAGAGCGTGTGCACGGTTTGGGGAGTCTCGGGATCAATTGTTAGACAAATTCGGCTTATCATTTAATTCTAATAACATGGATTTCAGTTTATTGAGCACGCGGACGACTACCAGAGAAGCCCCAAAGTAGCCGACTCCATGGATTTTAATTAGACCACACAGTTCTAATTACACGTTATCTAAGCTCACATTAAGATGATCAGTCCTAAGATGAATTTAGACAGTCACTAGCTAACCGCGACGAACATTCGAGCGTGAATTCTAATTGCTAGTAGATTGCCCGCAAACGCCGTATGCAATCAACAACTATCCTACCCGACTCGATACTTCGATTTAATTCCATCTACCTGTGTTACTTAGTCGAGCAGTGAGAGGCACGGCATCGCTACTCTTTAACATACACAACATGCGAAACTACCCGAGTGTCAATCAACGTATTTTAGCATGCGCGTTGGATTAAGCAAGGTAAATGAATGCTAATAAACAGAACCAATATGCATAGCAAAACTCAGATTATCAAAGCTAAATCGTTTAACAAAATCCCCCTAAACAAATCCCAAACCGTCACCCTTACCTTAGCCGCTCATGGCGCGGTTCGTCAATCCCGCTCCACCAACGACCATGGAAGAGTTCATCTACCTATTACAATGGAAAATGGAGCTCACAAGCATGCCAACAATGGCGGAGCTCCACGGAAAATAGAGAGAAAACGGAGAAGAAGGAGACTAAAATCGCCTAAAACCGTAGAGAGATGAAGAAGATGAAGATATGAAAAAAGTGCAGAAAAATCGTCTTTTAGCTGCTGCCATCGTCGTAGCGTCGAGACGCTAGGCCAGCGTCTCGACGCTGTGCCCTAAGTAATCCGCGCGCGCGCTCGCGATGGCGTCGCGACGCAAGGCCAGCGTCGCGACGCTGCCCCGATAAATTTCCTGCGCGCGCCTCCTCCGGAGCGTCTCGACGCCAAGCAGGGTCTCGACGCCAGGGCAGCGTCGAGCTAGCGTCTCGACGCTATCACTCGACGCTTGCTCTCGGGTTTTTTCAGCGTCGAGCCAGCGTCTCGACGCTATAGCTCGACGCTGGCTCTCGGGTTTGGGGCTGATGCTTTGCCTCTCCAAGGCTGTTTTGGCCCGTTTCTTCACGGAACAAGTTCCCCTCTTCCCGATGCATTCCCGGGGCGCTAAAACTCTGCTTTAAGCACTCGAACATGCCCAACGGACGCACGAGCTCTTTGCCGCTTTTCTCCTACAAAAGAGATATATTTAATCAATTGAAAGCGAACTTTAGCTATAATTAGGAAGTATTTAATAGCTCCAAAATGGAGTTATCAGTGGCCAACAAAATGCTAACCAAGCTCCTAACCAACCAAGACCGAGTGGAACACCTGGTTTCACTCCCCAACATAACCAGTCAATGTATCAAAAACCATACAACCAACCTATAGGATCTTCTGTAGAAAACTTACTTAAGGAATACATAGCCAAGAATGATGCCACTCTACAGAGCCAGCAAGCTACTCTTAGGAGCCTAGAGAACCAAATAGGGCAACTAGCCAATGAAATCAAAAGTAGGCCCCAAGGTAGACTCCCTGCTGACACTGAAGTGCCAAGGAGAGATGGTAAAGAACAAGTTCAAGCAATTGAACTTAGAAGTGGTAGACCATTGGTAAGCAACACCAAAGACACACCAAAGAGAGTAGAGAACACTGAGTCTAGTGCTCCACTGGAGTCTCTGCCAAACCAAGGTCCACCACCAACAAGCACATCAGGAACAAGGCTAGAGCCAATCATAGAGGAGATAGAAGAAATTCCAAGGCCTCCACCTATCCTGAGGCGACCTGATGTGCCTGCATATGTGCCACCACCTCCATTTCCTAGAAGGCTAAAGAAAAAACAAGAACAGGAAGTGCACTTTAATAAATTTCTAGAAATTCTTAAGCAAGTGCATGTTAATATTCCTTTTGTAGAAGTTTTACAATCTATGCCTTCTTATGTAAAGTTTTTGAAGGATATTATAACTAACAAGAGAATAATTGGTGAGTTTGAAACAGTCAATCTCACTGAGGAGTGCAGTGCCATACTCCAGAACAAGCTACCCAAGAAGGAGAAGGATCCTGGTTCCTTCACCTTACCTGTAGAGCTAGGAGGCAAGCACGTGGGCAGAGCTCTTTGTGACCTGGGAGCCAGCATAAACCTCATGCCCCTATCACTATTCCGCCAGCTTGGAATAGGAGAAGCACGTCCAACCACTGTCACTTTACAACTAGCAGACAGATCCATTGCATACCCTGAAGGTAAGATTGAGGATATTTTAGTAAAGGTTGACAAGTTTATTTTCCTTGCAGATTTCATTATCCTGGATTATGAAGCAGACAAGGAGGTCCCCATCCTGTTAGGCAGACCATTTCTAGCCACAGGTAGGGCACTAATAGATGTCCAAAAAGGTGAGCTCACTATGAGGGTTCATGATGAAGAGGTGAAATTTAGTGTTTATAAAGCCTTAAGGTACCCCTCTGACTCTGAATCTTGTGCTAGCATGGACATTGTAGATTCATTAATGGAAGAACAATTGGAGCATGAGTTGTTGACTAAGCATGCTAATAACTATGTAGGATTAGAATTAACTGACTTAAACATAGCTGAGATAATGGACATACCTGTAAATACCCCTCAGCATGTTTGTATGAATATTGACTTAACTGAAAAATCTTTGAATCCATTAAAACCATCCATTGAGCATCCACCTGTCTTAGAATTAAAACCTCTCCCCACTCACCTCAAGTATGCATATCTAGGAAGTAATGATACTTTGCCTGTGATTATTTCTTCTAAATTAAGTGAAAAGCATGAGGTTGAACTGATTCTACTACTTAAGCAACATAGGAAGGCTATTGCATGGACTATTGCTGACGGTTTGCTAAGGAAGTGTGTTTCAGCTGCTGAGGCGAAGTCTGTGCTGCAGCACTGCCACACAGCTCCTTATGGTGGACACTTTGGTGGCCAAAGAACAGCTGCAAAGGTATTTCAGAGTGGCTACTATTGGCCAACAATCTTCAAGGATGCCCACAACTATGCCCACAGCTGTGATGAATGCCAAAGAACAGGTAACCTCAGTCGCAAGGATGAAATGCCTCTCACCTACATCTTAGAGTTGGAGCTCTTTGATGTATGGGGCATTGACTTCATGGGACCATTTCCCCCATCCTTAGGTAACCTTTACATATTAGTGGCAGTAGACTATGTATCCAAGTGGGTAAAGGCCATAGCATGTCCCAATAATGATGCCAAAACAGTCATAAAATTCTTGCATAAGCACATTTTTACTAGGTTTGGAACACCACGTGCTATCATTAGTGATGAGGGGACACATTTCATTAATAAGGCTATGGAGAGAGTGTTGGCTAAGTATAACATTAGACATAGAGTACCAACTCCTTATCACCCACACTCGAATGGTCAGGCTGAAATTTCTAATAGGGAGATTAAGAACATCCTAGAAAAAGTGGTCAAACCTAATAGAAAGGACTGGTCATTTAAACTCGAGGATGCACTTTGGGCGTATAGAACTGCATATAAGACACCCCTAGGCATGTCTCCTTACAGACTTGTGTATGGTAAAGCTTGTCATCTTCCATTCGAGTTAGAAATCAAGGCATTTTGGGCGCTAAAAGAGTTGAATTATTGCGTGACCGATGCAGGAACGTTGCGGTCTCTGCAATTACATGAGCTTGATGAGCTTAGACATATGTCTTATGAAAATGCCAAAATGTATAAGGAAAAGACCAAGATTTGGCACGACAGTAGACTTAGGATCAAGGACTTTAAGAAAGGCCAACTTGTTTTATTATTTAACTCACGATTGAAATTATTTCCAGGAAAACTTAAGTCTAGATGGTCAGGTCCGTTTGTAATTACTAATGTGTTTGTTCATGGTGCCATCGAGATAAAGAACCTGCAGCAAGGTCAACCATTCATGGTTAATGGTGCAAGGTTGAAGCACTACTATGAGGAAGGGGATGTGAAGACTCTCTCGGCCTTCCTCTTGACTGAAGCGTGAAATTATGAACGAGAGAGGACGAGTGATTGCTGTGCTCGTCAACATGAGGCTCATGCCTTAGTTTATTTTTTGCGATTTTCCGGTTATCGTTTGTGTATAAGTTTGTATGATTTTAATTACGAATTTGATGTTGATTTTATTTCTTTTTGTAGGGAATCAATAGAGGGAATCAAGGAGATTAAATTCAGCTTTAAAAATCAAGAAGATATTGGGCCAAATCAAAGATACGGTTGAGCAAAGATTGACATTTAAATGGAAAATATCTCCAACGGTCACTAGAATTGCGCTGGGTTTGCAGGATCCGCAAAAATATAGCCGTTGGGATTTTTCCGTTTTTCTTTATATCCGTTGAGACGCGCGTTGATCTATACGATTTCCCAAATATCTGAACTCCAAGAAATCTGCGTTTCTCTTCATCTGTGATTCTTCTCTCCAAACCTCCACGATTCAACAATGGTACTCACGAGGGCTGAAAGATCTGCGGCCAAGAAGAAGGCTGACGAAGCTGAAACGGCTGCGAGAGACGCACTGCTTGCCTTGGCTGAGGCTGATGCTGCGCGCACCGAACGCCTTCCCAAACTTCCGATTCGCAAGAAGAAGTGGAAGGTCGTCACAGAGATACCTGCTGGACCCTCTGAACCAGCAGGCACACCCAAGAAGCGCAAGTGGAGTATGGCTGTGGCTGAGGAAGAAATCAAGAACAAGACTCCCTCTGTGGAGAGTCAAGAACGAGGCCAGCCATCCCACGAGACAGCTGAGCGCAGCCCTTCACCATCTCCACAGGTTCAAAGCCCTGAGCTCTCTTCATCGCCGCCAGCACAGAGCCCTGAGCTGCCTTCATCACCGCAGAGTTCTGCACAGACCCCTACAGCAGCACAAAGCACCACTCCTTCGCACACTTCCCCCCGTCCTGACCCTGAATTCCCATATGGGGAGTACCAAGAATCAACGCAGGGCAGTGGGGAAGCTGAGGAAGAAGAAGTCTTCTCTCCGTTGAGGGAAGCCAGCCCTGAGAGTCCTGCGCAGAAGGATGATTCTATGGAAGAAACACTGGGGGCTTGCCTCCAGCAAATCACCACCAAGGCAAAGCTGAAGAAGAAGAAGGCTGCCAAGAATATCAAAGCCAAACGGTCCAAGAAATCAAAGAAAAAGAAGGCCAAGAGGGCGCTGGCATCAGAGGGAGAGAGTGCTGAGCCATCGCTCAAGAAGCTCAAGATTGAGGCTGCGGAGTCAGCCAAACCAAAGGACAAAGGGAAGGCCAAGCTTTACCCTGAAGATGAGCCTCAATCAGTGAGGTACGTGTCTTCTGACGCTGAGTCTAGAGGCGTTGAGCTGAGGAAGAGGGAGTTGCTGCACGAGAAGGGCTTCCTCGACAGACCTGCTGACCTGCCGCAGTTCTTGCGCGCAGGAATTACAAATCATGGATGGGAAGAGTTGTGCAGACCACCCAATCCGGCTTACACAAGCATGGTGTATGACTTCTACGCCAACCTGAGGAATTCTGAGGAGCGGTTGTCTGTGGTAAGGGGGGTAGAAGTGGACTTCTCAGCAAAAGCCATCAACGACGCATATGGCCTCAAGGGCCAAAAACATACTGACTATGCGAGGATTGTTGATGAGCCTACTGAGGCAGTCCTGGAAGAGGCCATTCGGACCATTGGCCAGCCTGAAGCATCCTGGACCGTGTCACGCAATGGGAGGCACACTCTCATGAGTGCCAACCTCACAGCTAAGGCGGCTGTATGGTTTGCCTTCGTGAGGAGGAAGCTGTCCCCCGTGACTCATGAGACCACCATCAACCAGGGCAGATCGCTGCTGGTCTATGCGATCATGCGAGGTCTCACGATCAACGTGGGTGAAGTCATGTCAGCTGCCATTGCTGAGTGCGCCAAGAAGGGTAAGGGCCCATTGTTTTTCCCTAATACTATAACTAAACTCTGTTTGCTTGCAGGGGTTCCCATTGAGCGAATGGAGCAGCAGATGGCTTACACAGGCCACTTGGAGCTACCTGCTGCCTTGAGGCTAAAAAGGAAGGGGAACATGGAATTCGAGCTGGATAGGTTGGCTGCTGATCAGTCACTGTCCATGGCTTGCCTGATGGATATGCAGAAGAGGATGGCTCAATGGGCCACTTACGCACAGGCACGGGACAAGGAAGTTGCTGATCAACTTGGCTACATCTTCCCTGATTTTCCCACGAATCTCCTGAATCCATGGGTGCCTCCACGACCACGACGGCCTAATGAGGATGACGACATCTGAGTGCTGGTTTGAATTGCACTCAAGGGAGTATTGATGTTCCCTTAGAAAAAAATCTATTTTCTGTTTGACCATGTGAATTATGCTGTTTTTAGTTAATATTTTGATCTGTTTTAGTTACTTAGTTTTAAGTTTTTTAATTGTTTAGTGTAGTCTGGTGATAGCTGAGTAGGTAGGTTAGTTTAGTTTTATTTTTGTAGAGCTTGAGTGACGGGAAAAAAGCATGCTTAGGGGCCTTAATCACTGTTATATCTGCCCTATATCTATTGCGAGATAATTGCGGTTACCGCAATGTTTATTACTGAATGCATGTTTTGGACTGTCTGTTTAGCTAGGCTGTGATCTGTTTAAATTCTGTCTTTTGCTGCTGTCATGACTACATTATATAGCTTATCTCAAAGCATGCTGGATGAGTGTCATAGGACACCCTTTGCTAGTTTAAATTAACCTCTAAAAAGCTCAGCATGCATAGCTGTAAGTCCTTGCCTGTCTGTTTTTTTCAATTTTCTGCTGCTGTGATATTTTCTTTTAGAATGTTCTGCCTATGCCTAGGACTTTTAGATTCTCTTTGTTTTACCTTAGACTAGATGCTTCTAGGACAGTTTGGGGGTGTGCCACCTCAGACACTCATTGGGGACAATGAGTAGTTTAAGTTTGGGGGAGGCCACCCTAGGCCTAGGAACATTCCTCTCTCCCTTTAAGCATAAGCATTCTTCTTCTCCTTGTGAAAAATGATGAACTAAAAAAAAAAAAAATGAAAAATAGAATAAAGAGGGGAGTCTCTCTTAGGTTGCTGAGTAATCAGTGCCAAGTGTGTAACCCACAAGTGGCGTTGCATCAAAAGGCAACCAAAGGAGAGGCTCCACCAAAGTAAGAAAGAAAGAAAAAAGAAGAAATAGGGAAGAAGAATGTATACCTAGGAGTTACAGCTTTGTGGCTTAGATGGCCTGATAAAAAGAACTCTGATCCTCAAATAGCTGAGCACAAAGTTGTAGCTTGTAGGGTTGTTTAGGGAGATGAGTGTATATCCAATGTAGTGATGCCAGGGTTTAGGTTGTTCTCTAAAAGTACTACTGTCACCATTAATACTAAGACTGGCATGACTCTAAGGAATCCTAGGCAGCTCATCAGTATAAACTAGAAGCATGTACTGAGTCTGGGGTAAAGCTAGGTAGAATTTGAAACCTTAGGGATAGTGGCATGATATGACAGAAGCAGGTAGATCAGTTGTAGGGAGTTAATAAAAACAGTAGGAGTATTAGGCATGCGAAATCAGAAGAAGCTAGATGAGAGGGTAGTTTTAAGCTTAGAAGTGTGTCACAGGACAACACTGCTATAGATAAGAATATAGGGGAGTTAGTAAGTGGTTAAAGAAGAAGAAACAGCAGCCTAGGAAAGTCCTTAGATTGCTCGAGGACAAGCAAAACCTTAAGTTTGGGGGTGTGTTACGTCTCCAAAAGTGACCTTTTTAGGACTTAATTATCTTAGAAAGATGTTCACTCTTAGGTGTTTTTGATAGCATTTAGCCTAAACCTATGCTTAAGTATGAGAATTAGAAGAAGGTAGCTAAATTAGGACTTATGTACAATAGGAAAGAAAAGGGTTGAAAACCGAAGGAAAAGAATGAAAAACAAGCATTGCGATAGCATTGCGGAAACATTGCTGAAACCGCAATGTTTCAAGTGAAAACCGTAAGTTGACTGATCTTTTTCTGTTAATTTCCGTTATTTCAGGGATTCGTTCTTTCTCCTCCATCCATTCTGAAGTACGACGTTGAAGATTGATGGTTCTCCTTGGCCCAAACGCACCTGCAGATTGCTATAAAAGGGGGTCAAAGTCGAGGGTTCAAACATCATCCGAAAGCGTAGAAGTCTTCTCGCAACTCCATCTTTTCTCCTGTCGTTCTTCTCTGTCTGTTGGTGTGAGAGTCTCAGCTGTTGGAATCGACAATCTGATAGGAAGGAGAGAAGATTCATCTTCTTTCCCGATTGGATTCATCCAAGCAAAGCTATTCTTTCATCCCCTTCAGCCGAGGCATCTGCAACTAGGCGTTCACGCTCGTTTTTATGCTTTCTGTCTTTATTTCCATTTTCCAGCTTTAGTTTGGTGTTGTTTCCTTTCTTGTAACTAGATCAGTCCATTTCGTTGTGTTCTGTCTTTCTGTTATGCACTTTAAGTTCCTCTTCTTGTCCATTCAACCAATCAAGTAATCAAAGCACAATTTGTTATTTCACAGTTTCTTAACTTTTGCTGCTACTGTTTTACCTTGTTGTTTTAAGCGTATTTCCTTTCTAAGCATGTCTACTTTATCTCTTATTTCTGTTCTCCCTATATCCATGAGTAACTAAGTCACATAGGGGCATGCTAATGACAATACTATAGGCTAAAAAACGTGAACCAAGCATGTAGGATAGCTCTCGAAGCATTGATTGTGTGTAAGCTTCATCCCACGGGCAATTTCGATTGGCCATCCATTTTGTCCAAAGAACTCCTAACCTCTGGAAGGAATAAGAGTTCAGAGTCATACACTCATGCTAGCCTTTCAAGGTAGCCAGAAAACGACCTAGGAATAGGCGTTTTCCTAGTACAAACCATAACTTTCTGCTTTAACAAGATGCTTAAGACCTTACTTGGACATGAGTAAACTAAAGAATCTAATGCATGGAATCGGACGATACATGAGATTGAGTGAGTTTGATGCATAGAGAGTTGATCCAATGCTTGAGAATCGTATGAAAAAGCCTATAGAGGAGTCGTTAGTAGCCCTTGTTTCTCCATTTTACACACTTTCGCGGTTGTTAAAATTGCGGTAGAATTGTTGTTTCCGCAATTCTGCTTAAGTTACAATTCTGTCTAGCTGTTTTTGTCTTCGTTTATTACTCTCGTCTCTTTTCATTTGAGTTTAACTTTGACTTGCATTTGTTTATGTTGCTACCCTCTACGTATTCAGTAGGAAATAGACAACTTAAAACCAATTTTACCCCATCAAATCCACCCCTTCTTTCTTAACTTTACACTTCATGAATAGCTTATAATAAATCTCTGTGGGAAAACGAATGAAAAAATACTTACTACTTGCTATAAGATCATGTATGCTTGCATGTTCTGAGTGCTCTCTCTATCTCATTGCCTAATTATTTTAACACATTGAGCACGTAACACACGCCTTCGAGGGCTTGACCTGAAATAGAAGAAACAGCCTGAGATGAGTTTTCTTGCAACGTATGAAATAAACCAAATACCTGAGACACTTTTTCTTTGAGCTCTTCTATGTCGGTAGACATTTTAGCTTGTTCGTTTCTTCCCCCTTATTGGCGACGGTTCTCAGCCATGTTGTTGATCAACTGTCTGGCTTCCGCAGGCGTTTTCTCCCTAAGGGCTCCTCCACTCGATGCATCGAGCATCTGACAGTCATGCGGAAGCAAACCATCATAGAATAATTCGATAAGCGCGGCCTCTGCTATCAGATGGTTCGGGCATCTCTCGCAGAGCTTAATGAATCTCTCCCAGCACTCGTAAAATGCCTCTTTCTCTTCTTGCTTGAAACTAAAGATATCTTTTTTCACGGCTCTGGCTCTTGAAGCTGGGAAATACCTTTCCAAGAACAGACTCTTCATCTTCTCCCAAGTGAAGATGGTTCCCGATGGTATGTAATGTAGCCAATCTCGAGCTTCGCCTCTCAAGATGAATGGAAAAGCTCTCAGGTAGAGCTGGTCTTCAGTTATGTAGCTTGGCTTCATCGCAGAACTTGTCATTTGAAAATCTTTGAGGTGTTTAAAGGGATCTTCATCTGCTTCACCACAAAAAGAAGGCAGATGGTCAATTAAACCAGATTTAAGCAAAAACTCACCTGAGATTTCCGGGTAGGAAATACAAGATGGTTGGTGGTCCATAGCAACCGATGTCCACTGCCTGAGTGTTTTGGGGGCTTCAGCCTCATCGTCAACTTCTATTTTCTCAATCAAGAATTAGGCACTTCTAGCACACTTAAACAAACAGATCAAATCTTGCAAATAACAAAAGAATAAACAAATTTTTAAAGTAAAAGTCAAAAGTCTACAAATCAAATTTAAATTAGGCCGAATTACTCTTAGTTCCCCGGCAACGGCGCCAATTTTGGTAACGATATTTTCGAACTATCGCCAATCATCGGGTTGTCGAGACCCGCCAAAATGAATTTATATTTACCCGAATTCACTGAACTATTAGTAGATTAGTGGCAACGGGGTCGATCCACAGGGAATTAAGCTAATTTGACTTAATCTCAATTAAATTTGCAAACTATGAAAATAAATGAAATATGGGTAATTTGTTGGTTTTTAATTTACCAAGAGGGAACAATGCAAAACGAGGAAAATTTAACTAACGGGGCTTTCGACTCGGGACGATCGGGAATAAAATTAGCATGCCTCTTGGATCATAGGTTGACAAGTATAATGGCTAAACAATTTAACGAATACGCAGCTCGTCTCAAATTAATAAATTAACTCAGACATGCTCCATGGATATTAATTAGACATAATTAATCATGCTAATCAAGCATATCGATTGGACATTGGCGGCCAACGCTCTCCCAAGACCAATCGGTAGCAACGAGCTAACTACGACGATTATCTAATTTGGACGCGAAATTAGTGTATCGATTTCGAATTCTAATTCGAGAAGAACGAACACCACGAACGCAAGGACGCCTATGCGCTCAAAGGTGTCGTAAATCTTTGTTACTTGGCGGTTTAGAGAGGCACGGCATCAAAAACTTTAACAAATGAAGCATGCTCGAAATCAAGGGTGCCTAGTCCTAAATCATTCAAGCACATTCATGGAATAAGCAAAGAAATAGAAACCAATTCAATCAATCATTCAAGCCAAATCAGAATTCAGTTCAACAACCTCACCAAGAGTTCAAACTACATTATTCCTATACAATCCCGAGCCAAAAACGCTATAACTACTCACTCATGATGTGTGTGATGTGGGATGGCTCCAATCCAAGCTTCCTAGCCTCTCCCATGGTGAAAATGGCTGCTGGAACACCTAATTAGGTGCGGAGCCCGAGGTAGGAGATGAAGATGGCGGCTAAAAATCGGACAAAAACTTAAGTAATCTGTCGGAGCGTCGAGACGCTAGGGCAGCGTCTCGACGCTGCGCCCTAAATAATCCGCGCGCGCAGTCGGGGTAGCGTCGAGACGCTCGCGCAGCGTCGGGACGCTTGCGCGGCGTCGAGCGAGCGTCGAGACGCTGTCGCTCGACGCTTGCTCTCGGGTTGATTTTCAAATTTACGCCTCAGACTTCGGAGCGTCGAGCTAGCGTCGCGACGCTGTCGCTCGACGCTAGCTCTCGGGTTTTTGCATGGTATTTTGCCTTCAATTTCCCCAAAACGCCCAATCTTCATGTTTTTGCATGGTTCTTCCCCGGAAGTGTTCTTAGGTCTTTAAAATGCGATATTAAGCCTCGAAAAGCGCCAAAACGCTCCCGATGGCGAATTACCGAGAACACCTGCAATTAACACATAAAAGCAAGATTAAGCAAGTAATATTCGTGAATTAGGGACATAATTATAGCTCCAAAATGGAGCTATCATGGGTCGCGTCCGATTGTGTCCCCAGGATAAGGTACCCAACCTTATCCCTATACTATAGACCGTTCTGGCTATTACTTGAACTTGATCCACAATCATGTCACACATGAAGTTCAAGTATACAATCTATAGCCATGGGTTCTTTGTTTATCGAAGTTAGGTTAAAAGTAAAAACAATTCACTTTATTCAATAACAACTTTACTGAATAAATCTCAATAACAACTTTATTGCAAAATAGAATATACATTCAGTTTACAAACCACGAGTTTTAGGACATAAAACCCAACAAACTCCCACTTGGACTAAAACGTAAGTGGAGTATTACATGCTGGATGAGAAAAACTGGAATATCAAATATTTCCATGGCTTTTTTCCCACTATCCTACTGTACAACTCGTAGTCCTAGACTCACTAGGTGCCCCTCGAACACTTTAGTCGTGAGGGACTTTGTAAACGGATCAGCAATATTGTGCTCTGAGGCGATCTGCATAACGATCACGTCTCCTCGATGCACTATCTCCTTGATGAGATGATATTTCCGCTCAATGTGCTTTCCATGCTTATGACTTCTTGGTTCTCTGGAATTTGCCACAACACCAGTATTATCACAATAAAGTGTGATAGGCAAATTCATATTTGGAACAACTTCCAAATCCGTCAAGAACTTCCTAAACCATACAGCCTCTTTCGCAGCTTCGCAAGCAGCGACATACTCAGCTTCCATGGTGGAGTCAGCAATACAACCTTGCTTTATACTCCTCCATACTATTGTCCCTCCGTTAATAGTGAATTGTTGCGTGCTCAATGTGTTAAAATAAATAAGCAATAAGGTAGAGAGAGCACTCAGAACATGCAAGCATACATGGTCTTATAGCAAGTAGTAAGTATATTTCATTCGTTTTCCCACAGAGATTTATTATAAGCTATTCATGAAGTGTAAAGTTAAGAAAGAAGGGGTGGATTTGATGGGGTAGAATTGGTTTTTAATTATCTATTTCCTACTGAATACGAAGAGGGTAGCAACATAAACAAGTGCAAGTCAAAGCTAAACTCAAATGAGAAGAGACGAGATTAATAAATGAAGACAAAAACAGCTAGACAGAATTGTAACTTAGCAGAATTGCGGAAACAGCAATTCTACCGCAATTGTAGTAACAGCGAAAGTGTGTAAAATGATGAGTTAAGGGCTACTAACGACTCTCCTATAGGCTTTTTCTCACGATTCTCAAGCATTGGATCAACTCTCTATGCATCAAACTATCTCATTCTCATGTATCTTCCGATTTCATGCATTAGATTCTTTAGTTTACTCATGTCCAAGTAAGGTCTTAAGCATCTTGTTAAGGCAGAAAAATATGGTTTGTACTAGGGAAACGCCTATTCCTAGGTCGTTTCCTGGTTACCTTGAAAGGCTAGCATGATAGTATGACTCTGAACTCTTACTCCTTCCAGAGGTTAGGAGTTCTTTGGACAAAATGGATGGCCAATCGAAATTGCCCGTGGGATGAAGCTTACATACAATCAATGCTTCGAGAGCTATCCTACATGCTTGGTTCACGTTTTTTAGCCTAAAGTGTTGTCATTAGCATGCCCCTAAGTGATTTAGCTACTCATGGATGTAGATAGAACAGAAGTAAGAGAAGAAGTGGACATGCTTAGAAGGAATTTAAAGACAAAACAGTAAGGGAAAGCAGTAGAATGTAAAGGCAAGAGACTGTGAAATGAAGAATTGAGATTTGATTACTTGATTGTTTGACTGACAAAGGAAAGCTTTAAAGCAATTAACAGGAAGACATAACACAACGAAATAGTCTAATCTAGCTTCTAGAAAAGAAACAGCAACAAGACAAAGCTGGAAAATGGAAATGAAGAGCAGAAAGCAGTAAAACAAGCTCGAATGTCTCGTTGCAGCCGCCTCGAATGAAGGATGAGAAAGGTCAGCCTTGCTTGGATGAATCCAATCGGGAGAGAAGAAGAATCTCCTCTCCTTCCTATCAGATTATCGATTCCAACAGCTGAGCTTCGCAAACCAGCAGACGGCAAAGGAAAACAGGAGAAAAGATGGACTGCGAGAAGACTTCTACGCTTTCGGATGATGCTTGAACCCTCGACTTTGACCCCTATTTATAGTAGTCTGCAGACGTCTTTGGGCCAAGGAGAACCATCAATCTTCAACGTCGTACTTCAGAATGGATGGAGGAGAAAGAACGAATCCCTGAAATAACGGAAATTAACAGAAAAAGATCAGTCAACTTACGGTTTTCACTTGAAACATTGCGGGTTCAGCAATTTTTCCGCAATGCTTGTTTTTCATTCTTTTCCTTCGGTTTTCAACCCTTTTCTTTCCTATTGTACATAAGTCCTAATTTAGCTACCTTCTTCTAATTCTCATATTTAAGCATAGGTTTAGGCTAAATGCTATCAAAAACACCTAAGAGTGAACATCTTTCTAAGCTAATTAAGTCCTAAAAAGGTCACTTTTGGAGACGTAACATGAACACTGATCCCGATGTGGATTTCCTCGAATCCTTATCGGTTTGAAAATTAGAGTCAGTGTATTCTGTAAGGATCAAATCCTTCGCGCCATACACGAGCACATAGTCCCTCGTTCTCCGAAGATACTTGAGGATGTGTTTAACGGCAGTCCAATGATCATATCCTGGATTGGACTGATACCTACTGACAATTTCCACTGCATAGCATATGTCGGGTCGTGTACATAACATGGCGTACATCAGACTACCGACTGCTGATGCATAAGGAATTCGTCTCATATCCTCAACTTCTTGATGCGTCTTAGGACACTCTTCCTTTGACAATTGAATTTCGTGCCCGAAAGGTAAAGAACCCTTCTTGGAATTTTGCATCAAATATCGTATCAACACCTTGTCGATATAAGATGCTCGAGACAGCGCTAGCGTTTTGTTCTTACGATTCCTTACGATTTGAATCCCTAGAACAAACTGAGCCTTTCCCAAATCTTTCATTTGGAATTGGGTCCCTAGTCATTGTTTAACGTTAGTCAGGAATCCTACATCATTCCCAATAAGTAGGATATCATCTACGTATAAGACTAAGAAAGCTACAATAGAATTGACTATTTTCTTGTAGACACAAGGTTCGTCAACATTCTGTTCAAAGCCATAAGATTTGATCGCAGTATCAAACCTTATATTCCAGGATCTAGACGCTTGCTTCAACCCATAAATGGATCGATTAAGCTTGCAAACTTTTTGCTCTTGACCCTGAACTATGAACCCCTCTGGTTGAGCCATATAGATACTCTCTTCAAGATTTCCATTAAGAAATGTTGTCTTGACATCCATTTGCCAAATTTCATAATCATAAAACGTGGCAATGGATAAGAGTATTCTAATCGACTTTAACATGGCAACAGGGGAGAAGGTTTCTTCATAGTCCACCCCTTCCCTCTAGGAATAACCCTTTGCCACAAGTCGAGCCTTAAAGGTTTGCACCTTACCGGCTTGGTCTCGTTTCCTCTTGTAGATCCACTTGCAACCGATAGATCTTTCACCATCAGGTTGCTCTACAAGATCCCAGACCGAATTGAAGTACATCGACTCTATTTCGAGGTCCATGGCTTTAAGCCATTGATCCTTATCAATGTCATTCATTGCCTGTTTAAAGGTCAATGGATCCTCAACGTCGTCATCAGGTATGACGACCTGGGTTTCCGTTAAACCCATGTAGCGGTCGGGTTGTCTCACATCCCTCCCACTACGTCGAGGTATTCTCAACTCTTGAGAAGGACCAGCCTGATAAACAACTCTTGCTGACCCATCTGTAGCTTTCCTGGAAAGTTCGTTCAAAACAATTTTGCTCGAAGGTTGATGATCTCTCATGTGGTCTTCCTCTAAGAACGTGGTGTTTGTCGATACAAGCACCTTATCTTGTTGAGGATCGTAAAATAGACTACCTTTCGTTTCCTTGGGGTAGCCTACGAATAGGCATAATTTTGAACGATGTTCCAACTTCTTTGGATTGGGCACCAACACATGTGTCGGACACCCCCAAATTCTGAAGTGACGTAAACTACCTTTACGCCCTCTCCATAACTCATAAGGTGTTTCTAAAACACTCTTAGAGGGAACCATGTTCAAAATATATACAGCAGCCTCTACTGCATATCCCCAAAACGAACTAGGCAGTTGAGCATAGCTCATCATAGATCGAACCATGTCTAATAGGGTTCTATTTCTCCTTTCGGACACACCGTTCTGTTGCGGTGTTCCGGGTGCTGAGAGTTGGGATACTATTCCATGTTCTATCATATAGTCTTGGAATCTCAAATCCATATACTCTCCACCTCGATCTAATCGGAGTGTTTTAATCATTTTACCTAATGTGTTCTCAACCTCTGCCTTATACTCCTTGAACTTTTCAAGACCTTCAGACTTATGATGCATTTGGTAAAGATAGTCGTACCTAGAATAATCATCAATGAAGCTAATGAAATATTCATGCCCTCCCCGTGCTTTAACATTCATCGGACCACAAAGGTCTGAATGTACAAGCTCTAGAGTTTCTTTGGACCTATGACCTTTTTCAGAAAAAGATCGTTTGGTCATCTTGCCCTCAAGACAAGACTCACATGGTGGTAAAGAGTTGTCCTCTTACCGATTTAGGAGACCACTCTTAACCAATCTCCCAATCCTATTGAGATTAATGTGGCCTAGTCTCAAGTGCCAAAGATAGGTACTTGGAGAAAGTTTCTGCCTTTTAGTTTGAGTCTCAGCTGTTTTAAACATCTCGGTGTTCAAAATAGCTTTTGCCTCTGTTGGACTTAACACATACAAGTTGTTTTCAAGTTTCGCAGAACATATATGTACACCTCTTTTGGTAATGAACACTTCATTAAATTCAAAAGATACTTTATACAAATGTTCAAGTAAACAAGAGATAGATACAAGGTTCCTTTTAAAGCTAGGAACCAACAGTACATTTTCAAGTAAAATAAAACTATCTCTATATAACAACTTGACAGCTCCCACTGCCTTGGCTGAGACAACCTCTCCTGTTCCAACCCTGAGAGTTATCTCACCTTCAGGAAGCAGCTGTCAGGAACTAGTTTCCTAGAAAGAAGAACAAACATGGTTAGTGGCTCCTAAATCCAGTATCCAGGCAGAACTATCATGTTCCACTAAACATGTTTCAACAACGAGTAAATCATATTTACTTTGTTGTTTCTTCTCAGCTTTACTCGCCATGAGGCTATCATGATAGACCGATGAGGACGGTTGTCCAAACATCGTCTGTAATGAATCCATGATCTCCTTAGCGGAGACCATAACCTCATGCTTCTTAGCTAACACATCAGATATGCTGGCCAAGATGTAGACTCGGGCTTTATCATTAGTCTTAGTCCACCTGTCAAATATATCTCGAACAGTTCGAGTTGCAGACGAGCTAGGAGTGGGAGGACATTCTTCTGTTAAGACAAACCTAAGATCATCGATAACAAGAATCGTATTCAAGTTCGATTTCCAGGTCGTGTAGTTATCGCCGTTTAGTTTATCATAAGCTAGTAATTGGATAAACGAGCTAGACATGCTGAAAAAGAATAAATTCTATTAGTGAATTGATTTTAACCCATTTCATACATCCAAACAAGATTTTAGCAAAAGTAATAATGTACCCAAAAAATCATTATTAATTTGCAACGATACTTCAGTGAGTCAGAGCAACCGCTACCGAGGGGCAGTCAATCACTCATTCACTGAACCAAGACATTCTTGACTAAATGCTAATACCAGAATAACTCATATTCCTATAGCACCTTAGTTATCGCTACTTGTTGCGTGCTCAATGTTTAAAAGAAATATGCAATGATAGAGCACTCAGAACATGCAAGCATACATGATCTTGTAGCAAGTAATAAGTATTTTTTCATTCGATTTCCCACAGATATTTATTCTTAGTTACTCGTGAAGTGTGTTGTTAAGTAAGAATGGGTGGATTAAATGGAGTAGATTTGATTTTAAGGTGCCTAATTACTAAGAACTATGTAAATGGTGAAAGCATAAACAAGTGCAAGTAGCTAATAGACTTGAATGCAAAGAGAAGAGAATAACAAACGAAGAGAAAAATGACTAAGGCAGAATTTTAACTAAGAGAATTGCGGAAACAGCAATTATATCGCAATGTTGCTAACAGCGAACTGTGTGTAAAGTGTGGAAACAAGGGCTACTAACGACTTCTCTATAGGTTTTTTCACACGATTCTCAAGCAGTAGATCAACTCATCATACATCAAACTAACTCATTCTCATGTATCTTCCGATTTCATGCATTAGATCCTTTAGTTTACTGATAGCTCCATTTTGGATCTATAATTATGTCCCTAATTCTCGATTATTATTGGCTTAATCTTGCTTTTATGTGATTATTGCAGGTGTTCTCGGTAATTCGCCCTCGGGAGTGTTTCGGCGCTTTTCGGAGCTTAATATCGCAATTTAAAGGCCTAAGAACATTTCCGAGGAAAAACCATGCAAAGGCATGAAGATTGGGCGCTTTGGGGAAATTGAAGGCGAAATTCCATGCAAAAACCTGAGAGCTAGCGTCGAAAGACAGCGTCGCGACGCTAGCTCGACGCTGCCCCAGCGTCGAGACGCTGCCAGAGCGTCTCAACGCCCCGAAATCTGAAGCGCTGATTTGAAGAAAAACCCGAGAGCAAGCGTCGAGAGGCAGCGTCTCGACGCTCGCTCGACGCCGCACAAGCGTCTCGACGCTGTGCGAGCGTCTCGACGCTCCGAAGTCAGAGGCGTTAATTTGAAAATCCACCCGAGAGCAAGCGTCGAGCGACAGCGTCTCGACGCTCGCTCGACGCCGCGCAAGCGTCCCGACGCTGCGCGAGCGTCTCGACGCCACCCCGACTGAGCGCGCGGATTATTTAGGGCGCAGCGTCGAGACGCTGCCCTAGCGTCTCGACACTACGACGGATTACTTAAAGTTTTTATCCGATTTTAGCCGCCATCTTCATCTTCTACCTCGAGCTCCGCGCCTAATTTGACGTTCCAGCAGCTGTTTTCACCATGGGAGGGGCTAGGAAGCTTGATTTGAAGCCATCCCCCACCACACAAGTCATGAGTGAGTAGTTTTACCGTTTTTGGCTCGGGATTGTATTGGGGAAATGTAGTTTGCACTCTTGGTGAGGTTGTAGGATTGAAATTCTGAATTGGTTGAATGACTTATTGAATTGATTTCTAATTCTTTGTTCATTCCATAAACATGTTTGAATGATTTAGGACTAGGCACCCTTGATTTTGAGCATGTTTGATTGTTAAAGGTTTTGATGTCGTGCCTCTCTAAACCGCCAAGTAACAAGGATTTACGACACCTTGAGCGTATTGGCGTCCTTGCGCTCTTGGTGATCGTTCTTCCCGAATTAGAATTCCAAATCGACACACTAATTTCGCGTCCAAATTAGATAGTTGTCACGGTTAGCTTGTTGCTATCGATCGGTCTTGGGAGAGCGTTGGCCGCCAATGTCCGATCGATATGCTTGATTAGCATGATTAATTATGTCTAATCAATTTCCATGGAGCATGTCTGAGTTAATTTATTAATTTTAGACGAGCTGTGTATTCGTTAAATTGTTTAGCCATTATAGTCGTCAACCTATGATCCAAGAGGCATGCTAAATTTATTCCCGATCGTCCCGAGTCGAGAACTCCGTTAGTTAAATTATCATCGTTTGCATTGTTCCTTCTTAGTTAATTAAAATCCAACAAATCCCCCTTATTTCATTTATTTTATTAGTTTACAAATTTAATTAAGATTAAGTCAAGTTAACTTAATTCCCTGTGGATCGACCCTGTTGCCGCTACTCTACTAATAGTTTAGTGAATTCGGGCAAATATAAATTCATTTTGGCGGGTCTCGACAACCCGATGATTGGCGATAGTTCAATAATATCGCTACCAAAATTGGCGCCGTTGCCGGGGAGCTAAGTGTAATTCGGCCTAATTTAAATTTGATTTGTAGACTTTTGATTTTCACTTTAAAAATTTTGTTTATTCTTTTATTATTTGCAATTTTTGATCTGTTTGTTTAAGTGTGCTAGAAGTGCTTAATTACTTTTTATTGAGAAAATGGAGATTGACGATGAGATTGGAGACCCAAAAACACTCAGACAGTGGACATCGGTTGCTATGGGCCACCAACCTTCTTGTATTTCCTACCCGGAAATCTCAAGTGAGTTTGTACTTAAGTCAGGCTTAATTGATCATTTGCCTTCCTTTTGTGGTAAAGCAGATGAAGATCCCTATAAACACCTCAAAGAGTTTGAAATGACAAGTTCCGCGATGAAGCCAGGCGACGTAACTGAAGATCACCTCTATCTGAGAGCTTTTCCATTCACCTTGAGAGGTGAAGCTCGAGAATGGCTACATTACTTGCCGTCAGGAACCATCTCCACTTGGAAGAAGTTACAGAGTCTATTCTTGGAAAGGTATTTCCCAGCTTCGAAAGCTAGAGCCGTGAAAAAAGATATCCACCATTTCAAGCAAAAGGAGGATGAGGCATTTCACGAGTGCTGGGAGAGGTTCATTAAACTCTGTGAGAAATGCCCGAACCACCTGATAGCAGAAGCCGCGCTTATCGAATTCTTCTATGATGGGTTGCTTCCGCATGACTGCCAGATGCTTGATGCATCGAGTGGAGGAGCCCTTTGGGAGAAAACTCCTGCGGAAGCCCGACAGTTGATCTCCAACATAGTTGAGAACCGTCGTCAATACGGGGGAAGAAACGAGCAATCTAAGATGTCTTCCGACATAGAAGGGCTCAAAGAACAAGTGTCTCAGGTATTTGGTTTAATTCATACGATGCAAGAAAAATCATCTCAGGCTGTTTCTTCCATTTCAGGTCAAGCCCTTGAAGGCATGTTCAAGTCACTTATGGAATCTAGCAATGAGACAAATTCGCAGATGCGGTCTCTAAGAGATGGGTTAACTGAGGTGAAGGAAAGAATGAGCAAAATAGAACTCAAAGCGGAAAGCGTTAGCGCGATAAATCTCAGAAGTGGTAAAGAAGTGCCATCTCAAACCACTCCCGAGAGTTCTCACAAAGATTCAGAGATATCTCCAGATAAGTGTTCTCAAACACCCTTTGAAACGGTTGTAGATTCTCCTTATATTTCTATGAAGTCTTACACTCCCGTTGCTCCTTTTCCTAGTAGGTTGGCGAGGCCACCTAAGGAGGTCGACGACGCGGATGTTCTTGAGACGTTGAGAAAGGTTGGGATCAATATACCGTTGCTTGATGCAATTCAGCAAATCCCAAGGTACGCTAAATTTTTAAAGGAGATGTGCACCATGAAGAGGAAGACCAAAAGTGCTGAGAGAGTCGTGGTAAGCAAGAATGTTTCTGCCCTGATAACCCAAGGTATTCCAAGCAAATGCCAGGACCCAGGTATGTTCCTCTTGCCATGTACTATAGGGGATAGAGAAATCGAGCACGCCATGCTAGACTTAGGAGCCTCAATTAACGTTATGCCATACTCAGTCTACAAGAGTCTCGGTTTAGAAGGTATGCAGGAAACTAGTTTAATTATCCAGTTAGCTAATAGGTCTTCTATTCATCCTCTAGGGGTGATTGAGGATGTGTTGGTTAAAGTTAAGGATTTGATCTTCCCTGCTGATTTTTATGTGATAAAAATGGAAGAAAACACATCCACTACTTCAGTTTTACTAGGTAGACCATTCATGAAAACCGCTAAGACAAAAATTAATGTGCATGATGGTACCTTGTCTGTTGAATATGAAGGGGATGTGTTCGAATTTAACGTATTTGATGCCATGAAACAACAAGCTGATGTGCATTCTGTCTGTAAAATTGATCGTATAGATACTTTAGAACAAGAAGAATGCATGACTGTTTTAGGTTTGGGGTATGGACTTTATGGGACCCTTTCCCCCTTCATTTGGTTTTGTCTATATTCTGTTGGCTGTGGACTACGTGTCTAAGTAGGTGGAGGCTAAGGCCACCAAAGTTGATACTGCTAATGTTGTTTCCAGTTTTGTCAAATCCAATATTTTCAGCAGGTATGGAGTTCCACGAGCCATCATAAGCGACCAGGGGAGCCACTTCTGCAACAAGACGATCCAGGCCTTGATGAGGAAGTATGGGGTAAATCACAAAATCTCTACCCCGTACCATCCTCAAACCAATGGCCAAGCAGAAGTCTCCAATCGAGAGGTGAAGAGCATCCTAGAGAAAACAGTAAGTCCAGGAAGGAAGGATTGGAGCCTCAGGCTGGACGACGCTTTGTGGGCTTACCGTACGGCTTACAAAACCCCCATAGGGATGTCTCCCTACCAGATGGTTTTTGGTAAAGCCTGTCATCTCCCCGTGGAGATCGAACACAAAGCTTACTGGGCCGTGAAGAAGTGTAACATGGACTTTGACTTGGCGGGCGAAGAAAGACTCCTCAAATTGCAAGAACTAGAGGAGCTTCGCCTGGATGCATATGAGAACTCGAAGACCTACAAAGAAAAGACCAAGATGTTCCACGACAGACGAGTCGTCAGAAAACACTTCGAAGTTGGTCAGAAGGTCCTCTTGTTCAACTCCCGCCTGAAGTTCATGCCAGGTAAACTTCGTTCCCCGTGGCTTGGTCCTTTCATTATAACTGATGTCCATCACTATGGTGCAGTCAAGATTCAAAGCTTAGATACAGAGAAGGAATACACGGTGAATGGCCAGCGATTGAAGATCTTTCATGAGGGAATGTCAGAGGACTTCGACGACCATGCCTACTTGAAAGAGCCTGATTATGAGAAAGGATGAAATGAGTTTTGGTAAAGTCGAGCAATCGACTCTAAAAATTTGCGCTACTCGGAGGCACCCGAGCTTGAACTGTACATGCTTTTTGTTTACTTTACTGTCTTTAGGATTAGCTTAGGTTCCTACTCTGATGTTGTGAATTTTCAGGTGAAACAATGGCTCGTCCTTGCGGTTCATTGACTAAAGTTTAAGCAAGCTCTCCAACCCCTAAGTCACAATTCAGGGAAGGTTTTCTTTCCTTAAAATTTTGACTGTGTTGTTATAGTCCAATGAGGACATTGTCCATTTTTAAAGTTGGGGGTGGTGGGTTGTACCTTATAGTGATTGTCGAGCTTTGTTGTGGAATCCTGATTAACTTGTTGAGTTATGGTGAAAGCATGCTAGTCTGACTATGAAATTCTGTGATGTACTGCTAAGTTCTTCGTATGTGGTTGTCGTGAAATTCAGCATGATTGCATTTGTTAAGGCCATTTTGAAAAAAAATTCAATTTATTTCCCTGTTTAAGCTTCACATGTTAGCACTCTATCTTGGATCTGTGGGTTTAGGGTAACTCAGTTTGTTTTGAAATCCGTTGTCACCTCGAAAGGCAACCTTATGATGGGCTGAGAGTCGCTCTTGTTTGTAATCCATGCGCTTAAAAATTTTAACATGATTTTTAGGCTAAAGAAAAGGAATGCATATTTTATAAAAAGGAAAAAGTAATCTCCTGAGGTGTTCCTCCTTCTTGAGTTGCCTTAGTAACCAGGGGCGATCGTCTAACCCACGGTCGCCACTACATGAAAAGGAAGCACAAAGAAGTGAACGCTAGTCCTTAAAAATGTGAATTTTGCACGTAGTCAGATGCACTGTGCAATGAAATTGCAGGCAAGCTGTAACGAAAGTAAAATTGACATGTTAGGCGCTCACGGAGATCATAGAAAAATAGAGAAAAGATGCCTTGCGATCTATTACTTGCTTGGACGATGAATTGCCCTTAGACTGTTCTGTTTAGCCATAAGTAGAGGGAAGGCGAAATTTTAGGATGGGTAGAGCTGTTCTAAGCCTTTGGAAATCTAAGATCGAGAGCTAGGACCGAAGCATAAATAGGGAAGCATCTTTAAATTTTTTTTGAATTGTTCTTAACCAATACATGCATGCAGCTGTTTCTTTCAAATGCATATGCCCTGTTGTTTCCAGTACTGAGAACCGAGTCCCTAGCATGCATTCTCGTTTTATTTTGATTAATCAGAATTCCACCTTGCTCGAGGACTAGCAAGAATTAAGTTGGGGGTGTTTGATAGCTCCATTTTGGAGCTATAATTATGTCTCTAATTCTCGATTATTATTGGCTTAATCTTGCTTTTATGTGATTATTGCAGATGTTCTCGGTAATTCTCCCTCGGGAGTGTTTCGGCGCTTTTCGGAGCTTAATATCGCAATTTAAAGGCCTAAGAACATTTCCGGGGAAAAACCATGCAAAGGCATGAAGATTGGGCGCTTTGGGAAATTGAAGGCGAAATTCCATGCAAAAACCAGAGAGCTAGCGTCGAGCGACAGCGTCGAGACGCTGCCAGAGCGTCTCGACGCCCCGAAGTCTGAAGCGCTGATTTGAAGAAAAACCCGAGAGCAAGCGTCGAGAGACAGCGTCTCGACGCTCGCTCGACGCCGCACAAGCGTCTCGACGCTGTGCGAGCGTCTCGACGCTCCGAAGTCAGAGGCGTTAATTTGAAAATCCACCCGAGAGCAAGCGTCGAGCGACAGCGTCTCGACGCCGCGCAAGCGTCCCGACGCTGCGCGAGCGTCTCGACGCCACCCCGACTGCGCGCGCGGATTATTTAGGGCGCAGCGTCGAGACGCTGCCTTAGCGTCTCGACGCTACGACGGATTACTTAAAGTTTTTATCCGATTTTAGTCGCCATCTTCATCTTCTACCTCGAGCTTCGCGCCTGATTTGACGTTCCAGCAGCTGTTTTCACCATGGGAGGGGCTAGGAAGCTTCATTTGAAGCCATCCCCCACCACACAAGTCATGAGTGAGTAGTTTTACTGTTTTTGGCTCGGGATTGTATTGGGGAAATGTAGTTTGCACTCTTGGTGAGGTTGTAGGATTGAAATTCTGAATTGGTTGAATGACTTATTGAATTGATTTCTAATTCTTTGTTTATTCCATAAACATGTTTGAATGATTTAGGACTAGGCACCCTTCATTTTTAGCATGTTTGATTGTTAAAGGTTTTGATGTCGTGCCTCTCTAAACCGCCAAGTAACAAGGATTTACGACACCTTGAGCGTATTGGCGTCCTTGCGCTCTTGGTGATCGTTCTTCCCGAATTAGAATTCCAAATCGACACACTAATTTCGCGTCCAAATTAGATAGTTGTCACGGTTAGCTTGTTGCTATCGATCGGTCTTCGGAGAGCGTTGGCCGCCAATGTCCGATCGATATGCTTGATTAGCATGATTAATTATGTCTAATCAATTTCCATGGAGCATGTCTGAGTTAATTTATTAATTTTAGACGAGCTGTGTATTCGTTAAATTGTTTAGCCATTATACTCGTCAACCTATGATCCAAGAGGCATGCTAAACTTCGTTAGTTAAATTTGTAAACTAATAAAATAAATGAAATAAGGGGGATTTGTTGGACTTTAATTAACTAAGAAGGAACAACACAAAGAAGTGAACGCTAGTCCTTAAAAATGTGAATTTTGCCCGTAGTCAGATGCACTGTGCAATGAACTTGCAGGCAAGCTGTAACGAAAGTAAAATTGACATGTTAGGCGCTCACGGAGATCATAGAAAAAGAGAGAAAAGATGCCTTGCGATCTGTTACTTGCTTGGACGATGAATTGCCCTTAGACTGTTCTGTTTAGCCATAAGTAGAGGGAAGGCGAAATTTTAGGATGGGTAGAGCTGTTCTAAGCCTTTGGAAATCTAAGATCGAGAGCTAGGACCGAAGCATAAATAGGGAAGCATCTTTAAATTTTTTTTGAATTGTTCTTAACCAATACATGCATGCAGCTGTTTCTTTCAAATGCATATGCCCTGTTGTTTCCAGTACTTAGAACCGAGTCCCTAGCATGCATTCTCGTTTTATTTTGATTAATCAGAATTCCACCTTGCTCGAGGACTAGCAAGAATTAAGTTGGGGGTGTTTGATAGCTCCATTTTGGAGCTATAATTATGTCCCTAATTCTCGATTATTATTGGCTTAATCTTGCTTTTATGTGATTATTGCAGGTGTTCTCGGTAATTCACCCTCGGGAGTGTTTCGGCGCTTTTCGGAGCTTAATATCGCAATTTAAAGGCCTAAGAACATTTCCGGGGAAAAACCATGCAAAGGCATGAAGATTGGGCGCTTTGGGGAAATTGAAGGCGAAATTCCATGCAAAAACCCGAGAGCTAGCGTCGAGCGACAGCGTCGAGACGCTGCCAGAGCGTCTCGACGCCCCGAAGTCTGAAGCGCTGATTTGAAGAAAAACCTGAGAGCAAGCGTCGAGAGACAGCGTCTCGACGCTCGCTCGACGCCGCACAAGCGTCTCGACGCTGTGCGAGCGTCTCGACGCTCCGAAGTCAGAGGCGTTAATTTGAAAATCCACCCGAGAGCAAGCGTCGAGCGACAGCGTCTCGACGCTCGCTCGACGCCGCGCAAGCGTCCCGACGCTGCGCGAGCATCTCGACGCCACCCCGACTGCGCGCGCGGATTATTTAGGGCGCAGCGTCGAGACGCTGCCCTAGCGTCTCGACGCTACGACAGATTAGTTAAAGTTTTTATCCGATTTTAGTCGCCATCTTCATCTTCTACCTCGAGCTCCGCGCCTGATTTGACGTTCCAGCAGCTGTTTTCACCATGGGAGGGGCTAGGAAGCTTGATTTGAAGCCATCCCCCACCACACAAGTCATGAGTGAGTAGTTTTACCGTTTTTGGCTCGGGATTGTATTGGGGAAATGTAGTTTGCACTCTTGGTGAGGTTGTAGGATTGAAATTCTGAATTGGTTGAATGACTTATTGAATTGATTTCTAATTCTTTGTTTATTCCATAAACATGTTTGAATGATTTAGGACTAGGCACCCTTGATTTTGAGCATGTTTGATTGTTAAAGGTTTTGATGTCGTGCCTCTCTAAACCGCCAAGTAACAAGGATTTACGACACCTTGAGCGTATTGGTGTCCTTGCGCTCTTGGTGATCGTTCTTCCCGAATTAGAATTCCAAATCGACACACTAATTTCGCGTCCAAATTAGATAGTTGTCACGGTTAGCTTGTTGCTATCGATCGGTCTTGGGAGAGCGTTGGCCGCCAATGTCCGATCGATATGCTTGATTAGCATGATTAATTATGTCTAATCAATTTCCATGGAGCATGTCTGAGTTAATTTATTAATTTTAGACGAGCTGTGTATTCGTTAAATTGTTTAGCCATTATACTCGTCAACCTATGATCCAAGAGGCATGCTAAATTTATTCCCGATCGTCCCGAGTCGAGAACTTCGTTAGTTAAATTCCCATCGTTTGCATTGTTCCTTCTTAGTTAATTAAAATCCAACAAATCCCCCTTATTTCATTTATTTTATTAGTTTACAAATTTAATTAAGATTAAGTCAAGTTAACTTAATTCCCTGTGGATCGACCCCGTTGCCGCTACTCTACTAATAGTTTAGTGAATTCGGGCAAATATAAATTCATTTTGGCGGGTCTCGACAACCCGATGATTGGCGATAGTTCAATAATATCGCTACCATTTACTCATGTCCAAGTAAGGTCTTAAGCATCTTTTTTAAAACAGCGAGTATTGGTTTGTACTAGGAAAACGCCTATTCCTAGGTCGTTTTCTGGCTACCTTGAGAGGCTAGCATGAGTGTACGACTCTGAACTCTTACTCCTTCCAGAGGTTAGGAGTTCTTTGGAAAAAATGGATGGCCAATCAAAATTGCCCGTGGGATGAAGCTTACATACATTCAATGCATTCGAGAGCTATCCTACATGCTTGATTCACGTGTTTCTACCTATAGATTTGTCCTTAGCATGCCCTTATGTGATTTAGTTACTCATGGATGCAGATAGAATAGAAAGAGTAGATGAAGAAGACATGCTTAGAAGAATATTAAAGACAAAACAGAAGAGGGAAACAGCCAACAGAGAAGGTGAAGAACTCGTGAATTGATGAAATAATACTTCGATTCACTAGAAATTGAACTAAACAAAAGACAGCCTTGAAGAACTAAAGTAAAACAGAAAGCAACGAAATGAATTAGAGTAGCTATCGTACGGGAAATAACAACAAACAACAAAGAAAACAGGAAGCTAAAGCAGAAAACAGTAAATTCGAGAGTGATCGCCTCGTCGCAGACGCCTCGGCTGAAGGGAGAGAAAGGCAAGCTTTGCTTGGATGAATCCAATCAGAAGAGAAGATGAATCTTCTCTCCTTCCTATCAGATTGTCGATTCCAACAGCTGAACCTCTCAAACCAACAGACGGAGAAGAGAAAGAATGGGAAAGACTGCGTTTGAACTGGAAGACTACGCCGTTCGAGTGTGTTTCAACCTTCCACTTTGACCTCCTTTTATAGTATTCTGCAGGTGCGATTGGGTCAAGGAGAACCATCCATTCTCAACGTCGTACTTCTACGTGGCTGCAGGAGAAAGAATGGATCCCTGAAAGATCGGAACAAAACAGAAAAAGGTTAGACAACTTACGGATTTCACTTAAAACATTGCGGTTTTAGCAATGTTTCCGCAATGCTTCCGCAATGAGCAATTTTCAGTCCTTTAACTTCGTTTTTAATTCCTTTTCTTTCCTTTTGCATATAAGTCATAATTTAGCTTCATTCTTCTAATTCTCATATATAAGCACGAGTTTAAGCTAAATCCTACCAAAAACACCTACGAGTGCACATCTTTCTATAGAAAACAAGTCCTAAATTAGTCACTTTTGGAGATGTAACACACCCCCAAACTTAAGGTTTTGCTCGTCATCGAGCAATCTAAGGACTTACTTAGGCTGCTGTTTTAACCTTTCTAACCCCTTGCTGACTCCCCTAAGTTCCCTATCTATGGCAAAGCTGTCCTGTGACACATTTCTAAGTTTAAAACTAACTTCTCATTTTGCTTCTTCTGACTTCTCTTGCCTTATGATCCTACTGTTTCATCAACTCCCCACGACTGACCTATTTGCTTCGATCATTAAGTTCATTGTACAACTATCCCTAAGGCTTCAAATTCTACCTAGCTTTACCCTAGACTCAGTACATGCTTCTAATTTTTTACTTTTGAGCTGCCTAGGATTCCTTAGAGTCATGCCAGTCTTAGTATAAACCAGTGACAGTAGTACATTTTAGAGAACAACCTAAACCCTGGCATCACTACATTGGACATACATTCATCTCCTTAAACAACCCTACAAGCTACAACTTTGTGCTTAGCTAATTGAGGATCAGAGTTCTTTTTATTCAGGACACCCAAGCCACAAAGTTGCAACTCCTAGGTATACATTCTTCTTCCCTAGTTTTTCCTTTTTTTCTTTCTTACTTTGGTGGAGCCTCTCCTTTGGTTGCCTTTTGATGCAATGCCACTTGTGGGTTACACACTTGGCACTGATTACTCAGCAACTTTTAAGAGAGACACCCTTCTTTATTCTATTTTCATTTTTTTTTTTCAGTTCATCATTTTTTCACAAGGAGAAGAAGAATGCTTATGCTTAAAAGGAGAGAGGAATGTTCCTAGGCCTAGGGTGGCCTCCCCCAAACTTAAACTTCTCATTGTCCCCAATGAGAGTCTGAGGTGGCCCACCCCCAAACTTGTCCTAGAAGCATCTAGTCTAGGGTAAAACAAAGAGAATCTAAAAATCCTAGGCATAGAAAAAACATTCTTGAAGCAAACAACACAGCAGCAGAAATTTAGAAAAACAGTATGGTAAGGACTTATAGCTATGCATGCTGAGCAACTTAAGAGAGCCAATTTAAACTATCAAAGATGCCTTAAGACACTCATCCAGCATGTTTCTAGATAGGTCATATATGGCAGTCATACAAGCAGCAGAAGAACAAAACTGAAACAGAACCAGCCTATCAAAACAGTCAGTCAAAAGCATGCGACAACTAACAAAAATTGCGGCATTCGCAATAATTTCGCAATGCTTTTACAGGGCAGATATATCAGTGATTAAGGCCCCTTTGCATGCTCTCTTTAGTTACCACAGCTATACCAAAAGGAAAACTAAAACAACCTACTTAATCAGATACCATCTATCTATCCTAAACTATCCTAAACAACCAAAATAAATAACTAAGAACAGATCAAATATTGATTCAAAATAACAGAATTCACACAGTTTAACAAAAAGCAGTTTGATTTTTTTAGAGGGAACAGAAGTACTCCCTCGAGTGCCCTTCAGACTAGCACTCAGACGTCCTCATCATCATCCCTCCGTGCTCTTGGAGGTGCCCATGGCGTCAGCAGGTTAGTGGGGAACTCAGGAAAGATGCAGCCAACTGATCAGCAACGTCCTTATCCCTCGCTTGAGCATACTCAGCCCATTGCGCCATCTTCTTCTGAAGGTCCATCAGGCAGGCCATAGAGAGGGATTGAGCAGCAGCCAAGCCGTCTAGCTCAAATTCTATATTCCCTCTTCTTTGCATTCGCAGGCCTGTAGGCAGCTCCAGATGCCCCGTGTAGGCCAGCTGCCTCTCCATCCTTTCAATTGGCACACCTGCACATAAACAAAGCTTAGTGATGGTGTTTGGGAAGAAGAGAGGGCTCTTACCTATCTTGGCACAGTCTGTTATGGAGGCTGCTATAACCTCACCAACATTGACAGTGAGGCCCCTCATGATCGCATATACCAGCAGCGATCTCCCCTGATTAATGGTGGTCTCGTGGGTCACTAGGGACAGACGCCTGCGCACGAAGGAAAACCACACGGTTGCCTTTGCCATAAGGGTCGCACTCATCAGAGTGTGCTTCCCATTGCGCGAGATCGTCCACGCTGCCTCAGGTTGGCCAATGATACGCAGTGCTTCCTCCAGGACAGCCTCAGTGGGAGCGTCAATGATCCGCGCATAGTCAGTATGTTTCTGCCCCTTGAGGCCATAGGCTTCATTGATAGCCTTGGCTGAGAAGTCCACCTCAATTCCCCTTACCATGGACAGACCATCCTCGGGGTGCGTCAGATTTGCATAGAAGTCGTACACCATGCTGGAGTAGGCAGGGATGGGCGGTCTGCACAGCTCTTCCCAGCCGTGGTTGGTGATCTCTGCGCGCAAGAATTGTGGCAAGTCTGCCAATGCGTCAAGAAACCCCTTCTCATGGAGTAGGTCTCTTTTCCTCAGTTCAGTGCCCCTTGACTCAGCATCAGAAGACACATACCTCACAGCTTGAGGCTCATCTTCGGGGTACAATTTGGCTTTCCCCTTGTCCCGTGCCTTGGCCGACTCAGCAGCCTCGACCTTCAGCCTCTTCAATGAAGGCTCACCACTGACCTTCCTTTTCTTGGATTTCTTTGAAGCTTTTGGCCGTTTGGCCTTGACAACCTTGGGCACCTTCTTCCTCAGTCGTGCCCTGGTGGTGATCTGCTGGAGGCAGTCCCCCAGTGTCTCATCCATCGAATCACCCCCCTTTGCTGGGCTATCGGGGCTGACTTCCCTTAAAGGAGAGAAGACCTCATCTTCTTCAGCCGTTTCTTCGCCTGGCGCTGATTCTTGATGTTCTTCACATGGAATTTCAGGCTCGGGCGTTGGCGATGATGGCGATGCCTCAGGGCTTTGTGGAGGTGGAGATAGCTCAGGGCTCTGTGGAGATGGAGAAGGCTCGAGGCTTTGCGCTGGTAGAGATGGTTCAGTGCTCTGTCTGGCCGTCTCGTATGATGGACGGCCACTTCCTTGACTCTCCACAGTGGGAGTCTTCTCCTTGACCGGTGCGTCCCCGATTTCCATCGTCCATTTTCTTTTCTTGGGCGTGCCCACTGGTTCAGACGGCCCAGCAGGAATTTCCGTCACCACCTTCCACTTCTTCTTGCGGACAGGAAGCTTAGAAGGTCGTTCAGGTCGCGTAGCTTTGGCATCTGCTAAGGCAAGGAGTGCCTCTCTCGCAGCTGCCTCTGCGTCAGCGGCCTTCTTCTTGGAAGCAGATCTCTCAGCCCTTGTAAGCACCATTGTGGAATCGAAGAGATCTGAGAATAGGAATTGCAGAGGAAGAAGAAGATAGATTTCTTGAAGTCCAACGAATGAGGGAAGCGTACGGGCCACGACTGTTCTAATGGCTATTTGTAATGATGTGAATCCCAACGGCTATTTCTGTTGCGGTTTCAGCAAATCCACCGCAATTAAATGGCCGTTGGAGATTTTTCTTGATTTAAATCCCAAGATTCTCCTCACTCAATCTTTGACTCGGCCCGATTTCTTCTCCGATTCTTTACCCTTGATTCATCTCCTTGATTTCCTCTTTTGATCCCCTATTAAAAAGAAATAAAATTAACATCAAATTCGTAATAAAAATCACACATAAACATACACAAATAACAACCGAAAAAACAGCGAAAAATAAACTAAGGCATAGCCTCGCATGGACGAGCACAGTAATCACTCGTCTCCTCTCGGTGTTATTTTCAAGTTTCAGCTAAGAGGAAGGCCGAGAGAGTCTTCACATCTCCTTCCTCATAATAATGCTTCAATCGTGCACCATTAACCATGAACGGTTGCCCGTGCTGCAGGTTCCTAATCTCAATTGCACCATGAACAAACACGTTAGTTATAACAAAAGGACCTGACCATCTGGACTTAAGTTTGCCTGGAAATAATCTCAACCTTGAGTTAAATAACAAGACATGCTGGCCTTTCTTAAAGTCATTAATCCTAAGTCTACTGTCATGCCAAATTTTAGTTTTTTCCTTATACATTTTAGCATTTTCATAGGACATATGTCTCAGCTCATCAAGCTCATGTAATTGCAGAGACCGCAATGTTCCCGCATCAGTCACGCAATAATTCAGCTCTTTCAAGGCCCAAAATGCTTTGATTTCCAATTCGAATGGTAAGTGACATGCTTTGCCATACACAAGTCTATAAGGAGACATACCTAGGGGTGTCTTATATGCAGTCCTATATGCCCAAAGTGCATCCTCTAATTTAAACGACCAATCTTTTCTATTGGGTTTGACCACTTTTTCGAGTATGTTTTTAATCTCCCTATTTGATATTTCAGCTTGTCCATTCGAATGTGGGTGATAAGGGGTGGCTACTCTATGCCTAACATTGTACTTAGCCAACACTTTTTCCATAGCTTTATTAATAAAGTGTGTCCCTTCATCACTAATTATCGCACGGGGTGTACCAAACCTAGTAAAGATATGTCTATTAAGGAACTTAATGACTGTCTTGGCATCGTTTGTTGGACATGCTATGGCCTCTACCCATTTAGATACATAGTCTACAGCTACAAGTATGTAAAGGTTACCTGCTGATGGGGGAAAGGGTCCCATGAAGTCAATGCCCCACACATCAAAGAGCTCCAACTCTAAGATGTAAGTGAGAGGCATCTCATCCTTCCGACTGAGGTTACCTGTTCTCTGGCATTCATTGCAGCTGTGTGCATGGTTGTGGGCATCTTTGAAGATCGTGGGCCAATAGTAGCCACTCTGGAACACCTTTGCAGCTGTTCTTTGGCCACCAAAGTGTCCACCATAAGGAGATGTATGGCAGTGCTGCAGCACAGACTTCGCTTCAGCAGCTGATACACACTTCCTTAGCAAACCATCTGCACATGTCTTGTAGAGTGTAGGATCGTCCCAGATGAACTTCCTAGCTTCATGTAGGAACCTCTTATTTTCTTGTCCTCCCTTGAAAGTTGGTAATACCTGCGAGGCAAGGAAGTTAGCAATATCAGCAAACCAAGGTTTCTCATCGTTATCACGATGTGCTAATACAAAGACATGCTCATCGATAAAGGCATCAGAAATTGCGGTTTCCGCAATTTTATCGCAATTATGTTCCAATCTAGAAAGATGATCCGCAACCACATTTTCGCATCCTTTCTTATCTCTAATGTCTAGATCAAACTCTTGCAGCAACAATACCCATCTAATTAACCTAGCCTTAGCATCAGCCTTTCTCATAAGGTATTTTAGCGCAGAATGATCAGTGTACACGATTGTCCTAGTGCCTACAATGTAATTCCTAAACTTCTCGCAGGCAAACACTACAGCTAGCATTTCCTTCTCCGTGGTTGTGTAATTACATTGTGCCTCATTCAGTGTCTTACTAGCATAGTATACAGGGTGTGTTAGTTTGTCAATCTTGTTGGGTTTTATGTCCTAAAACTTGTAGTTTGTAAACTGAATGAATGTATATATTATATTTCAATAAAGTTGTTATTGAATTTTAGTGAATTGTGTTTGTATTAACCTATACCAATAACTAACACCCATGGCGATAGTGTGAGTACTTGAACTTCATGTGTGACATGAATGTGAATCAAGTTCAAGTAGACAGCCAAAAATGGTCTATAGTATAGGGATAAGGCTGGGTACCTTATCCTGGGGACACTATTGGACGCGGCTCACTTTGTATAGTACAAAACGATGTGATTCGAATCGTTTCATGTAGAGACATGTGAGTGAGGGCGTCCTGTGCAATGAGTTTGCACAAGACCGAACCAAGAAATAAAATCGCTCTTTCTTTATAACACCGTTTACTGTAAAGACCGGTTTATTCATATGATGACTTAGGTAACTCGATCTCAATCCTGAGCTTACTATGAACTCCTGTTTATTCAACCTTATCCTTTGATTTGTACGGGTGAGAGTGGCCAGATTGCCAACTCAATATGCCTACCATCTTGGGGATAAGATCGAATAAGTGGCTGGGGACATAGTTATGCGAGATGGAATTCACTCCTACCCGCTTTAAGGGTTAGTAGAGAGGTTGTTCCCTTAAGTGCTGACTCCAGGTCTTGAACAATGGGCCCATCCTCTCCTGATCAGGGAGGAATCTGATTTGATGGTTGGACCACAAATCAATTGTTCATTAGAGGTGTTAGTGGTACTTAAGGAACAAGATATAATACAAGGGTTAAACGGTTTAAATGACCCGTTGTGATTATGAACGACCTGTGAAGGATCGACTTACTGATGATAGTTATATCAATAGAACACAATATATCTACAGTGAGGAGAGTGCAGCCCTTGGACTTTAGTGGAGTCTCCGGGGGTTAACGAATGTTGGTTAGTTCGGTTGAAAGAGTTTTGACCGGATAATCTCGTATCGTTGGAGCTCATGATCTGTAGGTCCTTACGGTTCTCCTGGCTAGCTCGGATAAAGCCATGAAACAGTATAAAAGAAAAGAAAAGAATTTGAATCGTTCAAATTCGGGTTTGTGGAAGAAGAATAGACATATTTAAATATGATTTAAATATAGACATATTTAAATATGATTTAAATATGAGATTGGTCTGAAAACATGAATAGGATTCATGTGCAAAAGTCGGTTTTCGGAAAACCGGGTTTAATTATATTATTTAATTAATATTTGATATTGATTAAATAATATTAATTAAAATATATATATATATTTTATTAATTAAAAATTTTAATTAATAAAATAATTATTATTATTTTTAATAATAATAATTTATAAATATATATATATATATATATATATATATTTACATGTGTCTTACATGCAATGTAAGACACATGTAAATATATACAAGGTATATATTTTTGACTCATCAGACTAATTAAAAAAAAAAAAAAAAAAGAATTGCATTAGTGGAGATTGGGGTATACTATTTCGATTTGAATTTCAATTTGGAATTTGAAGAACCCCGTCTGCTTCTGTCTTCTTCTTCTCTCAGCTTCTGAAAAATAGTTTTTCAGTGCAGCTTCTTCTTCCTTTTCTTTTGTAAAAGGAGTCCCACTACTCCGTTTCTCGGCCTGAGGATAGCGGGATTACCGTGGGTGGTCCACGAAGGTTTCGTGAGAAGGCTCGTTGAGCTCGTGAGGAGTTTCTGGCGGTGAAATTTGGAGAAATACGAACGACAAGGGTATGTGTTCTAATTTCTCTTTTTCATTGCTTTTGCATGTTTCCATTTGTTTAAATTGATGAAATTAGAGTGTCCATGATCCAAATCGCCTTCCGCTGCGTTCCATCAACGCTCCATCAATTGGTATCAGAGCGTTTTTGGCCACTCAATTTCAATCAATTTAAGTTATGGTGGGTTTTATTTAGAAATTGTTTCTGAATGGTTTTCTAAAGTGAATATCGATTTTGGCATAGTTTCTTTTTTAATTTCATTATTTGTAATTGCCCAAGATTGTATGGGCTTTAATGCATGCTAAAGAGTCTGTATTTTTAGAGTCATTAGAGTCCATATAGGGTTCTTTGTGAAAGAAGTTTGAATTTGAAACTCGCTGAAATGTTCGGTGTAAGTTCAAACTCATTCTGGGCAATACGAGGAGAAATTCGAAGAAAATTTGGCCGAAGCGTTCGGAGGAAGCAAGTTGGTCAAAGGCGGTGCGAAGAGTTCGAAGTCCGCTCAAGACATAGCTTGTTGATCAAGCTTGTAATAAATTAGTTATTGCTTGCTAAATGCCAAAATCGATCCACTTTAGTGTGTTTAATTAATTATGCATTGCGAATGTATGTTTTAATTAAATTCCATGTTTATATGTGCATAACGTATGCCATATAGATTTAAAATCCCACCGTAGGAAGCATGCTTCATGCATTGAAAATATGTTATAAGTGTTATAATATATCGTATGCATATTTGGCAATTCATGAATTTTGATATAAGAGTTATATTAATTCATGAATTAATTATTGTTAGTTCAATAGAATAATTGATATAAGTGTTATATTAATTATGAAATTAAATCAACAACATAGATTGCCATAGTTTTATGCACATGGTATATTATAAGTGTTATAATGTATAGGATGCATGTTTATTCATGAGTATTAATATAAGAGTTATATTAATTCATGAATTAGATGTTGTTTGCTTAATAGAATAATTGATATAAGTGTTATATTAATTATGAAATTAAACATCCAACATTAGATGCATTTTGTTTGTTATAAGTGTTATAATGTATAGGATGCATGCTTAATTCAGAGTATTGATATAAGTGTTATATTGATTATGAATTAAGAGTTGAATGTTTAAGAACATAATTGATATAATTGTTATATTAATTATGAAATTAAATATTCAACTTGTCATGCCTTAGTGTTGCATGTTTGAGAAGCATGTAGAAGTTTGTTATAGTTAGTCTTAGTTTTGCAAAGCGTTGTAAAATTGGCATAGACTTTTAAAATCTATAACAAAGACAAAGGCATGCTCACTTAGGGTTGAATGTATCGTTCCGTTTCATTAGATGAATAGGTCGATATCTTGTAAATGCTAAGGTTACAAGAAACTCACCCGGCGACATCCTGTTCGAGGTTGGAGGTATTTAAGCTGACGGTTTACGGAACACCTCCTACCTGGGGACCATCTGGTACTTGAGTAAAGTTAACCCGGCTTTATGAGCATGCGTGAGTGGTGTGAGGTAATAAAGTGTTTATCACCTAGACATCATAGGTAAAAATTTGTTTTACCTAGACTTAGGCCTTATTGTCTTAGCCGGATAATGCCTGAGTAATTTACCCATTCCGTCTTAAAATACTTAGTAGAGGTGTTGAGAATGATGGAGCGCTCATGGCACGCAGCGGAAGCGATTTGGATCATAGACACTCTAATTTCATCTATTTAAACAAATGGAAACATGCAAAAGCAATGAAAAAGAGAAATTAGAACACATACCCTTGTCGTTCGTATTTCTCCAAATTCACCGCCAGAAACTCCTCACGAGCTCACCGAGCCTTCTCACGAAACCTTCGTGTACCACCCACAGTAGTCCCGCTATCCTCGGGCCGAGAAACGGAGTAGTGGGACTTCTTTTACAAAAGAAAAGAGGAAAGAAGTTTCAACTGAAAAAACTATTTTCTCAGCAAGCAGAGGAAGAAGACGGAGCAGAAGAGAATTGAATTTCAAACTTTCAATTCATTTGTGAACCCAAAAGGGCACTCACAAATTAAATTCTTTCTTTTTTTTTTTTTTTTTTTTTAATTAATCTGATGAATCATCTGATGAATCACATATATACTGTGTATATATTTTACATGTGTCTTACATTGCATGTAAGACACATGTAAATATATATATATATATATATATATATATATATATATATATATATATATATATATTTATATATAATTATGATTATTAATAAAAATAATAATAATTATTTTATTAATTAAACTTTTTAATTAATAAAAAATATATATATAAATTAATTAATATTATTTAATTCAATATCAAATATTAATTAAATAATATAATTAATCCCGGTTTTCCGAAAACCGACTTTTTTGCACATGAATCCTATTCATGTTTTCAGATCAATCTCATATTTAAATCATATTTAAATATGTCAATATTTAAATCATATTTAAATATGTCTATTCTTCTTCCACAAACTTGAATTTGAACGATTCAAATTCTTTTCTTTTCTTTTATATTGTTTCACGGCTTTATCCGAGCTAGCCAGGAGAACCGTAAGGACCTACAGATCATGAGCTCCAACGATACGAGATTATCCGGTCAAAACTCTTTCAACCGAACTAACCAACATTCGTTAACCCCCGGAGACTCCACTAAAGTCCAAGGGCTGCACTCTCCTCACTGTAGATATATTGTGTCCTGTTGATCTAACTATCATCAGTAAGTCGATCCTTCACAGGTCGTTCACAATCACAACGGGTCATTTATACCGTTTAACCCTTGTATTATATCTTGTTCCTTAAGTACCACTGACACCTCTAATGAACAATTGATTTGTGGTCCAACCATCAAATCAGATTCCTCCCTGATCAGGAGAGGATGGGCCCATTGTTCAAGACCTGGAGTCAGCACTTAAGGGAACAACCTCTCTACTAACCCTTAAAGCGGGTATGAGTGAATTCCAATCTTGCTACAACTATGTCCCCAGCCACTTATTCAATCTTATCCCCAAGATGGTAGGCATATTGAGTCGGCGATCTGGCCACTCTCACCCGTACAAATCAAAGGATAAGGTTGAATAAACAGGAGTTCATAGTAAACTCAGGATTGAGATCGAGTTACCTAAGTCATCATATGAAAAAACCGGTCTTTACAGTAAACGGTGTTATAAAGAAAGAGCGATTTTATTTCTTGGTTCGGTCTTGTGCAAACTCATTGCACAGGACGCCCTCACTCACATGTCTCTACATGAAACGATTCGAATCACATCGTTTTGTACTATACAAAGTGAGCCGCGTCCAATAGTGTCCCCAGGATAAGGTACCCAGCCTTATCCCTATACTATAGACCATTTTGGTTGTCTACTTGAACTTGATTCATATTCATGTCACACATGAAGTTCAAGTACTCACACTATCGCCACGGGTGTTAGTTATTGGTATAGGTTAATACAAACACAATTAACTAAAATTCAATAACAACTTTATTGAAATATAATATATTTATTCATACAGTTTACAAACTACGAGTTTTAGGACATAAAACCCAACAAACTCCCACTTGGACTAAAACGTCAGTGAAGTACATGCTGTTCGAGAGAACTAGAATATCAAATATCTAAAGTTTCTCCCACTGTCCTACTGAGCAGCTCGCAGCCCTATACTTTGTAGGTGTCTCTCAAACACTTTAGCCGTGAGAGACTTAGTAAACGGATCAGCAATGTTGTGCTCCGAGGCTACCTGTGTGACGATCACATCTCCTCGTTTCACTATCTCCCTGATGAGATGATACTTCCGCTCAATATGCTTTCCACGCTTATGGCTTCTAGGTTCTTTAGAATTTGTCACTGCACCGCTGTTATCACAATAAAGGGTGATTGGCAAGTTCATATTTGGAACAACTTCCAAATCTGTCAAGAACTTCCTAAGCCATACAGCTTCCTTCGCTGCTTCGCAAGCTGCGACATACTCAGCTTCCATGGTGGAGTCAGCAATACAACCTTGCTTTATACTCCTCCATACTATTGCTCCTCCGTTAAGAGTGAACACTGATCCTGATGTAGATTTCCTGGAATCTATATCAGTCTGAAAATCAGAGTCAGTGTATCCTGCAAGGATTAAATCCTTCGCTCCATACACAAGCACATAGTCTCTCGTTCTCCTAAGATACTTGAGGACGTGTTTAACGGCTGTCCAGTGATCATATCCTGGATTGGACTGGAACCTACTGACAATTCCTACTGCATAGCAGATGTCGGGTCTTGTACACAACATAGCGTACATGAGACTACCAACTGCAGATGCATAGGGAATTCGTCTCATATCCTCAACCTCTTGAGGTGTCTTAGGAGACTGTTCCTTAGACAAGTGAATTCCATGCCTAAAAGGCAGCGAACCTTTCTTGGAATTCTGCATCGAATATCTTGACAACACCTTGTCAATATAAGATGCTTGAGACAACGCTAGCACTTTGTTCTTACGATTCCTTATGATCTGAATCCCTAGAACAAACTGAGCCTCTCCCAAATCTTTCATTTGGAGTTGGGTCGCTAGCCAATTCTTAACGTCAGTTAGGAACCCTACATCATTCCCAATGAGTAGTATATCGTCTACGTACAAGACTAAGAAAGCTACAACAGTATTGACTACTTTCTTGTAAACACAAGGTTCGTCAATATTTTGTTCAAAGCCATAAGATTTGATCGCCGTATCAAACCTTATATTCCAGGATCTAGATGTTTGCTTCAACCCATAAATGGATCGATTAAGCTTGCAAACCTTTTGCTCTTGACCCTGAAGTATGAATCCCTCTGGTTGAGCCATATAGATACTCTCCTCAAGATTACCATTCAGAAAGGCAGTCTTGACATCCATTTGCCAGATTTCATAATCATAAAATGTAGCAATGGATAAGAGTATTCTAATCGACTTTAACATGGCAACAGGAGAAAAAGTTTCTTCATAGTCCACCCCTTCTCTTTGGGAATAACCTTTTGCCACAAGTCGAGCCTTAAAGGTTTGCACCTTGCCGGCTTGGTCTCGTTTTCTCTTGTAGATCCACTTGCAACCGATAGGTCTTTCACTATCTGGTTGGTCTACAAGATCCCAGACCGAATTGAAGTACATAGACTCCATTTCGAGATCCATGGCTTTAAGCCACTGGTCCTTGTCTGTATCATTCATTGCCTGTTTAAAGGTCAATGGATCCTCAACGCCATCATCAGGTATGACGACTTGAGTTTCAGACAAGCCGATGTAGCGGTCGGGCTGTCTTACATCCCTCCCACTGCGTCGAGGCTTTCTCAACTCTTGAGAAGGACCAGCCTGATCAACAACCTTTGTTGATCCGTCTGTAGCTTTCCTGGAAAATTCGGACAAAACAATTTTGCTCGACGGTTGATAATCTCTCATGTGGTCTTCCTCTAAGAACGTGGCATTAGTCGATACTAGTACCTTGTTCTCATGAGGATCGTAAAATAGACCACCTTTCGTTTCCTTGGGGTAAGCTACGAATAGGCACAATTTTGAACGATGTTTCAACTTCTTTGGATTGGGTACTAGCACATGTGCCAGACACCCCCAAATCCTGAAGTGACGTAAACTACCTTTACGCCCTCTCCATAACTCATAAGGTGTTTCAGAAACACTCTTAGAGGGAACCATGTTCAAAATATATACTGCAGTCTCTACTGCATATCCCCAAAACGAACTAGGCAAATGAGCATAACTCATCATAGATCGAACCATGTCTAACAGGGTTCTATTTCTCCTCTCGGACACACCATTCTGCTGTGGTGTTCCTGGCGCTGAGAGTTGAGATACTATTCCATGTTCTATCATATAGTCCTGGAATCTTAAATCCATATACTCTCCACCTCGATCTGATCGGAGTGTTTTTATCGATTTACCTAATGTGTTCTCAACCTCTACCTTATACTCTTTGAACTTTTCAAGAGCTTCGGACTTATGATGCATTAGATAAAGATAATCGTACCTAGAATAATCATCAATGAAACTGATGAAATATTCATACCCTCCTCGTGCTTTGACATTCAAAGGACCGCAGAGATCCGAATGCACGATTTCTAGAGGTTCTTTGGACCTATGACCTTTTTCGGAAAAAGATCGTTTGGTCATTTTTCCCTCAAGACAAGACTCACATGGCGGTAAAGAGTTGTCCTCTAAACGATTTAGGAGACCACTCTTAACCAATCTCCCAATCCTATTGAGATTAATGTGACCTAGTCTTAAGTGCCAAAGATAAGTACTTGGAGAAAGTTTCTGCCTTTTAGTTTGAGTCTCAGCTGTTTTAAACATTTCAGTGTTCAAAATAGCTTTGGCTTCGGTTGGTCTTAACACATATAAGTTGTTTTCAAGTTTCGCAGAACAAATACGTACCTCTTTTGCTAATGAACGCTTCATTATGAACAAAAGATACTTTATACAACTGTTCTAACAAACAAGATATAGATACAAGATTCCTCTGGAAGGTAGGAACCAGGAGTACATTTTCTAGTAAAATGAAACTATCTCTATACAACAACTTTACAGCTCCCACTGCTTCAGCTGAGACAACCTCTCCAGTTCCAACTCTGAGAGTTATCTCACCTCGAGAAAGTGGCTGCCAAGAACTACTTTCCTGAAAAGAAGAACAAACATGGTTAGTAGCTCCTGAATCAAGTATCCAGGTATGACAATCATGTTCTACTAAACATGTTTCAACAACAAGTAAATCATATTTACCTTGTCTTTCCTTCTCAGCCTTTTTCTCTGCAAGATACTTTAGGAATTCCGTTTCCAGTGCCCATCTACACCACAATGGAAACATTTTCCTTTGTCTGCAGATCTACTCTTGCTTTTAGCAGCAGCAGGTGCTTTTCCCTTCCTTTTATCTTTCTTCTTCTTTTGAATACTCTTATTCTTAATAGAAGAAAGTTCAGACCTACTCCCTGAAGACGACCCCTTTTGGAATTTCCTAAAAGTGACAACGTTTGCCTCCTTCTCTTTTCCTTTAGAAGTCTAAAGGGACTGATAGGTCTGTAGCTCGCTGAGGAGAGAAGTCAAATTATACTTTATCTTGTTCATTACCAAATTGGTTCTGAACTGAAGGAAACTCTTCGGAAGAGATTCCAAGATAAAGCTTACTTGACTTGACTCATCAATAGTAGCTCTGTTTACTTCCGCCACATTGAAGTGGACCATCATGTTAAGGACATGCTCCCTAACAGAGGTTCCCTCCTTCATGCGAGAGTTGTAAACGAATTTGAGGGCTTCATGACAGACCGATGAGGACGGAAGTCCAAACATCTCCTGTAATGAAGACATGATTTCTTTAGCAGAAACCATATCCTCGTGCTTCTTAGCTAACACATCAGATATGCTGGCTAAGATATAGACTCGGGCTTTATCATTAGCCCTTATCCATCTATCATATGCTTCTCGAACAGTTCGAGTCGCATCCGAGCTAGGAGGGGGAGGACAATCCTCTGATAAGACGAACCTGAGATCATCTAGAACGAGAATCGTATTCAAGTTCGATTTCCAGGTCGCGTAGTTATCGCCGGTTAACTTATCGGAAGCTAGTAAGTGAATAAAAGAGCTAGTCATGCTGAAAAGAGAATGAATAAATATTAGTGAAAAGAGAATGAATAAATATAATAAACTACTAAGGGACGCTACTAAATGCATGCTGTTAACATTTGAAAAAAAACTCTTGATAAAAAAAATATAGAAATAAATATTCCATTTAAATAAACTAAAATATAATAATTTGGGATCCCATTTAAAATATTGAAAACATCAAATAAAACTCTTTTGCTTTAAAATTATTTCATAGCATAACCTAGAATAAAACATTAAAACTTAAATATCAAATATGCGGAAGTCATGCTGACAATGACCCATGGCACAAACAGCAAACGACCTCGTCACTCGCATTGTACGTTTTTGCCATTTCCTGAAAGATATTAATTGGAAAAGGATGAGTATAAAATTACTCAATAAGTAACCCCCAAATGGGATAAACATGCATACACAAGCAAAACATGCACTAAATAGTTTAATCATGTGGGGCCTTTATTTCCTGTCAAAACTTTCAAATCAACCTGTGGACAATTAACCCATCAAACTATACCAACTAACTGGTGGCGCTTAAGCGGGCAACTTGAGAGACTCTACCCCAGCTGATGGTAGTTGGCTCCCAATCAGCGGAGCCAAGTCTCACCCGTCAGAGCGCCTCATTCTGAGATGTACACAAACTGCATTAAGTTTGTCAGCTCACTGGTGAAACGTAGGTGGGTTTTTTTTAAAACGTGGACCTCTACCCCAACAGATGGTAACTGACCCCCAGTCTGTGGAGCCAAGATCCACCCACCTAGCTCCTAGTCATAGTACATCAACATACATGGATGGATAATTGCCACAACTTCTACATTAAAACATGAATCATTCACCATTATGCATGAGGCCCCCTAGCTGAATATCCTATAATGACATGACAATAAGTTCGTTGACCCAATCAATAGTCAAACAAACCAACTACACCATATCCTGAAGCATTCACCAAGAAAATATGGACAGTTCCAACTTATAAATTAATTCCAAGAATGAGAAACAATACACATATGAATTTCCACAACATCACTCATCCAGAACAACCAGAAACAAACATACATATAATACAGTAACAAACAAACAAACAAACTTTCCCACCAAGCCAAAGGCTTTCCATCACTAAGGAAACTTACATTGAATTGAAACACAAACGATCACTAAATTGCTTACGAAAGGTCTTGGTTCCAACCTAAACAATTTCCAACAATCAAAACCCATTCCTGAGATAAAACAATACTGTAAAAATGTCTAAACAAAAAAAACCCTAGGTTACCTACGTGGTCCTGCCCGTCACTCTTACGCTAAATTCAATTCCAATCTCAGACCGTTTTCGACACTGAAACAGAAATGGCCATTATAAGTTATGACAAATCTGCAATCTTGAAATAAAATCCAAAGGTTTCAAAACGAATTGTTACCTACTGAGCGTTGCCAAATCGATTGACGGTGAGGGTTGGGTGTGGATCGAACGACGATGGCCAATGGCCAATTATTTTTGATTCAGCGACAAAGTGCAGATGAAAGTAAAGAAAAGAAGAAAGGCCAATGCGAAGTGGAGATGCCCTAAACTCATCCTTTAAAAAAAAAAAATATTATTAATATTAATATTAAAAGAAAGATTTTAATAAAATTAATATTAATATTATTTTTTTTCCTTTTCCTTTTCCCTTTTTTTTATTTTTAATAACTTTTCTTTTCTTTCCATCCACTAAACCAAAATTCATAACATTTCTAATCCAACTCTTTCCAAATAAGCATTTTTCTCCTAAAAAAATAAAACTAAACTGATCAATCTCCTTACTCAACGAGCAAGAAATTTTCCCCAAGCAATTTAAAGCACTAAAAGCAAAAATAAGGGTACGGGGTGTTACATTCTTCTCACCTTAAGAACTTTCGTCCCCGAAAGTGGCTAATCTTGAAATAAATCGGGATACCTGGCCCTCATATCGTCTTCTCTTTCCCACGTAGCTTCCTCGAACTGGTGGTTTTGCCAAAGGACCTTAACAAGCGTTATTTCTCGGTTGCGAAGTGTCTTCACATCTCTTGCAAGAATTTGCTTCGGCTTCTCCTCAGAGCTCAGGTTCTCACTAAAATGTAAGGGTTCGAAGTCAATTATGTGGGATGGGTTCGCCAAATACTTTCGTAGCATAGAGACGTGAAAGACATTGTGGACCGCCGACAGAGAAGGAGGTAGGGCCAACCGGTAAGCCATCGGGCCGACCCGGTCTAAAACCTCAAATGGACCGATGAAGCGTGGGCTAAGCTTCCTGTTGCGTGCTCAATGTGTAAATAAAAAGAGCTAGTCATGCTGAAAAGAGAATGAATAAATATTAGTGAAAAGGTTTTAACCTAATTTACACACCAATCAAGAATTTAGCAAAGAATAATAATGTACCCAAAACTCATTATTAAACTGCAACGATACTTCAGTGGGTCAGAATGGTCGCTACCGAGGGGCAGTCAAGCATTCCTTCACTGAATCAAGACATTCTTGACTAAATGCTAATACCAGAATATCTCATATTCCTATAGCATCTTAGTTATCGCTATTTGGTCAAGATTTACTAACTCCTTAGCACATCTCGTAAGTGTGACCCTCCATTTTTAGAATTCATAGGGCGGCCCCAACGATGCAACCGAATGGAAATGTCAAAGTTGGGAATGGCTCTATGTTTCTTTATCCATAAATGGTGATTGAGATGTTCTGATTCCTATGAAACGACCCTCCGAATGGATCGGTAGCACTTGTGGGCACCTAGCAGGCAGAACATAGGAATCTCACGGTTCAATCCAATGGAGGAGACCGCAGGATGTATTGACATACTTCCTTCTCCCACTTACTATAAATACTTTCTCCATTCACCTTGCTCTTGAATTATGCAAATACCATCCGAATGGGGATGCCCTATTGACATCACGAGGCCGAGCATAATTCTCACGGTGTGAACTTAACAGAGAACGTAGGAGGAGAGGGACATATCATATATACCTTCTCAACACCTCTACTAAGTATTTTAAGACGGAATGGGTAAATTACTCAGGCATTATCCGGCTAAGACAATAAGACCTAAGTCTAGGTAAAACAAACTTTTACCTATGATGTCTAGGTGATAAACACTTTATTACCTCACACCACTCACGCATGCTCATAAAGTCGGGTTAACTTTACTCAAGTACCGGATGGTCCCCAGGTAGGAGGTGTTCCGTAAACCGTCAGCTTAAATACCTCCAACCTCGAACAGGATGTCCCCGGGTGAGTTTCTTGTAACCTTAGCATTTACAAGATATCGACCTATTCATCTAATGAAACGGAACGATACATTCAACCCTAAGTGAGCATGCCTTTGTCTTTGTTATAGATTTTAAAAGTCTATGCCAATTTTACAACGCTTTGCAAAACTAAGACTTACTACAACAAACTTCTACATGCTTCTCAAACATGCATCACTAAGGCATGATAAGTTAAATATTTAATTTCATAATTAATATAACAATTATATCGATTATGCTCTTAAAGATTCAACTCCTAATTCATAAATTAATATAACACTTATATCAATTCTCATGAATTAAGCATGCATCCTATACATTATAACACTTATAACAAACAAAATGCATCTAATGTTGGATGTTTAATTTCATAATTAATATAACACTTATATCAATTATTCTATTAAGCAAACAACATCTAATTCATGAATTAATATAACTCTTATATTAATACTCATGAATAAACATGCATCCTATATATTATAACACTTATAACATACCATGTGCATAAAATTAGGACAACCTATGTTGTACATTCAATTTCATAATTAATATAACACTTATATCAATTATTCTATTGAACTAACAACAACTAATTCATGAATTAATATAACTTTTTATATCGGTTATATCAAAATTCATGAATTGCCAAATATGCATACGATATATTATAACACTTATAACATATTTTCAATGCATGAAGCATGCTTCCTACGGTGGGATTTTAAATCTATATGGCATACGATATGCACATACAAACATGGAATTTAATTAAAACATACATTTGCAATGCATAATTAATTAAACACACTAAAGTGGATCGATTTTGGCATTTAGCAAGCAATAACTAATTTATTACAAGCTTGATCAACAAGCTACGTCTTGAGCGGACTTCGAACTCTTCGCACCGCCTTTGACCAACTTGCTTCCTCCGAACGCTTCGGCCAAAATTTCTTCAAATTTCTTCTCGTATTGCCCAGAACGAGTTTGAACTTACACCGAACATTTCGGCGAGTTCCAAACTCAAATTTCTTTCACAAAGAAACCTATATGGACTCTAATGACTCTAAAATTACAGACTCTTTAGCATGCATTAAAGCCCATACATTCTCGGGCAATTACAAATTTTGAAATTCAAAAAGAAACTATGCCAAAATCGATATTCACTTTAGATATCCATTCAGAAACAATTTCTAAATAAAACCCACCATAACTTAAATTGATTGAAATTGAATGGCCAAAAACGCTCTGATACAAATTGATGGAGCGCTCATGGCACGCAGCGGAAGCGATTTGGATCATAGACACTCTAATTTCATCTATTTAAACAAATGGAAACATGCAAAAGCAATGAAAAAGAGAAATTAGAACACATACCCTTGTCGTTCGTATTTCTCCAAATTCACCGCCAGAAACTCCTCACGAGCTCGCCGAGCCTTCTCACGAAACCTTCGTGGACCACCCACGGTAGTCCCGCTATCCTCGGGCCGAGAAACGGAGTAGTGGGACTCCTTTTACAAAAGAAAAGAGGAAAGAAGCTTCAACTGAAAAAACTATTTTCTCAGCAAGCAGAGGAAGAAGACGGAGCAGAAGAGAATTGAATTTCAAACTTTCAATTCATTTGTGAACCTAAAAGGGCACTCACAAATTAATTTCTTTCTTTTTTTTTTTTTTTTTTTTAATTAATCTGATGAATCATCTGATGAATCACATATATACTGTGTATATATTTTACATGTGTCTTACATTGCATGTAAGACACATGTAAATATATATATTTATATATAATTATGATTATTAATAAAAATAATAATTATTATTTTATTAATTAAACTTTTTAATTAATAAAAAATATATATATAAATTAATTAATATTATTTAATTCAATATCAAATATTAATTAAATAATATAATTAATCCCGGTTTTCCGAAAACCGACTTTTTTGCACATGAATCCTATTCATGTTTTCAGATCAATCTCATATTTAAATCATATTTAAATATGTCCATATTTAAATATATCTATTCTTCTTCCACAAACCCGAATTTGAACGATTCAAATTCTTTTCTTTTCTTTTATATTGTTTCACGGCTTTATCCGAGCTAGCCAGGAGAACCGTAAGGACCTACAGATCATGAGCTCCAACGATACGAGATTATCCGGTCAAAACTCTTTCAACCGAACTAACCAACATTCGTTAACCCCCGGAGACTCCACTAAAGTCCAAGGGCTGCACTCTCCTCACTGTAGATATATTGTGTCCTGTTGATCTAACTATCATCAGTAAGTCGATCCTTCACAGGTCGTTCACAATCACAACGGGTCATTTATACCGTTTAACCCTTGTATTATATCTTGTTCCTTAAGTACCACTGACACCTCTAATGAACAATTGATTTGTGGTCCAACCATCAAATCAGATTCCTCCCTGATCAGGAGAGGATGGGCCCATTGTTCAAGACCTGGAGTCAGCACTTAAGGGAACAACCTCTCTACTAACCCTTAAAGCGGGTAGGAGTGAATTCCAATCTTGCTACAACTATGTCCCCAGCAACTTATTCAATCTTATCCCCAAGATGGTAGGCATATTGAGTCGGCGATCTGGCCACTCTCACCCGTACAAATCAAAGGATAAGGTTGAATAAACAGGAGTTCATAGTAAGCTCAGGATTGAGATCGAGTTACCTAAGTCATCATATGAAAAAACCGGTCGTTACAGTAAACGGTGTTATAAAGAAAGAGCGATTTTATTTCTTGGTTCGGTCTTGTGCAAACTCATTGCACAGGACGCCCTCACTCACATGTCTCTACATGAAACGATTCGAATCACATCGTTTGTACTATACAAAGTGAGCCGCGTCCAATAGTGTCCCCAGGATAAGGTACCCAGCCTTATCCCTATACTATAGACCATTTTGGCTGTCTACTTGAACTTGATTCACATTCATGTCACACATGAAGTTCAAGTACTCACACTATCGCCACGGGTGTTAGTTATTGGTATAGGTTAATACAAACACAATTCACTAAAATTCAATAACAACTTTATTGAAATATAATATATTTACTCATACAGTTTACAAACTACGAGTTTTAGGACATAAAACCCAACAGAGAAGGTATATATGATATGTCCTTCTCCTCCTACGTTCTCTGCCAAGTTCACACCGTGAGAATTATGCTCGGCCTCGTGATGTCAATAGGGCATCCCCATTCGGATGGTAATTGCATAATTCAAGAGCAAGGTGAATGGAGAAAGTATTTATAGTAAGTGGGAGAAGGAAGTATGTCAATACATCCTGCAGTCTCCTCCATTGGATTGAACCGTGAGATTCCTATGTTCTGCCTGCTAGGTGCCCACAAGTGGTACCGATCCATTCGGAGGGCCGTTTCATAGGAATCGGAACATCTCAATCACCATTTATGGATAAAGAAACATAGAGCCATTCCCAACTTTGACATTTCCATTCGGTTGCATCGTTGGGGCGCCGCCCTATGAATTCTAAAAAATGGAGGGTCACACTTACGAGATTTGCTAAGGAGTTAGTAAATCTTGACCAAACAGCGATAACTAAGATGCTATAGGAATATGAGATATTCTGGTATTAGCATTTAGTCAAGAATGTCTTGATTCAGTGAAGGAATGCTTGACTGCCCCTCGGTAGCGACCATTCTGACCCACTGAAGTATCGTTGCAGTTTAATAATGAGTTTTGAGTACATTATTATTCTTTGCTAAATTCTTGATTGGTGTGTAAATTAGGTTAAAACCTTTTCACTAATATTTATTCATTCTCTTTTCAGCATGTCTAGCTCTTTTATTCACTTACTAGCTTCCGATAAGTTAACCGGCGATAACTACGCGACCTGGAAATCGAACTTGAATACGATTCTTGTTCTAGATGATCTAAGGTTCGTCTTATCAGAGGATTGTCCTCCCCCTCCTAGCTCGGATGCGACTCGAACTGTTCGAGAAGCATATGATAGATGGACAAGGGCTAATGATAAAGCCCGAGTCTATATCTTAGCCAGCATATCTGATGTGTTAGCTAAGAAGCACGAGGAAATGGTTTCTGCTAAAGAAATCATGTCTTCATTACAGGAGATGTTTGGACTACCGTCCTCATCGGTCTGTCATGAAGCCCTCAAATACATTTACAACTCTCGCATGAAGGAGGGTATCCCTGTTAGGGAGCATGTCCTTAACATGATGGTCCACTTCAATGTGGCGGAAGTAAACGGTGCTACGATTGATGAGTCAAGTCAAGTAAGCTTTATCATGGAATCTCTTCCGAAGAGTTTCCTTCAATTCAGAACTAATATGGTAATGAACAAGATAAAGTATAATTTGACTTCTCTCCTCAGCGAGCTTCAGACCTATCAGTCCCTTCAGACTTCTAAAGGAAAAGAGAAGGAGGCAAACGTTGTCACTTCTAGAAAATTCCAAAAGGGGTCGTCTGCAGGGAGTAGGTCTGAACTTTCTTCTATTAAGAATAAGAGTATTCAAAAGAAGAAGAAAGATAAAAGGAAGGGAAAAACACCTGCTACTGCTAAGAGCAAGATTAGATCTGCAGACAAAGGAAAATGTTTCCATTGTGGTGTAGATGGGCACTGGAAACGGAATTGCCCAAAGTATCTTGCAGAGAAAAAGGCTGAGAAGGAAAGACAAGGTAAATATGATTTACTTGTTGTTGAAACATGTTTAGTAGAACATGATTGTCATACCTGGATACTTGATTCAAGAGCTACTAACCATGTTTGTTCTTCTTTTCAGGAAACTAGTTCTTGGCAGCCACTTTCTCGAGGTGAGATAACTCTCAGAGTTGGAACTGGAGAGGTTGTCTCAGTTGAAGCAGTGGGAGCTGTAAAGTTGTTGTATAGAGATAGTTTCATTTTACTAGAAAATGTACTCCTGGTTCCTACCTTTAAGAGGAATCTTGTATCTATATCTTGTTTGTTAGAACAGTTGTATAAAGTATCTTTTGTTCATAATGAAGCGTTCATTAGCAAAAGAGGTGTACGTATTTGTTCTGCGAAACTTGAAAACAACTTGTATGTGTTAAGACCAACCGAAGCCAAAGCTATTTTGAACACTGAAATGTTTAAAACAGCTGAGACTCAAACTAAAAGGCAGAAACTTTCTCCAAGTACTTATCTTTGGCACTTAAGACTAGGTCACATTAATCTCAATAGGATTGGGAGATTGGTTAAGAGAGGTCTGCTAAATTGTTTAGAGGACAACTCTTTACCGCCATGTGAGTCTTGTCTTGAGGGCAAAATGACCAAACGATCTTTTTTCTGAAAAAGGTCATAAGTCCAAAGAACCTCTAGAAATCGTGCATTCGGATCTCTGCGGTCCTTTGAATGTCAAAGCACGAGGAGGGTATGAATATTTCATCAGTTTCATTGATGATTATTCTAGGTACGATTATCTTTATCTAATGCATCATAAGTCCGAAGCTCTTGAAAAGTTCAAAGAGTATAAGGCAGAGGTTGAGAACACATTAGGTAAATCGATAAAAACACTCCGATCAGATCGAGGTGGAGAGTATATGGATTTAAGATTCCAGGACTATATGATAGAACATGGAATAATATCTCAACTCTCAGCGCCAGGAACACCACAGCAGAATGGTGTGTCCGAGAGGAGAAATAGAACCCTGTTAGACATGGTTCGATCTATGATGAGTTATGCTCATTTGCCTAGTTCGTTTTGGGGATATGCAGTAGAGACTGCAGTATATATTTTGAACATGGTTCCCTCTAAGAGTGTTTCTGAAACACCTTATGAGTTATGGAGAGGGCGTAAAGGTAGTTTACGTCACTTCAGGATTTGGGGGTGTCCGGCACATGTGCTAGTACCCAATCCAAAGAAGTTGGAACATCGTTCAAAATTGTGCCTATTTGTAGGTTACCCCAAGGAAACGAAAGGTGGTCTATTTTACGATCCTCATGAGAACAAGGTACTAGTATCGACTAATGTCACGTTCTTAGAGGAAGACCACATGAGAGATCATCAACCGTCGAACAAAATTGTTTTGTCCGAATTTTCCAGGAAAGCTACAGACGTATCAACAAAGGTTGTTGATCAGGCTGGTCCTTCTCAAGAGTTGAGAAAGCCTCGACGCAGTGGGAGGGATGTAAGACAGCCTGACCGCTACATTGGCTTGTCTGAAACTCAAGTCGTCATACCTGATGATGGCGTTGAGGATCGATTGACCTTTAAACAGGCAATGAATGACACAGACAAGGACTAGTGGCTTAAAGCCATGGATCTCGAAATGGAGTCTATGTACTTCAATTCGGTCTGGGATCTTGTAGACCAACCAGATAGTGAAAGACCTATCGGTTGCAAGTGGATCTATAAGAGAAAACGAGACCAAGCCGGTAAGGTGCAAACCTTTAAGGCTCGACTTGTGGCAAAAGGTTATTCCCAAAGAGGAGGGGTGGACTATGAAGAAACTTTTTCTCCTGTTGCCATGTTAAAGTCGATTAGAATACTCTTATCCATTGCTACATTTTATGATTATGAAATCTGGCAAATGGATGTCAAGACTGCCTTTCTGAATGGTAATCTTGAGGAGAGTATCTATATGGCTCAACCAGAGGGATTCATACTTCAGGGTCAAGAGCAAAAGGTTTGCAAGCTTAATCGATCCATTTATGGGTTGAAGCAAGCATCTAGATCCTGGAATATAAGGTTTGATACGGCGATCAAATCTTATGGCTTTGAACAAAATATTGACGAACCTTGTGTTTACAAGAAAGTAGTCAATACTGTTGTAGCTTTCTTAGTCTTGTACGTAGACGATATACTACTCATTGGGAATGATGTAGGGTTCCTAACTGACGTTAAGAATTGGCTAGCGACCCAATTCCAAATGAAAGATTTGGGAGAGGCTCAGTTTGTTCTAGGGATTCAGATCATAAGGAATCGTAAGAACAAAGTGCTAGCGCTGTCTCAAGCATCTTATATTGACAAGGTGTTGTCAAGATATTCGATGCAGAATTCCAAGAAAGGTTCGCTGCCTTTTAGGCATGGAATTCACTTGTCTAAGGAACAGTCTCCTAAGACACCTCAAGAGGTTGAGGATATGAGACGAATTCCCTATGCATCTGCAGTTGGTAGTCTCATGTACGCTATGTTGTGTACAAGACCCGACATCTGCTATGCAGTAGGAATTGTCAGTAGGTTCCAGTCCAATCCAGGATATGATCACTGGACAGCCGTTAAACACGTCCTCAAGTATCTTAGGAGAACGAGAGACTATGTGCTTGTGTATGGCGCGAAGGATTTGATCCTTGCAGGATACACTGACTCTGATTTTCAGACTGATATAGATTCCAGGAAATCTACATCATGATCAGTGTTCACTCTTAACGGAGGAGCAATAGTATGGAGGAGTATAAAGCAAGGTTGTATTGCTGACTCCACCATGGAAGCTGAGTATGTCGCAGCTTGCGAAGCAGCGAAGGAAGCTGTATGGCTTAGGAAGTTCTTGACAGATTTGGAAATTGTTCCAAATATGAACTTGCTAATCACCCTTTATTGTGATAACAGCGGTGCAGTGGCAAATTCTAAAGAACCTAGAAGCTATAAGCGTGGAAAGCATATTGAGCGGAAATATCATCTCATCAGGGAGATAGTGTGATAGCTCCAAAATAGAGCTATTATTTGCTCCCTAATTATAGCTAAAACCATGCTCAAATATTGATTAAAATGCCTTCTTGTAGGTGATTTCATGGTAGAGAGCTCGAGGAGTCCGAGGACGTGTTTCGAGGCTAAAAACGACGTTTTAGAGCTTAATGGATGCATCGGGATTGAAGGAGCTTGAAGAATTGAAGAAATGGCAAGATTTGCCATTGAAAGGCAAAAGTTGGCCACCAAACCCGAGAGCTAGCGTTGAGCGGCAGCGTCGAGACGCTGGCCTAGCGTCTCGACGCTGCCCCGACGATTCCCGAAGATGGACGAGCGCCAGCGTCTCAACGCCGACAGCGTCGCGACGCTGGCCTAGCGTCTCGACGCTCCGAAGTCTGAGGCGCACATTTGAAATTCCACCCGATAGCAAGCGTCTCGACGCTCGCTCGACGCCGCGCCAAGCGTCTCGACGCTGCGCGAGCGTCTCGACGCCACCCCGTGCGCGCGCGCTGATAATTTAGGGCACAGCGTCGAGACGCTGCCCTAGCGTCTCGACGCTCCGACTGGTATAAAATCACATTTTCCGATTTTTAACGGATCTTCTTCTTTTTTCCCCTCGGGATTGCCGTTTTCTCCCCTCATTTTTCTGGTTTTTGCCCACTTTTGGGTTGTATGTTGAAGACAAACTCCATGGATGCTTGGGAAACCTTCATCTACATGGAAAGCTAAAGAGGTTAGTGGTTGATTAGTCAAGTTTAGGGATTGAATACTTTTGTATTAGGTGAGGTTTAAGCTTAATCGAATATGTTTAGCATGAATGAATGAATTTCTTGCATCTCTTGGTCTGTATTAAGAACGACTAACTTGCCTTTCCGATTAGGAGTGACGTCCATAATTAGTTACGCATGCTTAGTGGGCTAATATTGATTTTTGACAAACCTCAGTACTTAGTAGCGAAAGTCTAGCTCATGGCTAATCAATTCGAACCCAAGTGACGTTGGAGATAGGAATTGATTAACGTTCTCATGGCGGGCTTAAGACTAAGAGATAAATCGAATTAGTTCTAGGATTAATTTGTCTCAATGGTACCCGTTACTGTTTGTTAATTAATTTAAGAGTCATGAACTTAGATAAATTAATGGGCATGTTTAATTAGGATTGCACTTACCTAATTAATTCATTGGGATGTTTTGGATCCGTTTGGGACATAACATTTTGTGTGCATGAAACGTCTCGGCTAATTCCCATGTCAATCAATGAACCAAAATACATTAGTTCAATCTCGACACTTGCTAATCAATCGAATTCGTCATTTTCATACTTCCCGTTCTAGTTTTCCGTTAGCGTAAGTTTAGTTTTAGTTATTGTTTTCCCAAGCAAATCCCCCTATTTTAGCATTGCAAATTTAGTTCAATTAATTTAGGATTATTAATCACTCCCTGTGGATCGACCCCGTTGCCACTTAGCTGCAAATTGCTCGGTGTATTCGGGTTTATAAATTTCATTTTGGCGGGACTCGACATCCCGAAATTTGTGAACGTACAAAAGTTTACTACCAAAATTGGCGCCGTTGCCGGGGAGTAAAAATATAATCTTGATTGATTGAATTTTATTTGTTTTGTGTTTTTATTTTTTTTGTTTTTCTTTTTGTAAATAATCTTATTTTATTTCTTTTCGTTTTTATTTTCTTGGGTTCTGTTTATTTTTATTCTTCTTGTACAGTATGACGAGGTTCTTTTAAGTTCTTGTGTACAGTTTTATTTTAATTTTTGAGGAGAGCTGAAGAGATGGAGGCTGAGGCTAATTTTGAGGATCAAAGGACCATGAAGCAGTTGGCATTACCGGACGTAGACCGCCAACCACTGTGTATAGTGTATCCGGTAGTTCCAGGTAATTTTCAATTAAAATCTGGATTAATTAACCAACTACCTTCTTTTTGTGGAAATGCAGGTGAGGATCCTCAGAAGCATCTTAAGGAATTCCATCTGGTATGTTCGGGGATGATGCCCCAAGGAGTGACAGAAGACCAACTGTGCTTAAGGGCCTTTCCTTTCACTTTGAAGGAAAAGGCAAAAGACTGGTTGTATTGTCTTCCATCTGGGTCTGTCACGGCATGGAACGGACTGAAGGGCTTATTTTTGGAGAAGTACTTCCCTGCTTCAAAAGCCACCGAAATTCGGAGTCAAATCTATGGGATCAAGCAGGGAGCTGAGGAGAATTTATTTGAATGTTGGGAGTGGTGGACGGATTTTTGAATATCCGCTTAATCTCAAGCTGTCGAGGCTTGCCAAAATACGATTTATAATGCCTATTGCCAAGGCTTTGCAGCCAGTGGTAACAGGGTCGATCCAAGGAATAGGAGAGTTGAATTTACTAGTGAAATTGGGATTTGATTGATTAATTGGTAACGGGGGGTTTTAATCATGCAAAGAAATCAATGAGAAAGCTAACGGAAGAAAGAAATAATATGTAGAAAACGTGTGCACGGTTTGGGGAGTCTCGGGGTCAATTGTTAGACAAATACAACTTATCATTTAATTCTAATAACATGGAATTCAGTTTACTAAGCACGCGGACGACTACCAGAGAAGCCCCAAAGTAGCCGACTTCATGGATTTTAATTAGGCCACACAGTCCTAATTACACGTTATCTAATCTCACATTAAGATGATCAGTCCTAAGATGAATTTAGACAGTCACTAGCTAACCGCGACGAACATTCGGGCGTGAATTCTAATTGCTAGTAGGTTGCCCGCAAACGCCGTATGCAACCAACAATTATCCTACCCGACCCGATACTTCGATTTAGTTCTATTTACCTGTGTTACTTAGTCGAGCAGTGAGAGGCACGGCATCGCTACTCTTTAACATACACAACATGCGAAACTATCCGAGTGTCAATAAACATAATTTAGCATGCGCGTTGGATTAAGCAAAGTAAATAAATGCAATGTAAACAGAACCAATATGCAAATTCATACTCAGATTATCAAAGCAATAATGTCTAACAAAATTCCCCTAAACAAAATCCCAAACCGTCACCCTTACCTTAGTCGCTCATGGCGCGGATCGTCAATCCCGCTCCACCAACGACCATGGAAGAGTTCATCTACCTATTACAAAGGGAAAGTGGAGCTCACTAGCATGCCAACAATGGCGGAGCTCCACGGAAAATAGAGAGAAAATGGGGAAGAAGGAGGGAAGAATCGCCGGATTCCGTTGAGAGATGAAGAAGATAAAGCTTGGAGAAGAATTTTCCAAAAAAGTGCAGAAAAATCGTCTTTTAGCTACTGCCTTCGTCGTAGCGTCGAGACGCTAGGCCAGCGTCTCGACGCTGTGCCCTAAGTAATCCGCGCGCGCGCGCGATGGCGTCGCGACGCTAGGCCAGCGTCGCGACGCTGCCCCGATGAATTTCCAGCGCGCGCCTCCTCCGAAGCGTCTCGACGCCAAGCAGGGTCTCGACGCCAGGGCAGCGTCGAGCTAGCGTCTCGACGCTATCACTCGACGCTTGCTCTCGGGTTTTTCCAGCGTCGAGCCAGCGTCTCGACGCTATAGCTCGACGCTGGCTCTCGGGTTTGGGGCTGATGCTTTGCCTCTCCAAGGCTGTTTTGGCCCGTTTCTTCACGGAACAAACTCCCCTCTTCCCGATGCATTCCCGGGGCGCTAAAACTCTGCTTTAAGCTCTCGAACATGCCCAACGGACGCACGAGCTCTTTGCCGCTTTTCTCCTACAAAAGAGATACATTTAATCAATTGGAAGCGGTCTTTAGCTATAATTAGGACGTATTTAATAGCTCCAAAATGGAGTTATCAAACACCCCCAACTTAAACATTGCTAGTCCTCGAGCAAGCACTACAAAGACATTGACTCTAAGGACGCGTTTACATATTTTCTAACTCAAACCTCCATGCATATTGAAATTTAAACACGAGCATAATCATGGAAGCATTTTGTTCATGTATTAACTAGGACATATCAAAAATTAACTCTTGCCCCCTAACGTGTGTGTGTGCTAGACAACCACTCCTAAACTCACGTAAACCCGGAAAACCAACATGCAACGCACATCCCGTTTTCCCCCTACTTCTAGCGTTTAAGAACAGCTACACTTGACTTACACGAGAGAGAGAAACAAATTAAGAGACCTAATTATTTTCTCATTCTTTTTCTTTCTTTTCAAAAGTACTTTGTACTCTTTTATTTTGGGTTCTTCGAACCAACTTTTCATTTCTTTTTCCTTCCTACTCGAGTTGCCTAACACGTCAAATTCATGCATAAAACTTCACGTTTTTAAGGACTAACGCTCACTTCTTTTAAGCGCTTAAAAAGAAGGAGGAGCGCCTCGAGAGAAATTTTTCTATAAAACATGCTTTTCTATTTTTTTTATTAGGCTAAGCACATGCTTCCTCAATTAATTAGCTACTAACTCTCATGCAACAAGCTACCTAAAGGTGCCTTTCGAGGTGACAACGAGAATTAGCTAAACATGCGATAAACCAAGCTTACGGAATCTAGGGAGAAGTTGCTAAGTGCGCGATGAGTGCAAGGGAGCAACAGAAAAATTTTTAAAATTTTTGACATGAACCTAATAAACACAAAACTCATGCAAAAACTCGATTATGAACATGCTCAGATTTCCAACATGCATTTCCTAGGCTATCACAGTCAGAAAACAGTAAACAGAGTCCCAAGCACTTCAATATCTTTATAACACTTCTCAACAAACTACACATGCACATCCATCGGACTACTCCACCCCCAACTTCAAAATTTGGCATTGTCCTCAATGCCAATCAGTCAGATACATCAAAGTAAAAGGGAAGCAGAAATACACTTCCCTGACTCTTGGTGAAGCTGGCGAGGGCGAGGAAGCGGCGCACGAACGCATTAGAGCCCAAAATTGTCTTCTCTTCCTCGATTCCCTGGATCGTTGCACTTTGCAGGCAACGTACCTGGGAGTATGGCAGAGACGTTCTCTTTCTTTTTCTCAGTCCCTCTGGACTTCCTTTTCGTAGTGCACCAGCTCCTTAGAAATTTTGCGTACTTGGGCACTTGACTGACTGCCTCTAGGAGCGGGATATTCACCATCACCTTTTGGAAGGTTCGTCGGACCTCCTCATCATCAGATTCCAAAGTAGGCTTCGCAAGCCTACTCGGGAATGGTGCTTTGGCAACATCCTCAGGTACACTGACCTTCTCATCTTTTCTCACATTCTGAATCTCAGGAGTAGTCGGGGCGGACTTGTTCAGACTGTCCGTGGCTTCCTTCGCAGCTCTGGTGGAAAGTGACTTCCCACTGCGCAGCTGAATGGCACTCACGTTTTCACATGAGTTTACTGTAGTTTGGGAAGGAAGCTTCCCCGAGCTCTTGCTCTCAATCTTACTGATAGACACCGCCATTTGTGTCAGCTGCTTGTTCAAATTCTGCAGCTCTGCCTTATGAGAATTTAGCTCCTCGCGAGCCTCTTTCTGGAACTGGCTGGTGCTAGTCACGATGGTCCTGACCATCTCTTCAAGTGAGCTGGAGGAGCTCGAAGCTTGAGCCTGGGTGGAAGAGTTAGGCCTATCCTGGGACTGGCCTTGGAAGCGAGTTTGTCCTTCCCTATTCCCATAGCTGAAATTTGGATGGTCACGCCAACCGGGGTTGTAAGTGTTAGCATATGGATCATACTTCCTTGGGTTGGAAGCATACCCCCCGATTGCATTGACCTCCGCCTCTTCGCGTTGTCCTCCAACAATTTTCTTCAGCATACTACCTATCTCGGCCACCTGGGCCCTCATTTCAGACATCTCATGGCTCTGAGCCACGCTGTGCACTTGTCCTTGCCCCCTGATCCCAAACTGCTGCGAGTTTGTAGCCATATTTGCAATGAGCTGCTTGGCCTCAACTGGGGTCTTGTCAATCAATGCCCCTCCACTCGCTGCATCGATCAACTGCCTGTCGTGGGGTGTCATACCCTCATAAAAGTACTGTATGAGCAGCTGATCGGCGATCTGGTGGTGTGGGAAACTCGCGCACAGGCGCCCAAAGCGTTCCCAATACTCATGCAGGGACTCACCTACATCCTGGGTGATCCCATAAATTCTCTTCCGCAGAGTGGTGGCCAAGGATGCGGGAAAGTATTTCTCTAAAAATACCCGCTTCATGTCCTGCCACGTGGTGATGGATCCGGAAGGCAAATAGTACAGCCAATCCTTGGCCTTATCCTTGAGCGTGAAGGGGAATGCCCTCATGTTCAGCTGCTCTTCCGTGACCCCTGCGGGCTTCATCCCCGCGTAGACGCAATGGAACTCCATCAAGTGCTTGTTCGCGTCCTCACCTGCGTTTCCATGGAAAGAAGGTAACTGGTGAATTAAACCAGATTTCAGCTCGAAGTTACCTGCTACCACGGGGTAGTTAATGCACAAAGGCTGCAGGTTCAGGTCTGGCGCTGCCAGTTGCTTCAGCGTCCGTGGCGCTTCACCTTGCGCCATCTCGTCAAACAAGAAGGGATTGCCTTCTTCTCTTTCAAACGTTCCTTGCCCCTCCCGGGCTTCTCTACGTAACCGCCGCTCCTCTCTGTCAATCTCAGGAATATACTGCAAACTACCCTCAGAGGAACGGGTCATACACAAACAAAAATCTAAACATACAACATACAAACAGAAAAAATTTTCAGTCAACCATCAATGAATCAAATTCAAACTTCAATCATAAATTCAAACAATTGCCTACTCCCCGGCAACGGCGCCAATTTTGGTGGACGGATTTTTGAATATCCGCTTAATCTCAAGCTGTCGAGGCTTGCCAAAATACGATTTATAATGCCTATTGCCAAGGCTTTGCAGCCAGTGGTAACAGGGTCGATCCAAGGAATAGGAGAGTTGAATTTACTAGTGAAATTGGGATTTGATTGATTAATTGGTAACGGGGGGTTTTAATCATGCAAAGAAATCAATGAGAAAGCTAACGGAAGAAAGAAATAATATGTAGAAAACGTGTGCACGGTTTGGGGAGTCTCGGGGTCAATTGTTAGACAAATACAACTTATCATTTAATTCTAATAACATGGAATTCAGTTTACTAAGCACGCGGACGACTACCAGAGAAGCCCCAAAGTAGCCGACTTCATGGATTTTAATTAGGCCACACAGTCCTAATTACACGTTATCTAATCTCACATTAAGATGATCAGTCCTAAGATGAATTTAGACAGTCACTAGCTAACCGCGACGAACATTCGGGCGTGAATTCTAATTGCTAGTAGGTTGCCCGCAAACGCCGTATGCAACCAACAATTATCCTACCCGACCCGATACTTCGATTTAGTTCTATTTACCTGTGTTACTTAGTCGAGCAGTGAGAGGCACGGCATCGCTACTCTTTAACATACACAACATGCGAAACTATCCGAGTGTCAATCAACATAATTTAGCATGCGCGTTGGATTAAGCAAAGTAAATAAATGCAATGTAAACAGAACCAATATGCAAATTCATACTCAGATTATCAAAGCAATAATGTCTACCAAAATTCCCCTAAACAAAATCCCAAACCGTCACCCTTACCTTAGCCGCTCATGGCGCGGATCGTCAATCCCGCTCCACCAACGACCATGGAAGAGTTCATCTACCTATTACAAAGGGAAAGTGGAGCTCACTAGCATGCCAACAATGGCGGAGCTCCACGGAAAATAGAGAGAAAATGGGGAAGAAGGAGGGAAGAATCGCCGGATTCCGTTGAGAGATGAAGAAGATAAAGCTTGGAGAAGAATTTTCCAAAAAAGTGCAGAAAAATCGTCTTTTAGCTACTGCCTTCGTCGTAGCGTCGAGACGCTAGGCCAGCGTCTCGACGCTGTGCCCTAAGTAATCCGCGCGCGCGCGCGATGGCGTCGCGACGCTAGGCCAGCGTCGCGACGCTGCCCCGATGAATTTCCAGCGCGCGCCTCCTCCGAAGCGTCTCGACGCCAAGCAGGGTCTCGACGCCAGGGCAGCGTCGAGCTAGCGTCTCGACGCTATCACTCGACGCTTGCTCTCGGGTTTTTCCAGCGTCGAGCCAGCGTCTCGACGCTATAGCTCGACGCTGGCTCTCGGGTTTGGGGCTGATGCTTTGCCTCTCCAAGGCTGTTTTGGCCCGTTTCTTCACGGAACAAACTCCCCTCTTCCCGATGCATTCCCGGGGCGCTAAAACTCTGCTTTAAGCTCTCGAACATGCCCAACGGACGCACGAGCTCTTTGCCGCTTTTCTCCTACAAAAGAGATACATTTAATCAATTGGAAGCGGTCTTTAGCTATAATTAGGACGTATTTAATAGCTCCAAAATGGAGTTATCAGGGAGCGGTACAACCGACTGTGCGGGAGCCATCCCAATCACCAGATAGCTGAGCATCTCCTCGTTCTGAATTTTTACGATGGTATGCTTCCTCGAGACCGCCAGATGATCGATGCTGCTAGTGGGGGATCTCTCCTTGATAAGACGCCCGCGGAGGCCAGAGTTCTGATCTCTAATATGGCCGGGAACCTTCAGCAGTATGGTGGTGGAGGAGTAGAGAATACCCATCTCTCAAAGGAACTAAAGGAACTCAAAGCCCGAGTACTCGAGGTAAGTGACTCACTTCTCATAGTAGCCAAAGGCTTACAAAAACCTCAATCTTCTGTTGCAGATCGAAATGTCGAGGAGATGGTGAGTTCTTACTTGGGGAAATTTTCGGACATGTTCGAGAGTTGTGGAGCTCAAGTGTGAGGTCTGGCTGATGTGATAAAGAGGCTAGATGAAAGGCTCAGTAAGGTGGAGGATCAGTGCTCAAGGATACCGCCGCAACATCCGATGGCGAACACTTGTGAGCAAGTGTGCGCCATAACCTTGAGAAGCGGGAAAGAAATCTCCACACCTGTGGAGGAGACTCCTGAGCCAAGATGGAAAGGTATAAATTTTGATCCCACCTGTACTCGAGTGTACGTGCCTAAAGCCCCATTCCCGAGTAGATTGATGGATCCTCCAGCCCAGTTAGAGAGCGAAAAGAAGAAAAGTCCTCCAGTTGTCCCAAGGTATGTGCCCAAGCCTCCCAATCCAAGAAAACAGCTGAGTCCCAGAATTATGGAAGAAGAGGACCATGATGAGGAATCTCCTGTGCCTAAGCAGAGTTGTGTTCCAGTTGCGCCATTCCCAAGTAGGCTGGCTAAGCCAAGGCCTAAGGTTGATAAGGAAGATAAAGAAGTCTTGGAGACTTTTAAGAGGGTTGTGGTGAACATTCCCCTTTTGGAAGCCATCAAGCGAATCCCTAAGTACTCGAGGTTTCTTAAGAGTTGGTGCACCTCCAAAAGGAAGCAAAAGGAGGAAGAAGAAGTGAAAAGCTTGAATGACTCAAGAAGGTCCAACATTGTTCTACCAACGAAATGCAAGGATCCAGGTAAGTTTACTTTACCTTGCATATTAGGGGACAAAATGATTCATGATGCCATGTTAGATCTAGGATCATCAATTAATGTGATGTCTTATGATGTTTTTCAAGATCTTAAATTGAAATATATGCATAGATCTGATGTTATAGTACAACTGGCTGATAAATCATTTGTGCATCCTATGGGAAAAGTTGAGGATATTCTTGTTAAGGTCAACAATATGTACTTCCCCGCTGATTTTCATGTGCTTGAAATGAATGAAAACTCATCTCGTATGCCCACGTCAATTCTTTTAGGACGTCCTTTCATGAAAATTGCTAAGGTTAAAATTGATGTTGATAAAGGAGTCTTATCTGTTGAATTTGATGGGGATAAGTGTGAGTTTAAAATGGATGCATTAACCGATGAACCTGATGGGAATGTGAATGTGGAAACTGTGAATGCATTGTTTGGGAATGATGTTGTTAGTGTGCAGGAAAAGCCTAGGAAATACTTTTCTGTGGACTTTGGCGGGAAGGATGGATATAGGAAGATGGATGGAGTATCTTCCAAGATGTTGGACTATGGATGAGTAGAGTCCGAGAATACAGTCGAGCAATCGACTTTAAAAATTTGCGCTTCTCGGAGGCTCCCGAGTTTGAACTGTTATTTCTGTTTGTTTGAGTTTATTACTTTAAGTAGCTTAGTTTTTAATACTTGCTTGTTTTGTTTCGTTTTTCTTAGGAGAATAAGGAGATTGTCGGCTTATGGACTTCAAATTGGAAAGAAAAGATAGTGCCCTCTAACCGCCAACCTTGCAAAGATCAGGGAAGTTCTCGTGTCCCCTTATTTTGCTCGTTTATTGCTTTATCTGATGGTGGATGCATTGAGGACAATGCATTTCTCTAGGTTGGGGGTGGTTTGTCTGTGGACTTCTGTGTAGTTGTCGAGCATGGATTTTCTCTGAATTTGAAGTGCCGTAGTCTGAATTTGCATGTTGTTCGATGAGGACAATCTTTGATATGCTTTTAAAATCTTCGTTGTGCATAAGAGGAAAAGCATGAGATTGTATGCGTTAATTGAGCATTTTTCGAAAATTTTTAAATTTTTTGTCGTTGCTTCCTTGCATCTATCGAGCACGTAGCATCTTATTCTGGACCCCGTAGGCTTAGAATTGCTTTATTTAGCTCGAAATCATGTTGTCACCCCGAAAGGCACCTTTAGGGAAGGCTTGATGCATGATAGGTTGTGATAGGTTAATCGAAGTGTAGCGAAGCTATAGCCTAGTAAAAAAAAAGCATGAAAATAAAAGCTCTTGAGGTGCTCCTCCTTCTTAAAGTGCACGTTAAGAAGTGAGCATTAGTCCTTAAAAATGTGAAACTTGCCCGTAGTCAGATACATTGTGCAATGAAATTGCAGGTAAGCTGAAACGAAGGCAAGTTTGACATGTTAGGCTCTCCTAGAGAAGCAAAAGAAAGAAAAGAAAAAGTAAAAATTTAGCAAGTTCAAAAGAAAAGAAAAATTAGGCCTTTTAATTTGTTGCTCTCTTGATTGTTGAAAAGCCGTAGACTGTTCTTCATTGCTAGAAGTAGGGGGAAAACGGGATGTAAGGTTGCATAAAGTTTTTCCGGGTCTATGTGAGCTAGAATATGTTTGCTAAACAAACACACACTTAGGGGAGTAACGGTTAGATTTTCGAAATGTTTTCAATCAATGCATGCGATTAATTGCTTTCTTGTTAAGTAAATGCCTTGATCTTTGAAGCATTGAGGTTTGAGTCGATAGCATGCAAAATTCTGTTCTGTGGTGATAATTTAAGAATAGGCTTGCTCGAGGACTAGCAAGAATTAGGTTGGGGGTATTTTGATAGCTCCAAAATAGAGCTATTATTTGCTCCCTAATTATAGCTACAACCATGCTCAAATATTGATTAAAATGCCTTCTTGTAGGTGATTTCATGGTAGAGAGCTCGGGGAGTCCGAGGACGTGTTTCGAGGCTAAAAACGACGTTTTAGAGCTTAATGGATGCATCGGGATTGAAGGAGCTTGAAGAATTGAAGAAATGGCAAGATTTGCCATTGAAAGGCAAAAGTTGGCCACCAAACCCGAGAGCTAGCGTTGAGCGGCAGCGTCGAGACGCTGGCTCAACGCTGCTCGGCGTCGAGACGCTGGCCTAGCGTCTCGACGCTGCCCCGACGATTCCCGAAGATGGACGAGCGCCAGCGTCGAGCGCCAGCGTCTCAACGCTCGCTCAACGCCGACAGCGTCGCGACGCTGGCCTAGCGTCTCGACGCTCCGAAGTCTGAGGCGCACATTTGAAATTCCACCCGAGAGCAAGCGTCGAGCGCAAGCGTCTCGACGCTCGCTCGACGCCGCGCCAAGCGTCTCGACGCTCGCTCGACGCCGCGCCAAGCGTCTCGACGCCACCCCGTGCGCGCGCGCTGATAATTTAGGGCATAGCGTCGAGACGCTGCCCTAGCGTCTCGACGCTCCGACTAGTATAAAATCACATTTTCCGATTTTTAACGGATCTTCTTCTTTTTTCCCCTCGGGATTGCCGTTTTCTCCCCTCATTTTTCTGGTTTTTGCCCACTTTTGGGTTGTATGTTGAAGACAAACTCCATGGATGCTTGGGAAACCTTCATCTACATGGAAAGCTAAAGAGGTTAGTGGTTGATTAGTCAAGTTTAGGGATTGAATACTTTTGTATTAGGTGAGGTTTAAGCTTAATCGAATATGTTTAGCATGAATGAATGAATTTCTTGCATCTCTTGGTCTGTATTAAGAACGACTAACTTGCCTTTCCGATTAGGAGTGACGTCCATAATTAGTTACGCATGCTTAGTGGGCTAATATTGATTTTTGACAAACCTCAGTACTTAGTAGCGAAAGTCTAGCTCATGGCTAATCAATTCGAACCCAAGTGACGTTGGAGATAGGAATTGATTAACGTTCTCATGGCGGGCTTAAGACTAAGAGATAAATCGAATTAGTTCTAGGATTAATTTGTCTCAATGGTACCCGTTACTGTTTGTTAATTAATTTAAGAGTCATGAACTTAGATAAATTAATGGGCATGTTTAATTAGGATTGCACTTACCTAATTAATTCATTGGGATGTTTTGGACCCGTTTGGGACATAACATTTTGTGTGCATGAAACGTCTCGGCTAATTCCCATGTCAATCAATGAACCAAAATACATTAGTTCAATCCCGACACTTGCTAATCAATCGAATTCGTCATTTTCATACTTCCCGTTCTAGTTTTCCGTTAGCGTAAGTTTAGTTTTAGTTATTGTTTTCCCAAGCAAATCCTCCTATTTTAGCATTGCAAATTTAGTTCAATTAATTTAGGATTATTAATCACTCCCTGTGGATCGACCCCGTTGCCACTTAGCTGCAAATTGCTCGGTGTATTCGGGTTTATAAATTTCATTTTGGCGGGACTCGACATCCCGAAATTTGTGAACGTACAAAAGTTTACTACCATAGTGCAACGAGGAGATGTGATCGTCACACAGGTAGCCTCGGAGCACAACATTGCCGATCCGTTTACTAAGTCTCTCACGGCTAAAGTGTTTGAGAGACACCTACAAAGTATAGGGCTGCGAGCTGCTCAGTAGGACAGTGGGAGAAACTTTAGATATTTGATATTCTAGTTCTCTCGACCAGCATGTACTCCACTGACGTTTTAGTCCAAGTGGGAGTTTGTTGGGTTTTATGTCCTAAAACTCGTAGTTTGTAAACTGTTTGAATGTAAATGTAAATATTATATTTCAATAAAGTTGTTATTGAATTTTAGTGAATTGTGTTTGTATTAACCTATACCAATAACTAACACCCATGGCTGTAGTGTGAGTACCTGAACTTCATGTGTGACATGAATGTGAATCAAGTTCAAGTAGACAGCCAAAATGGTCTATAGTATAGGGATAAGGCTGGGTACCTTATCCTGGGGACACTATTGGGCGCGGCTCACTTTGTATTGTACAAAACGATGTGATTCGAATCGTTTCATGTAGAGACATGTGAGTGAGGGCGTCCTGTGCAATGAGTTTGCACAAGACCGAACCAAGAAATAAAATCGCTCTTTCTTTATAACATCGTTTACTGTAAAGACCGGTTTATTCATATGATGACTTAGGTAACTCGATCTCAATCCTGAGCTTACTATGAACTCCTGTTTATTCAACCTTATCCTTTGATTTGTACGGGTGAGAGTGGCCAGATTGCCAACTCAATATGTCTACCATCTTGGGGATAAGATCGAATAAGTGGCTGGGGACATAGTTATGCGAGATGGAATTCACTCCTACCCGCTTTAAGGGTTAGTAGAGAGGTTGTTCCCTTAAGTGCTGACTCCAGGTCTTGAACAATGGGCCCATCCTCTCCTGATTAGGGAGGAATCTGATTTGATGGTTGGACCACAAATCAATTGTTCATTAGAGATGTCAGTGGTACTTAAGGAACAAGATATAATACAAGGGTTAAACGGTTTAAATGACCCGTTGTGATTATGAACGACCTGTGAAGGATCGACTTACTAATGATAGTTATATCAACAGGACACAATATATCTACAGTGAGGAGAGTGCAGCCCTTGGACTTTAGTGGAGTCTCCGGGGGTTAACGAATGTTGGTTAGTTCGGTTGAAAGAGTTTTGACCGGATAATCTCGTATCGTTGGAGCTCATGATCTGTAGGTCCTTACGGTTCTCCTGGCTAGCTCGGATAAAGCCGTGAAACAGTATAAAAGAAAAGAAAATAATTTGAATCGTTCAAATTCGGGTTTGTGGAAGAAGAATAGACATATTTAAATATGATTTAAATATGGACATATTTAAATATGATTTAAATATGAGATTGGTCTGAAAACATGAATAGGATTCATGTGCAAAAGTCGGTTTTCGGAAAACCGGGTTTAATTATATTATTTAATTAATATTTGATATTGATTAAATAATATTAATTAAAATATATATATATATATATATTTTATTAATTAAAAAGTTTAATTAATAAAATAATTATTATTATTTTTAATAATAATAATTTATAAATATATATATATATATATATATATATATATTTACATGTGTCTTACATGCAATGTAAGACACATGTAAATATATACAAGGTATATATTTTTGACTCATCAGACTAATTAAAAAAAATAAATAAATAAGAAAAGAAAAAAAGAATTGCATTAGTGGAGATTGAGGTATACTATTTCGATTTGAATTTCAATTTGGAATTTGAAGAACCCCGTCTGCTTCTGTCTTCTTCTTCTCTCAGCTTCTGAAAAATAGTTTTTCAGTGGAGCTTCTTCTTCCTTTTCTTTTGTAAAAGGAGTCCCACTACTCCGTTTCTCGGCCTGGGGATAGCGGGATTACCGTGGGTGGTCCACGAAGGTTTCGTGAGAAGGCTCGTTGAGCTCGTGAGGAGTTTCTGGCGGTGAAATTTGGAGAAATACGAACGACAAGGGTATGTGTTCTAATTTCTCTTTTTCATTGCTTTTGCATGTTTCCATTTGTTTAAATTGATGAAATTAGAGTGTCCATGATCCAAATCGCTTCCGCTGCGTTCCATCAACGATCCATCAAATCTTTTGTCCTAGCATAACCCCTACTGCATAGTCACTTGCATCACATAACATCTCAAATGGAAGGTCCCAATTTGGTCCTACTATAATAGGTGCTTTGACTAATGCTTCCTTAAGGGTTGTCCAGGCTAGTAAACATTCTTTTGAGAAGATGAATGGCTTATTCAGCTCTAGAAGCTCACACAAAGGTTTGGAGATCTTTGAAAAGTTCTTAATGAACCTTCTATAGAAACCTGCGTGTCCTAAGAAACTTCTAATAGCTTTCACATTCTGAGGTTCTACTAACTTCTCTATTATTTCAATCTTGGCCCTATCGACCTCTACTCCTGCTCTAGACACTCTATGACCTAGGACTATCCCTTCTTCCACCATGAAGTGGCACTTCTCCCAATTAAGGACTAGGTTGGTCTCCTCACACCTAGCTAGGACTTGTCCTAAGTTCTCTAAGCAATTTGTGAATGAATCACCAAAGACTGAGAAGTCATCCATAAATATTTCTATCATGGATTCATCTAAGTCAGAGAAGA